>CM029405.1:19185001-19785001 GCA_017139565.1 Luffa aegyptiaca | reverse complement strand
TTGGCCAGAAATCATGCAAATCCGGCCAAATTAATGAATCCCGGCCGGGATTCATGCATTCCCGGCCAAAATTCGGCCGGACCAGGCTTCATCATTTTGGTAGAAAATCGTTTTTTAAGTAAGCCGCAAAATTCTGTTAGCTTTCTTTCTTATCTTTTTTAAGCATAAGTTGCTTTATTGAAGTTTTATTCAAAACTTTCTTTCTTTCTTATCTTTTTTTAAAAAATAAATTTTAAGCATGAGTTGTTTTATTGAAGTTTTATTCAAAAAAAAAAAAGTAAGCGGCAGAATTCTGTTAGCTTTCTTTCTTATTTATTTTATTTTATTTTTTAATGTTTTGAATAATTAAAAGTTTTTTTTATTATACTTAAAATTTATTAAAAAAAATCAATTAAGAATATATTATATATGGATGAATTGGTAGAAAATTTAATGTGGTTGGTGAGAAAACTAATTTTCCTATTTTGAAAATTGAAGAGAGGCTATAATGGACTTTTTACACCTTTGCTGACATCATTAAAGTTCCCAAAATAAGAGATTTTAAAAAAGGGGTCCCTTTTTACAAATCAAAAATCAAAGGGGTCCAAAAGTCTCAATTGCCCCTTTTCCGGCAACCTTCGATGTTTTTGTTTTTTTTTTCTTTATTTTCATTTTTTATATTTTTCAAAATGAAAATAAGATGAAATATGAAAAAAAAAATCGGTGGCCGGAAAAGTCGTCGGCGATCGCTGGAAAAGTTGTCGGCGGCCGTCGGAAAAGTCGCTGGAAACTTCGGCAGCCGTCGGTCGTCGGAAAAGTCAAGGAGTCGCATGGAAGAAGAGAGGAGAGAGTTACTGTAGAAAATGGATAGAATAATCAGGTGGGTTGAATGATGGTTACTGTAGAGAATGGATAAAATAATCGGGGGTAAAAATAACCCACCTCACCATTTATTTTTGTTGATGCCCCAAACACTGAATAGGTTATAATAAGGGGGGTTATTATAACCTATTCAGTGCCCCAAACACCCCCTAAGTGTTTAACAATTTTGAAAAAAAAAAATCATTTTGAAATTTTTTTTAATGTTTGGCAACCACTTATAAAAATGGCTTATTAGAAAATGAGATTGTGAAATAAAACATTTTGAAAGAAACACTTGAAACCAATTTTTCTAAAAAGAGTTTTTAAATATACAATAACTATGTATAAAAACACTTATGTGGAAATGTAACCAAACATAGGAGTGTTTAAATTCTAGACCATTTTTATACAAAAATGTTTTTTTGAAAATGGATTCTTGAAAAACATTTAGGGTCCGTTTGGAACACATTTTAATTTAAATGTTTTTGAAGAATGCATTTTTAAAAAAAACATTTTGTATAAAAATTGTTTAGAATTTAAACACTCATATGTTTGGTTGCATTTCCTCGCAAATGTTTTTCTACACAAGTTATTGTTTACTTAAGAAGTCTTTTTTAAAAAGTTGGTTTCAAGTGTTTCTCTCAAAATGGTTTATTTTTCAATCTCATTTTCTAATAAGTCATTTTTAGGTGTTGCCAAACACTATAATTTTTTTCAAAATGATTTATTTTCAAAATTTAACACTTGAAAAGTTAAACCAAACACACCCTTAAATTACAATGTACCCTAAATCAAGTACGAAAGTTGAGAGAAAAAAATCACATCTAAACATCGGCATGCAACGTAGGGAGTAATGTAACGACCCGATTTCTTAAATAATCTTTTCGGGACCGTTACGACAATGCATGCTTTAGAGGCCTTTTTAAATAAAAATATTTTGAAAACATAAACACTAATTTAAGCAAATACTTTAAAACAAACCTTTTATTCGGGATCCCTAAGTTTTAAAAGTTTTAAATAGTTTCTAAAATATAAATGTATATGGCCTCTAGAAAATTTCTCAAACAAATTTATAAATCAATTAAAGTAAAACAGATTCTTAAAGCGGAAGAAAAATATGAAATTCAGGTCCTCTCATGGCTGTCTATCGGATTCTCATCAATCACGCCTTTCATCTGCCCTTGTCTTTACCTGAAAAAAAAATATTTTTGAAAAGAATGAATATTTAAAATACTCAGTAAGTGACCCTACTATTGAGGTTGGGTCACGCTTTAAAAACATTTTTAAATAATCAATAAAAAATATCCTTTTGGTGGCTCTAAACTTTATTTTAACTTACTAATGAGAGAGGATATACATCAATTTCATGCATATCCTAGACACATCAATTTCATGTGTCTCCTACGGAGGCCGTCAATTTCACGAAACCTCGAGGTCGTCAATTTCACAAACCTCGACTTAGGTACATCAATTTCATGTCCCTAAGTCATGTGTAGGCATCTCTGAATGTACATCAATTTCATGTACACTTATAAAACTCATAAATAATTTAAACTCATTCCTTTACCAACTCAATTATTTCAAAATATCAACTATTGCAAACAACAATAATAAACTTTCATGCTTTTAACAATTTTTCATAAAAGTATACATAATTTAAATAATAAATTTTTCATGCTTTTAACGATAATAATAAATTTCATGCACAACTCATAAACACAAGAATTTTAGAAAATCAAACACGCGCTTCCAACTAAAAAGTTCAACAATAAAGCCACTTACCTTGGCTTTTAACTCCTTAATTTAAACTCCAATTTAACTCTAGCAATGTCGATCACGACCACGGACCAACCAATATAAACGAAGTCGACACTTGCCGCCCAAGTTCTAAATCGACTTAATTTTCAATAATCCAAGCTCTAATCTCTATGGGTGTCTATAATCAAGACCCAAAACAATATGAGTATTTCATTATGAGGAATAATAAACCCAAAATTGCTTTAAAAATTCACTTACCCATGGCCGATCTCACTCGAAATCAAAGGAATTCAAAGACCCACTACACAAATCACTAACAATCGGAGGGAAGCTTGCTGCAAAAATCCCAAAACTGAATGGGTATTCAATCTAATTACCACAAATAACCAACGAAGCTTTAAAATAACTTACCCAATGTCGGAATCGACTAAAAACGCCCAAGAACGCTTCTGAACGTCAAAAATTCGCGCCCCAAATGCCTTGAACCCGTCGGAAAACACCATGAACGACAAAACCCACTGCCGGAGACGATGCGGACTGCTGCTCGGAAACAACCCGCTCGAGTCGCCGTTCGTCAATGGCGCTATCGTCGTCTGCAACTCATCAATGGAGACAGAATGCCGGAGACGAAGGGAAATCCCGTGGTTCTTTCTGCTTTTGTCGCCCACGGAGAAGAATGACGTTGCAAGGCTGTGGTTGGCGCCGTGAGACTCGCTGCACCACCGGAGAAGGCCTGCTCACCGGAAACTGCCGCGGACTTCTGTTCGCCGGAGAGAAGGAGTAGAAATCGAGAAGAAGAAGGGGTTGCACGGCTGAGTTCGTGATGAAGAGAAGGAAAGAAGATGGGGGGTTGTTGGGTTTTATGCCCTAAAACTCGTAGATAGTAAATGAAACAAATTAATCGATCTCAATAAAGTGTTATTTGAGTAATTCAGTAATTTGGTTATTGAATAATCGAGTTTGCATTAATAAACCCTAAATCCAATAAACTAAGATCCAAGGTTGTTTAAATGAAACTTGGACTAGTATGTGGGGACATACGGGGATCAGTGTCCAAGTAACAACCTAAATGGTCTATAGTATAGGGATAAGGCTGGGTACCTTATCCTGGTGACACTATGTGATACGGCCACCTTGTATTCGATACAGATGCAATGATCCAAAGCATCCATGTAGGAGACATGCGGGTGGGGGTATCCTATGCAATGAGTTTGCATAAGACCGGACCGCAAAATAGTAACCACTAGATGTAACGCCGTTAACTAGTTTAGGTTTCTATTTCAATAGGATGACCTAGGTAACTCAATCTCAATCCTGAGTCTGTTATGAACCCCTTTCAGGAGGGACTGTCCTTAGATTTGTATGGGTGAGAGTGGCCAGTTCGCCGACTCAATAAGCCTACCATTTCAGGGGCAAGACCGAATGGGGGCTGGGAACATAACAGTACAAGATGGAATTCACTCCTTCCCCTATTGGGGTAAGTAGATGTGTGTTCCCTTAAGGGCTGATTCTAGGGCTTGAACAAAGGCGCGCCGTCCTCTCCTAGCCTGAGAGGAACTCCTGTTTAGTGGTTGGACCCTAAACAACTTGTTCATTAGAGGAATCAGTGGTACTTAAGGAACCAGAGGTAACCCATGGGTAAAACGGTAATTTGACCCAGCTGGTGTTACGAACACACGTGAAGGATTGACTTACTGCTTGGTCGATATCCGTGGACACAGAAATATTCTATAGTGAGAAGAGTGCAGCTGTGGGTCTTTAGTGGAGTGACCCACAGTTAACGAATGTTGACTAAACTTGGTCAATGAGTTTGGCCAATTAGTTTCGTATCGTTGGAGCTTCTGATCTGTAGGTCCATTAGGTCCCACTGGTAGCTCGTAAAGAGACTTGAGGCAATTAAGTATAAATTGTAAATTGAAAGTGTTCAATTTATTTGGGGAATCGTATAATGTATATTGATGCATTACAATATAAAGTTTATGAAACTTTATAATATAATTTTTGAATTAATTTTAAAAAAAAAATTAATTCTTGAGAGAAAGTATTTGAAAGAGTTCAAATAAATTTAATATGAATTGGATTCATATTAATTTTAATTTTAGTAAAATCCCTAAGATTAAATATATGATATTTAATTGGGTAAATTAATTAATTATGGAATTAATTAATTATTTATTAAAATTAGAGACCTTTTCCTATTAGGAAAGAAAATATTTGAAAGAGTTCAAATAAATTTAATATGAATTGGATTCATATTAATTTTAATTTTAATAAAATCCCTAAGATTAAATATATGATATTTAATTGGGAAATTAATTAATTATGGAATTAATTAATTATTTATTAAAATTAGAGACTTTTTCCTATTAGGAAAAGGTCTCCCTTTTCCTATTAGGAAAAAAGTCTTGGCCTTTACTATATATAGGACCCCTGGGGTGGGGTGAAAGGTATCCCATTCATTCTCCTACTCTCAGAGAATTCTCCCAAAGGCTCCCACAAGTCTCCTGCCTCTAGAAGTCTCAGAGTCATACCGGTGTAGCCATAGTGGTGGTGTTCACACTAGTTCGTGATTAATTCACAAGCAGTTGGTGAATTTAATCTGAGTCGTCAACGAGAGTAAGTAATTTGTTACTTTATAAATTAGATTTAGATCTAATATTTTTGTATGCTTAGCCTTAATATATATTTAGAATAGTTCTAATATTATTGCCAATGTATTGGTATTTTAGATTAAACAAAATTAATTACGAATCGGTCCCAATCACGCTTCCGCTTTACGGAATTATGGAATTCCAATCCTTCAATTGGTATCAGAGCCGATCGTAGATCTAATTTTGTTTCTCTAAAATTTGCATTGGCTATTGGTGGGATTGATTAATACATAATGTATGTATGATTTGCATTGAACTGTTTAGGTTAATTTTATGGCCATAGATTTTACTGTTTTTATGTGATTTGATCATGTAAGGGCCCGGTGTTTCGGGTATTTTATGTAAAATCGAGTCCTATGTAAGTCCGGGTCTAGAATAGGTTTTTATGAGATAAAAATCGGAGAAATTGCGACGCAATCACGATTACAGCATGCGCTAGAAATTCGCAACAGGACGGTTCAAGGCTGTTGGGCGGTCCGATTCACGCGGTCTGGTTGGGCTGGGACCGATTTGGTCCGGTTCAGCTGGAATTTAGCTCGGTTCGTGGTTTTCATAGCTGGTTCGAAGTGGTTCGGGTCGGTTCGGGCGGTCTAGACCAGTATTTGGAGCTGCAGAAGGATTTTTAGGATAGAATTTAGCTATAATTATTGTAATTTATGCTTTATTTTATCCTAGGAGCCAAAATTAACCGATTCAATTGCTATTTATTTGCTTTATGGATGTCATATAGCTTAAATTCCCACCATAGGTTAAGCATGTTTCATGCATATTTATGTTATAAATGTTATAATATATGATAATTATGCATGAATTTAAATTTCATGAGTTATTTAGTATAATTGTTATATTAAATATATGAAATTGGAAAAGCATGATGCATGACATTAATTAGATAAATATAATTGTTATATTTTATTAATGTAGCATGCATGCTTAGCATTATTTTCATGAGAATTAATATAATTAGTTATATTATGAATGAAAATAATAAATATAAATCAATGCTTGTTTTCATGTATGATTTAATATAAAATGTTATATTAATTAGATGAAAATGGAATAGCATTGAGCATGACATTAATTAGATTAATATAAGAGTTATATTATATTAATGTCAAATTTCATGTAATTTAATTTCATGGATGTTTAATTAATATAATCGATATTAATTAAATGAAATTGAAATTGCATGAAGCATGACACCACTTTAGATTAATATAATTGTTATATTATCGTTATCGGCGTCATAATAATATGGTGTTGAATAATTAGAATATGATTGTTATTTTTCCAACACCATAGAAGCATGTTATAGGGCTAATCATTAAAATTTTATAATAAGTTATAAAATTGATTAGAAACCGTCACCCTATAACAAAGAGTTGCATGCAAACATAGGAACTTAGGTTAAAATGAATTAATTTTAAAATGTTTAAAATTTATTAGACCTAAGCTCATTATAATTCTAATAGGATTAGAATTATTTTCTTACTTAGAATTAAAAATAGTTTTAATTGACTAAGTAGGAAAAACATTACTATGATTATAAGGGAACTCCACCGGTTAAGTTCTGTCTAAGGCTGGGGGTACTTAAGATGACGGTTTACGAAACACCTCCTACCTGGGAACTAACCCGAAATACCGGAGTTGAATTAATCATAGTTAAATGTTAGCATGCAATATCACTAGGTTTATTAAAAGAGTTTAATTCACCTAAATCTTTAGAGTAAAGAGTTTACTTTACTATGGTTATAAGGGAACTCTCCCGATGAAGTTCTGTCTAAGGCTGGAGGTACTTAAGATGACGATTTACGGAACACCTGCTACCTGGGAACTGACTTGGAACTTGAGTTGAATTAACCATAGTTATGTTAGCATGCAATATCACTAGGTCAATTAAAAGAGTTTAATTCACCTAGATCTTTAGAGTAAAGATTTATCATAACTATTGGTTATAAGGGAACTCTACCGGTAAAGTTCTGTCTAAGGCTGGAGGTACTTAAGATGACGGTTTACGGAACACCTGCTACCTGGGAACTGACTCGGAACTTGAGTTGAATTAACCATAGTTATGTTAGCATGCAATATCACTGGGTCAATTAAAAGAGTTTAATTCACCTAGATCTTTAGAGTAAAGATTTATCATAACTATTGGTTATAAGGGAACTCTACCGGTAAAGTTCTGTCTAAGGCTGGAGGTACTTAAGATGACGGTTTACGGAACACCTGCTACCTGGGAAATGAGCCGGAACTTGAGTTGAATTAACCATAGTTATATTAGCATGCAATGTCTCTAAGTAATTAAAAGTGTTTAATCCACCTAGACATTAGAGAAAAGACCTATATATATAAAAGTTATATACAGGTATAGACTTAGATAGATTCACTTAGCTGGAATTTACCTAAGTAATAAACCCTATAATTATAAAAATACTTAGTGGGAGGAAATATATCAAAACAAGATTTTCATAAATCAAGTTTTGCTCTCACGTCCTCAAAAGTTCACAACGTGAGGTTCATGCTTGGCCTCGAGTCACCCTGGGAGTGACCCCCTACGGATGGTATTTGCATGAATCAATATCAAGGTGAATGAGGGAGTATTTTATAGTAAGTGGGAGCAGGAACGTGTCAACGTATCCTACGGTCTCCTCCATTAGGTTGCACAGTGAGATCCCAATGATCTGCCTGCGAGTCGCCCTGGGAGCGATCACCCTACGGAGGGCTTGATCATGGGAGTCGGAACAACGCAAACTCCAGAAATGGATAGGGTTTCTTAGGTCCATTTCCAACTTTGACTTTTCCTACGGTAGCATTGTTGGGGCCGACCTCTGAAATCTGAAAAATGGAGGGTCACACTTACAGGAAATTGTTAAGGTGTTAATAATTTCCTGACCGAAAAAACGGTAGCTAAGAACTATTGGAATATGAGTTATTCCGGGAATATGGATTAGCTGAGATTGTCTCAATTCAGAGGAGGAGTAGCTGACTACCCTACGGTAGCTGTTGTTCTAAACCTCTGAAGTATCGTTGCAAAATTAATGTTTATTCTATGGGTTGATCATTACTTTTGCTAAATTGATTGGATTAAAATAATAATATTATTTTGTGTAATGGGTTAATGTAACAATACTTATTAAGTTAGTTTGTTTGTTCTCAGCAATGAAACGTTCTTTATATGCATCGAATAACGCCAACTACAAAACTGGTATTTCTAATACAACTAAGAAAATGAACCTAAACACTAAATGCGTGGAATTGGTCTTAACTGAGGACGGTCCTCAAGCCCATATGTCTAATTTATCCTAAATTGTTCATGATGAATATGACATAGACTGCTTAGCACATCTCAATGAAAATAAATTGGATTTATTGATCATTGAAACGTGTATAGTGGAAAATGATGACACAGCCTGGATCCTAGATTCAGGTGCCACTCATCACGTATGCTCTTCCTTTGAGGGAATGAGCTCCTGGCAACAGTTGGATGCTGGGGAAATGACTCTCAGAGTTGGGACTGGGGAGCTCATTTCAGCTAAAGCAGTGGGAGATATTAAAGTGTTCTTCTCCAGGGAACGCTATATGTTATTAGATAACGTATATATAGTTCCCAAAATAAAAAGAAATTTGATTTCTATTTCTTGTTTGCTAGAACAAGGGTATTCAGTGTCCTTTTCTGTGAATGAAGCTTTCATTACTAAAAGGGGGGCTGATATATGTTCTGCAAAAATGGAGAACAATTTGTATGTCTTAAGACCAATAGAGTCTAGGGCTATTTTGAACAATGAAATGTTTAAAACAGTTGAGACTCAACCAAAAAGGCAAAAAGTTTCTCAAAGTACCTATCTTTGGCACTTGAGACTTGGCCACATAAATCTCAATAGGATTGGGAGATTGGTTAAGAATGGACTTCTGAGCCAGTTAGAAGATGGTACTTTACCTCCATGTGAGTCATGTCTCGAAGGTAAGATGACCAAACGACCTTTTACTGGAAAAGGTTATCGTGCCAAGGAGCCCTTAGAACTCGTACATACGGATCTCTGTGGTCCAATGAATGTAAGAGCTCGAGGAGGGTATGAATATTTTATCTCTTTCATAGATGATTATTGAAGGTATGGTTATTTATACCTAATGAGTCATAAGTCTGAAGCCCTTGAAAAGTTCAAGGAGTACAGGACTGAAGTTGAGAACTTGTTAGGTAAGACCATTAAAACACTTCGATCTGATCGAGGTGGAGAGTATTTGGACTTAAAATTCCAAAACTATTTGATAGAACATGGAATATCGTCCCAACTCTCAGCACCAGGTACACCTCAACAGAATAGTGTATCTGAAAGGAGAAACAGAACCTTGTTAGACATGGTTCGATCTATTATGAGCTATGCTCAGTTGCCTAGTTCTTTTTGGGGTTATGCAGTAGAGACTGCAGTTTATATTTTGAATGTTGTTCCCTCAAAGAGTGTTTCTGAAACACCATTTGAGCTTTGGGAAGGGCGTAAAGCTAGTTTACGTCATTTCAGAATTTGGGGCTGCCCTGCACATGTGTTAGTAGCAAACCCAAAGAAATTGGATTCACGTTCAAAATTATGCCTATTCGTAGGCTACCCAAAAGAAACAAGAGGTGGATACTTCTTTGATCCAAAAGAAAATAAAGTGTTTGTATCGACAAATGCTACTTTCTTGGAAGAAGACCACGTTAAAGAACACATACCACGCAGTAAAATTGTGTTAAGTGAACTTTCTGGTAAAACTACAAATAAATCAACAAGAGTTGTTGATGAGGCTGGACCTTCAACAAGAGTTGTTAATGAGCCCAGTTCAGAGGCTGGACCTTCAACAAGAGTTATTGATGAGCCCAGTACATCTGGTCAAGCCCATCCTTCTCAAGAGTTGAGAATGCCTCGACGTAGTGGGAGGGTTGTTATTCAACCTGAACGCTATCTGAGTATAGCAGAAATTCCAACTGTCATACCTGATGATGGGGTTGAGGATCCATTGACCTTTAGACAGGAAATGAATGATGTGGACCATGACCAGTGGGTCAAAGCTATGGACCTAGAGATGGAGTCTATGTACTTCAATCAAGTCTGGGATCTTGTAGACCTACCTGAAGGGGTTAAACCCATAGGGTGCAAATGGATGTACAAGAGAAAACGAGACGCAGCTGGGAAAGTACAGACTTTCAAAGCTCGACTTGTGGCAAAGGGTTATACCCAAAAGGAGGGGGTGGACTATGAGGAAACCTTCTCCCCAGTTGCCATGTTAAAGTCGATAAGAATTCTCTTGTCCATTGCCACCTTTTATGATTATGAGATTTGGCAAATGGACGTCAAGACTGCCTTTCTGAATGGCAATCTTGATGAGAACATCTTTATGTCTCAACCAGAGGGTTCGTTGCTCAAGGTCAAGAGCAAAAAGTTTGCAAGCTTAGACGATCCATTTATGGGTTGAAGCAAGCTTCCAGATCTTGGAATATAAAGTTTGACACTGCTGTCAAATCTTATGGCTTTGACCAGAACGTTGATGAGCCTTGTGTTTACAAAAGGATTATCAACAGTTCAGTAGCTTTTCTGGTGTTGTATGTAGATGATATTCTTCTCATTGGAAATGATGTAGAATATCTAGCTGACATTAAAAAATGGCTATCGACTGAGTTCCAAATGAAAGATTTGGGTGAAGCTCAGTATGTTCTAGGGATTCAAATTATCAGGAATCGTAAGAACAGAACGCTAGCCCTGTCTCAAGCATCATATATAGACAAGATGTTGTCTAGATATAAGATGCAGAATTCCAAGAGGGGTTTACTACCCTTTAGGCATGGAGTTCATTTGTCTAAGGAACAGTGTCCTAAGACACCTCAAGAAATTGAGGATATGAGACACATCCCTTATGCTTCAGCTGTGGGCAGTCTTATGTACGCCATGTTGTGTACTAGGCCTGACATTTGCTATGCAGTTGGGATAGTCAGCAGGTACCAATCCAATCCAGGGTTAGACCACTGGACTGCAGTTAAAAACATCCTCAAGTATCTTCGGAGAACGAGGGGCTCTCAGCTTGTGTATGGCTCTAAGGATTTGATCCTTACAGGATACACAGACTCTGACTTTCAGACTGATAAGGATTCTAGGAAATCCACATTAAGGTCAGTATTTACCCTCAACAGGGGAGCTGTAGTCTGGCGTAGCATCAAGCAAGGATGCATTGCAGACTCCACCATGGAGGCCGAATATGTCGCTGCTTGTGAAGCAGCTAAGGAGGTTGTATGGCTACGGAAGTTCTTGATGGATTTGGAAGTTAATCCAAATATGAACTTGCCAATCACCCTTTACTGTGATAATAGTGGTGCAGTGGCAAATTCTAAAGAACCTCGCAATCATAAAAGAGGCAAGCACATAGAGCGCAAATATCATCTCATCAGAGAGATCGTGCAACGAGGGGATGTGATCTTCACGAAGGTAGCCTCTAAGCACAATATTGCTGATTCATTTATGAAGGCGCTCACGACTAAAGTGTTCGAGGGTCATCTAGAGGGTCTAGGTCTGCGAGATATGTACATAGAATAATCTAGGGCAAGTGGGAGAAGTGTAATGGGTATTATGAATGCCCGAGTTTATTGTATTTATCTGTATTTGTACTTTTCATGTATTATACAGTATTAATACAAACTACTATTCCTACTTCAATGATTATTCATTCAATTTTGATTGTTGATGTACATTGCCCACTAGAGTTTTAGTTCAAGTGGGAGTTGTTGGGTTTTATGCCCTAAAACTCATAGATAGTAAATGAAACAAATTAATCGATCTCAATAAAGTGTATTTGAGTGATTCAGTAATTTGGTTATTGAATAATCGAGTTTGCATTAATAAACCCTAAATCCAATAAACTAAGATCCAAGGTTGTTTAAATGAAACTTGGACTAGTATGTGGGGACATACGGGGATCAGTGTCCAAGTAACAACCTAAATGGTCTATAGTATAGGGATAAGGCTGGGTACCTTATCCTGGTGACACTATGTGATACGGCCACCTTGTATTCGATACAGATGCAATGATCCAAAGCATCCATGTAGGAGACATGCGGGTGGGGGTATCCTATGCAATGAGTTTGCATAAGACCGGACCGCGAAATATTAACCACTAGATGTAACGCCGTTAACTAGTTTAGGTTTCTATTTCAATAGGATGACCTAGGTAACTCAATCTCAATCCTGAGTCTGTTATGAACCCCTTTCAGGAGGGACTGTCCTTAGATTTGTATGGGTGAGAGTGGCCAGTTCGCCGACTCAATAAGCCTACCATTTCAGGGGCAAGACCGAATGGGGGCTGGGAACATAACAGTACAAGATGGAATTCACTCCTTCCCCTATTGGGGTAAGTAGATGTGTGTTCCCTTAAGGGCTGATTCTAGGGCTTGAACAAAGGCGCGCCGTCCTCTCCTAGCCTGAGAGGAACTCTTGTTTAGTGGTTGGACCCTAAACAACTTGTTCATTAGAGGAATCAGTGGTACTTAAGGAACCAGAGGTAACCCATGGGTAAAACGGTAATTTGACCCAACTGGTGTTACGAACACACGTGAAGGATTGACTTACTGCTTGGTCGATATCCGTGGACACAGAAATATTCTATAGTGAGAAGAGTGCAGCTGTGGGTCTTTAGTGGAGTGACCCACAGTTAACGAATGTTGACTAAACTTGGTCAATGAGTTTGGCCAATTAGTCTCGTATCGTTGGAGCTTCTGATCTGTAGGTCCATTAGGTCCCACTGGTAGCTCGTAAAGAGACTTGAGGCAATTAAGTATAAATTGTAAATTGAAAGTGTTCAATTTATTTGGGGAATCGTATAATATATATTGATGCATTACAATATAAAGTTTATGAAACTTTATAATATAATTTTTGAATTGATTTTAAAAAAAAAATTAATTCTTGAGAGAAAGTATTTGAAAGAGTTCAAATAAATTTAATATGAATTGGATTCATATTAATTTTAATTTTAGTAAAATCCCTAAGATTAAATATATGATATTTAATTGGGTAAATTAATTAATTATTTATTAAAATTAGAGACCTTTTCCTATTAGGAAAGAAAATATTTGAAGGAGTTCAAATAAATTTAATATGAATTGGATTCATATTAATTTTAATTTTAATAAAATCCCTAAGATTAAATATATGATATTTAATTGGGAAATTAATTAATTGTGGAATTAATTAATTATTTATTAAAATTAGAGATTTTTTCCTATTAGGAAAAGGTCTCCCTTTTTCTATTAGAAAAAAGGTCTTGGCCTTTACTATATATAGGACCCCTGGGGTGGGGTGAAAGGTATCTCATTCATTCTCCTACTCTCATAGAATTCTCCCAAAGGCTCCCACAAGTCTCCTGCCTATAGAAGTCTCAGAGTCATACCGGTGTAGCCATAATGGTGGTGTTCGCACTAGTTCGTGATTAATTCACAAGCAGTCAGTGAATTTAATCTGAGTCGTCAACGAGAGTAAGTAATTTGTTACTTTATAAATTAGATTTAGATCTAATATTTTTGTATGCTTAGCCTTAATATATATTTAGAATAGTTCTAATATTATTGCCAATGTATTGGTATTTTAGATTAAACAAAATTAATTCCGAATCGGTCCCAATCACGCTTCCGCTTTACGGAATTATGGAATTCCAATCCTTCAGGTTTTTGGTGGCTTGACTGATGGCTCACTCTTGGACTTTGTGAATCACTTAAAAAGGCTAAGAAGCTAGGGTTTGGCTTGGCTCAAAAGACCATATAATTACGAAAATGTCATCCCAGCTTTGAATTTTAAAATTTTACCAATTTTCAAATCTTTTAATCTCCCTCCAACTCCAAATTAACTCCCAAACTAAATAAATTTGAAAATTTTCTTAAATTACGGGCGTTACAAGTAATAACTTACAAGCAAAGTGAGGCAGAGAAAGCAAGTTCCTTGCAGTAACATCATTAAAGGCCAAGACGATTGTTAAGATGAGTATCAGTTTCCATAGAATATTGGAACAAGTTGTAATAGAAGCCATTGTTGTGTGTAGCACCAAGCTCAGACATAGCAATGGTTATATACATTTAGAAACTGTACTGCCTGCGTAAGCTTTCAACTTACGTAGCTTCAATTGAATTGACTGAAAATTTTTCCAAAGTAGAAGTTTTTGGTCAATTATTAAATGTTGGCACCCTTTGTATAAACACTTAAGGAAACACAAAAGACAAAATCAATTCGAACCCAACAATAGCGTTGTTTCCTTAAGACAATTTTGTTCCCTCTATGGTGCTTAAGGTATCACGAACAATTGTCTCTCAGGATAGGACAGATTACCCACCTATGAATAATGTAGCACTCCAATCACAGGACTCTCGGACACTGGTATTTAAGTAATTGTACAGAGAAGTAGGAGAAGAGTTTTTGAAAGAAGAGTTTTCTGTTTCTTGTATCCAAAACTCAAAATGAATCACATATTTATAGACTATTTGAATGTATTTGTAGCCATTCAAATAGTCATATCTTTTTGTGTATGGGTTATATCTTTTGATAAATGGACATGTAACACCCCGTGCACTTTTGGGTGTATTTAAATTCCATGTCTCGAGTTGAAAGGAATATAATTTCTATTTTGGCTTGAACTTAGGGGTTTAATTTTAAACCAAAGTGTTTGGGAGTTAAGCGTTATTCTAAATAAAATCTCCCTCTAAGTCTTGTTGGTTTCTGTATTGGTTGAGGAAATTCAGCATTTTAAATTCGAAGTTCACGCTGAATATCGGGTGTTGGTTGTGTGGGTTCCTATTTTTGGGCTTTTGGTTAATTGGTAAAAGAAAAAGAGAGGGAATTCAAGAGATTAAAGAAAAAAAAAAAGAGAAGCCCTAAAGCTCCCTTTCCCCCTCTCCTTTTTTTCTCTCAATCTCGTGAAGCCCCCCAGCCGTGGGTTGCCGTCGCCGCCAGCCGCCGCCGCCGCCTGAGCTCGTGCAGCGCCGCCGCATGGGTTTCTTCTCCGCGCGAGTTCCCTTCCTCGCGAATCTCCCTCCTTCTCGCGTGGAATCGTCGGCCGAGGAGTCGCATCCTCCTCGCGCTGTCGTCGCTGCAGCAGGCACCGTCGCCGTCCCCCTTTCAGCCGCTGCTTGCTCGCGGCGCCACCTTCCCTCTGTTCGTGGGTTTCATGGTTCAAGCCTCTCTTCTCCTCCCGTTTCCAGCAAGAAAACCTCGTGGGTAAGTCTCCTGATAAGCGCCCACTTGCTTGTTAGATGCAAAGCTAGAGGTCCTTCTAGGATCCTTGCAAACACTCACAAAGAAAGCTAACTTAGATCACACTTAGAATCTATGATGGTCACTCATAAATCCTAAGACAACTCACTCCAGAATTAGCTTGATCAAGACTAATCCAATGAATTGATTTTAACATCAAATCTAAAACAAGATTTGAAAGAAAAAGACAACACCAAAGGGGTTGAATAAGCACAAGCTTTTTTTAATATTGATAATCTGAGTTTTCAAGAGTATTACAAGCCATTTAAAGGCCAAATGGTCGTGGATAGACCAAGGAACTCAAAAGTCTTTCAACTACACTTAATTGCAAATTGTAGAAAATAAGACCTAGGAACTTAAAACTTGATTGCACATCAAACGAGCAGCCATATCTCAAAACTAAAAAGATAGAATTGCTTTAAATTGTCTTAAATATGTGCTGTGGAATCCGCTCCTCATAATGGCAACGTTTGACAAGGTTTGACATCACGTTTTCCCATGCAGTGCACACTTGACAACATTTTCTTCACAAAATCTGCACAATGTTTTTGATCACCGTGTCATCTTCTAAACTATTGGACTTTTCCCGTGCCATCTTCATGCAATTCTCTTCTTGACTCATTGAACTAACATTATATAAAAATTTGGCCTCAAAATTATCCGTCGAGTCTTGTGAATTTGCTAGTGTTTGAAGATGTAGTGTGAATGCCTCTTGAATCTTCTTTGCCTTGCTTCTTGTAATTGGTCCTTTAGGTACATGCAATGGATTATTGATTGATTCCATATCATCTCCCTTCTCTCGATCTAGGTGTTTTGAGGCCCGATCTAACTTCCTTGTGTCCTTATTGGTTAGATCTTGCGCGGACAGCAGCTCGGGGCCTCGTTTCCTCGCATTTTTGCCTCTGTCCAGCGGCTATTTCGAGTGTTTTCGAGGTCGTTTGACGTCTTTGGTAAGTCTAATCTCTTACCCATGCTTTCTTTAGGCCTTTAGCTAAGTTTAAGCAAATGCCCAATCGTTATGGACTTCGTATTTCAGGATTTAAAGTCTGTTTAGTTGTTGTCCAGTGCCACCTTTGCTCAGTTCGTGAGTGTTTCAGCGTCAATTAACGTTTCCGGTAAGTTTGGCCCTTACCCATTCTTGTTTGGAGCTTTTAGTAGGATGCCCATTAGCTTTAGGTGCTGGAAAAGTTAATTGTGCTCAATATTCTGATCTGCAGCGCCGTCTAGGTGATCATTTGGGGTTCGAATCACTTCGACTTGAACACCCATTGTCCAAGGAGCGTTCCGAATTGCTGGTTGTGGTTTGTATTGTTGGGTTTTATGCCCTAAAACTCGTAGATAGTGAATGTAACTGTTGACCGGATATTAATGAAATAATATTGATATATTTTTCCATTAATTGTTATTAGTTATTTTATATTTGTCTTTGCCTTATAATAACCCTAATCCAATAAACTAGACATCCAAGGCTGTAATATGAGTCTTGAACTATATGTAGCGACATATGGGATCATTGTTCAAGAAACAGCCTAAAGGGTCTATAGTATAGGGATAAGACTGGGTGCCTTATCCTGGTGACACTATGGATACGACTCACTTTGTATTTGATACAAACGCTGCGATCCAACGCGTTCGTGTAGGAGACATGCGAGTGGGGGTATCCTATGCAATGAGTTTGCATAAGACCGGACCGCGAAATAGTAACCACCGGTTATAACACCGTTAACTAGTTGGTTTTCTATTTCACTAGGACGACCTAGACAACTTAGTCTTAATCCTGAGTTGATTATGGACTCCTGCTCATGAGAGATTGTCCTTTGATTTGTATGGGTGAGAGTGGCCAATACGCCGACTCAATAAGCCTACCACTTTGGGGACAAGACCGAATGGGGAGCTGGGAACATAATTGTACAAGATGGAATTCACTCCTTCCCGACTTTAGGGAAGCAGATGAGTGTTCCCTTAAGTGGTTACTCCGAGTCTTGAACAAAGGGCCCTACCCTCTCAATGGCACGAGAGGGTTTTCTGTTTGATGGTTGGACCACAAACAGGTTGTTCATTAGAGGAGAATTGGTACTTAAGGAAATAGAAGTAACCCAGGGGTAAAACGGTAATTTGACCCAGCTGGTGTTACGGACACTCGTGAAGGACTAACTAGTCGATATTGGTCTATATCCGTGGACACAGAAAATATGTCTGCAGTGAGAAGAGTGCAACTGTGAGTCTATAGTGGAATGAACACACAGTTAACGAATATTGATTAATGTGGTTAATGAGTTTGACCAATTAATCTCACATCGTTGGAGCTTCTGATCTGCAGGTCCATTAGGTCCCACTGGTAGCTCATAAAGTAATTTGAGGCAACTAAGTAATAAATGTAAATTGAAAATGTTCAATTTACTAAGGGAAACAAATATAATATATATTGATATATTATTATGAGAGAAATTAAATATTTGAAGAAGTTCAAATATAGATTTATGGAAGATTGAAAGAGTTCAAATAATGAATTAATTAATTTAAGTCCTAAAATGTGTTTGGGCAAAATTAATTAATTCAAGGCCGGAAATTAAATATGTGATATTTAATTGGTGGTTAATTAGTTAAAGAATTCATTAACCATGAATTAATCAATTATGTAAATAATTAATCACTTAAGGAAGTGATTAATCATTTATGGGAATGATCTAATCACTTATGGAAGTAATTAGTCATTTATGGAAAAGATTAATCAATTAGGGAATTGATTGATCATGATTGATTAATTAAGGAATAAGATTGAATCAATTTTGGAAAAGATTGATTTAATTGAATATTTTATTCATGGCCTCTCTTCTATAAATAGAACACTAGACCTAATTGGTCAGAACTTGACACTCTTGCTCTTGCTCTTAGACTCTCAAAGACAAGACCTAGAATTCTCTCTAGCCTCCCTCTTCGAGAAAGACTCCCACAAGTCTTTTGCCTCCTAGACTTAGAGACATACCGGTGTAACCTCTGTGGTGATTGTGTCAATCAAAGAAGAAATTTCCAGCGAAGAAAAACAAAGGCGGCTGCTGCGTTTTCGTTCGTGGAGCGTCGTTGGCGAAGAACGGTCAAGTCTTCAACGAAGGTTTGAAACGGTTCTTCCTCTTTTCTTTAGAAAAGTATTAAAAATAAATTTAGATTTATTTTAGCATGTTTAAACCAATTTTACAGCGGCTTTAAAGGTTGTTTAAAGTTTTGTTTGAGTTATCGTAACGGTATTTTAATGTTAATTAATATACGGCGTAAGGTCCAATCGATGCGCTTCCGCTGCGTGGGGACTTTTATTCCCTTCAATCGGCATCAGAGCCATCGCTGTCCCTATTAATTAATATTAAAAGTTGCGATAGGCTCTAATAGGTGGGATTTATGCATAATGTATGTTCGGTTTGCGTTGAACTGTTTAGGTTAATTTTATGGCCATAGATTTTATTTTTTATGTGATTTTGATCATGTAAGGCCCGGTGTTTCGGGTATTTTATGTAAAATCGAGTCCTATGTAAGTCCGGGTCTAGAATAGGTTTTTATGAGATGAAAATCGAAGCAATCGCCGCTGAAATCGAGGCAAAAAATCGGAGAATCGATGCTGCTGCCGCCCAGATTCTGCCTCCAGACGCAACAGCGTCGGGACGCTACCTCAACAGCGTCTCGATGCTGTCTCGATACCGCAGGCGCCAGATATGGAAAACGCACAGCGTCGGGACGCTATCAACACAGCGTCTCGACGCTGTCACGATGGAGGCGCGCATTAGGGTTTCAACAGGCGCGGTTCAAGGCGTGGCCAGTCCGGTTCGGACCGGTTAGGCTGGGTGGGACCTATTTGGTCCGGTTCAGCCAATTTTTGGCATGGTTCGTGATTTTGGAGGCCGGTTCGAGGTGGTTCGGGGCGGTTCGTGCTGTCTGGACCAATTCCGGAGCTGTACATGGATTTTTTTAGGATAGAATTTAGCTAAATTAATGTAATTTAATGCTTTATTTTATCCTAGGGGCCAAAATTAACCGGTTCAATTGCTATTTATATGCTTTATGGATGTCATATAGAATATTTAATCCCACCTTAGGTTATAAACATGCTCATGCAGTTTCATATATTATAAAATGTTATAATGTATGTTTAAATGCATGGATTTATTTTCATATTTTTTAATATAAGTGTATATTAATTATATGAAAAATTGGAAAGCATGAAGCATGTCATTACTTAAATTAAATATAAATAGTTATGTTTAATGTGATGAATGAAGCATGCTTGATTGATTTTCTTGATTGGCTTATAATTGAAAATCAATATTGCATGAAGCATGAAACATTCATAGTTAATAATATAATAGTTATATTATTCATGCAATAAGTGTGGTTTAATTTTTTTTTTTAATTTGAATGAGATTGTTAAATGAATTAAACCCTAAATTCTTGATTATAGGATTAATCATTAAAATTTGAAATAGTTCTTTAATATTAATGATTAGAAACCGTCAATCTATAATCAAGATTTGCATGCAAACATAAGATCATAGGATAAATTGGATTAATTTTAAATTGTTTAAAATTAATTAGACCTAGATCAGTTTCTAATAGGATTAGAATCTTTTCTTACTTAGAATTAAAAATAGTTTTAATTGACTAAGTAGGAAAATCATTGCTGTGATTATAAGGGAACTCCACCGGTAATGTTCTGTCTAAGGCTGGGGGTATTTAAGTTGACGGTTTACGAAACACCTCCTACCTGGGAACTGACCTGGAATACCGGAGTTGAATTAATCATAGTTAAATGTTAGCATGCAATGTCACTAGGTTTATTAAAAGTGTTTAATGCACCTAGATCTTTAGAGTAAAGACCCTACATTACTGAGGTTATAAGGGAACTCTCTCGGTAAAGTTCTGTCTAAGGTTGGGGGTATTTAAGTTGACGGTTTACGGAACACCTCTTACCTGGGAACTGACCCGAACATTGAGTTGAATTAACCATAGTAATGTTGACTATCAATGTTGGGTTTATTAAAAGAAGTTTAATTCACCCAAAAGATTGCAGTTGAATCCTTTCCATAATTGTTATAATAGGATCAGACTTAGATAGATTGACTTAGTCGAATACTATCTAAGTTAAACAACCCTATATTAACCTTAGGACATTTTCAGTGGGAGGAAAGTTACAAAACGAGATTTAAATCAAGTTTTGCTCCTATGTCCCTATATTCACAACGTGAGATTCATGCTCGGCTTCGAGTCGCCTTAGGAGCGGCCTCCCTTCGGAAAGTGTTTGCATGGATCAATATCAAGGAGAATGGGAAAAATGTCTAGAGTAAGTGGGAGCGGGACACGTGTCAACGTATCCCTCGGTCTCCGCCCATAGTTCACACCGTGAAAGTCCTATGATCTGCCTGCAGGTTGTCCTGGCGCAACCATCCCTTCGGAGGGCCTGGTCATAGGATTCGGAACACCGTGAACTCCTGAAAAGGATAGGAGCTCTTAGGCTAATCACCAACAGTTGTCTTTCCCTTCGGTAGCCTGTTGGTGCGTGCCTCTGAGATCTGAAAGTGGGAGGGTTACACTTACGAGGATGAGTTAAAAGTGTTAACAAATCCTTAACCGAACAACGGTGGCTAATGTCTATAGGAATATGAGTTATTCTGGAATTAGAATTAGCTGAGAAGTGTCTCATTTCAAAGGAGGAGTGCCTGATCACCCTTCGGTGGCTGATATTCTAAACCTCTGAAACGTCGTTGCAAAACTAAATCAATAGTTTTAGGGTTCTGTGATTGTCTGTTTTGCTAAATTGATTGGATTGTGTGCAATTGTTTGCTTGTATGATGGGTTAAGGCAAAGATAACTAATACGGTCATTGTTTGTTTAAATTTCAGCAATGTCTTCCTCAATTGTCTCTCTGCTTAAAAATGAGAAATTAACCGGCGAAAATTATGCTACGTGGAAGTCGAACCTGAATACGATTCTTGTTGTCGATGATCTGCGGTTCGTCTTAACGGAGGATTGTCCTCCAGCCCCTGCTCGTAATGCATCCCAAGTAGTTAAGGATGCTTATGACCGCTGGACAAAGGCCAATGATAAGACTCGCGTCTATATCCTAGCCAGCTTATCTGAAGTTTTGGCTAAAAGGCATGAGGGCATGGTAACAGCGAGGGAGATTATGAACTCTCTCCAGGAGATGTTTGGACAACCGTCCTACCAACTCCACCATGACGCTCTCAAATACGTTTATAGCTGTCGCATGAAAGAGGGCACGTCTGTTCGGGAGCATGTCCTGGATATGATGGTCCAATTCAACGTGGCAGAAGCAAACGGGGCGGTCATAGATGAGCGTAGTCAGGTTGCATTCATCTTAGAATCTCTTCCGAAGAGTTTTCTGCAATTTCGAAGCAATGCAATGATGAATAAAATAACATTCAACCTGACTAGCCTCCTGAATGAGCTACAGCTCTATCAGTCTCTTCTTAAGAACAAGGGACAGATAGAAGGAGAGGCAAACGTTGTTCACTCTAAAAGAAAGTTCGAGAAGGGTTCATCCTCTGGAACTAAATCTGTAGCCACTTCTTCAAAGAAAACTAAGAAGAAGAAAGGAAACAAGGGGAAAGCTCCCAGTACTGCTGCTAAAAGCAAGGGAAAAGCCAAAGCTATGGCAGACAAGGGCAAGTGTTTCCACTGCAATGTAGATGGACATTGGAAGAGAAACTGCCCAAAGTACCTTGCTGAGAAAAAAAAGGAAAAGGAAGGTAAATTTGATTTACTTGTTTTAGAAACATGCCTGGTAGAACATGATGAGTTAACCTGGATACTTGATTCAGGAGCAACTAATCATGTTTGCTCTTCTTTTCAGGAAAATAGTTCCTTTCGGCAGTTAAACGATGGGGAAATGACACTCAGGGTCGGAACTGGAGAAGTCATTTCAGCTAAAGCAGTGGGAGCTGCGAAGTTATTTTTTAGAAATAGATTCTTACTTTTAGAAAGTTTGTTAATCGTTCCCAAGATTAAGAGGAACTTAATTTCTATTTCATGTTTGATTGAACAATCGTATACAGTTACTTTTGATATGAATGAAGCGTTCATTTATAAAAATGGTGTACTTATTTGTTCAGCCAAATTGGAAAATAACTTGTATGTTTTAAGACCAACCGAAAACAAAGCACTTTTAAATCACGAATTATTTAAAACTGCTGAAACTCAAGGTAAAAGGCAAAAGATTTCTCCATCAAGTAACAATACTCATCTTTGGCATCTCAGACTTGGTCATATAAACATCGATAGGATCGGTCGTTTGGTAAAGAATGGACTTCTAAGCAAGTTAGAAAATGATTCACTACCACCTTGTGAACCTTGTCTCGAGGGAAAAATGACCAAGAGACCCTTTACTGGAAAAGGTTACAGAGCCAAAGAACCCTTAGAGTTAATACATTCGGATCTATGTGGTCCAATGAATGTAAAAGCTCGAGGAGGGTACGAATATTTCATCTCATTTATAGATGATTATTCTAGATATGGTTACTTGTACCTAATGGGACATAAGTCTGAAGCCCTTGAAAAGTTTAAGGAGTATAAGGCTGAAGTTGAAAACCTATTAGGTAAATCTATTAAAGTACTTCGATCTGATCGAGGAGGGGAGTATATGGATCAAAGATTCCAAGATTATATGATAGAACATGGAATCCAATCTCAACTCTCAGCCCCTGGTACACCTCAGCAGAATGGTGTGTCAGAAAGGAGAAATAGAACCTTGTTAGACATGGTTCGATCAATGATGAGCTATGCTCAATTGCCTAGCTCGTTTTGGGGGTATGCAGTAGAGACTGCAGTATACATCTTGAACAATGTTCCCTCGAAAAGTGTTTCTGAAACACCTTTCGAATTATGGAAGGGGCGTAAACCTAGTTTGCATCACTTTCGCATCTGGGGTTGTCCAGCACACGTGCTTGTGACAAATCCTAAGAAACTGGAACCTTGTTCAAAACTGTGCCAATTTGTTGGTTACCCTAAAGAAACGAGAGGTGGTTATTTCTACGACCCACAAGAAAATAAGGTGATTGTATCGACAAACGCCACTTTCTTAGAGGAAGACCACATGAGAGATCATAAACCACGCAGCAAAATAATATTAGGAGAAGCTACTGAAGAATCATCAAGAGTTGTTGATGAAGTTCGACCTTCAACAAGGGTTGATGAAGGAACTAGTTCTTCAGATCCATCCCGTCCATCTCAAACGTTGGGAATGCCTCGACGCAGTGGGAGGGTTGTATTTCAACCTGACCGCTACTTGGGTTTAACTGAAACTCAGGTTGTCATACCTAATGATGGCATTGAGGATCCATTGTCCTATCGACAGGCAATGAATGACGAAGATAAGGATGACTGGGTCAAAGCCATGAACCTGGAAATGGAGTCTATGTACTCCAATTCTGTATGGGAACTTACAGATCTACCAAATGGGGTAAAACCCATAGGGTGCAAATGGATCTATAAGAGAAAAAGAGATGCAGCTGGAAAGGTACAGACCTTCAAAGCTAGACTAGTGGCAAAGGGTTATACCCAAAAGGAAGGGGTTGACTATGAGGAAACCTTTTCTCCTGTAGCCATGTTAAAGTCCATAAGAATTCTCTTATCCATAGCCACATATTATGACTATGAAATATGGCAAATGGACGTCAAGACTGCCTTTCTGAATGGTAATCTTGAAGAGAATATCTTCATGTCTCAACCCGAAGGGTTCATAGCCCAAGGTCAGGAACAAAAGGTTTGTAAGCTCAATCGATCCATTTATGGATTGAAGCAAGCGTCCAGATCATGGAACATTAGATTTGATACTGCAATCAAATCTTTTGGCTTTGACCAAAACGTTGATGAGCCTTGTGTATACAAGAAAGTCAACAAAAGGAAAGTAGCTTTTCTAATACTTTATGTAGACGATATCCTACTCATTGGGAATGATGTAGGATACCTCACTGACATTAAGAAATGGCTAGCAGCCCAATTCCAAATGAAAGATCTGGGAGAGGCTCAATACGTTCTGGGAATCCAAATCATTAGGGATCGTAAGAACAAAACGCTAGCTCTGTCTCAAGCAACGTATATTGACAAGATGTTGTCTCGATATTCGATGCAAAACTCCAAGAAGGGACTACTACCCTTCAGACATGGGGTACACCTGTCTAAGGAACAATCTCCTAAGACACCTCAAGAAGTTGAGAACATGAGACACATTCCCTACGCCTCAGCTATGGGCAGCTTAATGTATGCTATGCTCTACACTAGGCCTGACATATGTTATGCAGTGGGAGTAGTCAGTAGGTATCAGTCTAAACCAGGGTTGGACCACTGGGGAGCGGTTAAGAATATCCTCAAGTATCTTCGGAGAACGAGGGACTACATGCTTGTGTATGGAGCTAAGGATTTGATTCTTACTGGATACACTGACTCTGACTTTCAAGCTGATAAAGATTCAAGGAAATCCACATCGGGGTCAGTATTCACCCTCAATGGAGGAGCAGTAGTGTGGAGAAGCATCAAACAAGGATGCATAGCAGACTCAACCATGGAGGCTGAGTATGTAGCAGCTTGCGAAGCAGCTAAGGAGGCAGTATGGCTCAGAAAGTTCTTGACTGATTTGGAAGTGGTTCCGAATATGAACGTGCCCATAACACTATACTGTGACAACAGTGGGGCTGTAGCCAACTCAAAAGAACCTCGAAGCCACAAACGGGGTAAACACATCGAGAGGAAGTATCACCTGATACGGGAGATTGTGCAAAGAGGAGATGTGATCGTCACTAAGATCGCCTCAGAGCACAACATCGCTGATCCATTTACGAAGGCTCTCACGGCTAAAGTGTTTGAGGGTCATCTAGAGGGTCTAGGTCTACGAGATATGTATGCCATCTAATCTAGGGCAAGTGGGAGAAATGTATAATGGGTATAAGGATGCCCTAGTTCATTGTATTATATACATGACATTTCCAGCTTTAGATTATTGCATTTACATCCCACTAACTAGTGTTTTAGTTCAAGTGGGAGTTTGTTGGGTTTTATGCCCTAAAACTCGTAGATAGTGAATGTAACTGTTGACCGGATATTAATGAAATAATATTGATATATTTTTCCATTAATTGTTATTAGTTATTTTATATTTGTCTTTGCCTAATAATAACCCTAATCCAATAAACTAGACATCCAAGGCTGTAATATGAGTCTTGAACTATATGTAGCGACATATGGGATCATTGTTCAAGAAACAGCCTAAAAGGTCTATAGTATAGGGATAAGACTGGGTGCCTTATCCTGGTGACACTATGGATACGACTCACTTTGTATTTGATACAAACGCTGCGATCCAACGCGTTCGTGTAGGAGACATGCGAGTGGGGGTATCCTATGCAATGAGTTTGCATAAGACCGGACCGCGAAATAGTAACCACCGGTTATAACACCGTTAACTAGTTGGTTTTCTATTTCACTAGGACGACCTAGACAACTTAGTCTTAATCCTGAGTTGATTATGGACTCCTGCTCATGAGAGATTGTCCTTTGATTTGTATGGGTGAGAGTGGCCAATACGCCGACTCAATAAGCCTACCACTTTGGGGACAAGACCGAATGGGGAGCTGGGAACATAATTGTACAAGATGGAATTCACTCCTTCCCGACTTTAGGGAAGCAGATGAGTGTTCCCTTAAGTGGTTACTCCGAGTCTTGAACAAAGGGCCCTACCCTCTCAATGGCACGAGAGGGTTTTCTGTTTGATGGTTGGACCACAAACAGGTTGTTCATTAGAGGAGAATTGGTACTTAAGGAAATAGAAGTAACCCAGGGGTAAAACGGTAATTTGACCCAGCTGGTGTTACGGACACTCGTGAAGGACTAACTAGTCGATATTGGTCTATATCCGTGGACACAGAAAATATGTCTGCAGTGAGAAGAGTGCAACTGTGAGTCTATAGTGGAATGAACACACAGTTAACGAATATTGATTAATGTGGTTAATGAGTTTGACCAATTAATCTCACATCGTTGGAGCTTCTGATCTGCAGGTCCATTAGGTCCCACTGGTAGCTCATAAAGTAATTTGAGGCAACTAAGTAATAAATGTAAATTGAAAATGTTCAATTTACTAAGGGAAACAAATATAATATATATTGATATATTATTATGAGAGAAATTAAATATTTGAAGAAGTTCAAATATAGATTTATGGAAGATTGAAAGAGTTCAAATAATGAATTAATTAATTTAAGTCCTAAAATGTGTTTGGGCAAAATTAATTAATTCAAGGCCGGAAATTAAATATGTGATATTTAATTGGTGGTTAATTAGTTAAAGAATTCATTAACCATGAATTAATCAATTATGTAAATAATTAATCACTTAAGGAAGTGATTAATCATTTATGGGAATGATCTAATCACTTATGGAAGTAATTAGTCATTTATGGAAAAGATTAATCAATTAGGGAATTGATTGATCATGATTGATTAATTAAGGAATAAGATTGAATCAATTTTGGAAAAGATTGATTTAATTGAATATTTTATTCATGGTCTCTCTTCTATAAATAGAACACTAGACCTAATTGGTCAGAACTTGACACTCTTGCTCTTGCTCTTAGACTCTCAAAGACAAGACCTAGAATTCTCTCTAGCCTCCCTCTTCGAGAAAGACTCCCACAAGTCTTTTGCCTCCTAGACTTAGAGACATACCGGTGTAACCTCTGTGGTGATTGTGTCAATCAAAGAAGAAATTTCCAGCGAAGAAAAACAAAGGCGGCTGCTGCGTTTTCGTTCGTGGAGCGTCGTTGGCGAAGAACGGTCAAGTCTTCAACGAAGGTTTGAAACGGTTCTTCCTCTTTTCTTTAGAAAAGTATTAAAAATAAATTTAGATTTATTTTAGCATGTTTAAACCAATTTTACAGCGGCTTTAAAGGTTGTTTAAAGTTTTGTTTGAGTTATCGTAACGGTATTTTAATGTCAATTAATATACGGCGTAAGGTCCAATCGATGCGCTTCCGCTGCGTGGGGACTTTTATTCCCTTCATGTATAACCCGTCTAGCACTGAAACGGGACCGTTTGGGTAAGATTCGCTGTTGTCCTTAGTTTATTAGTATTGAGGTTTTTGGGTCGCTAAGTGTTTTAGTTTAGAAGCATGGAATTATCTTTGCCCATTAGTTGTTTAGGTCTTAGAAGGTTCCCAACCTCTTAAAGGTCCTTGGAATGCGATAAAAAGGGGTCGAATGTTTGCTGTCCCTTCGTTTGTAGCATTGAAGTTAGGTTGCTCATTAGTGTCTTAGCTTTCAAAGCATGTGAGGTTGTTACCCATTGCATATCTAGGCTCGTAGGAGTTTCCTAATCGTTATAGGTCCTAGTTTATGTTTTAAAAATGAGTTATCATGGTTGTTTTGGGTAAAAATCAAGTAGTTCTTCAATGCCCATTAAGCCTCGTTGCCTTAAAATGTTTCCCGACCCTTTGTAGGTTCTTAAAGCGTGAATTTATGAGCTTTTGGTTGCTATCCATAGTTTAAAAAGCTTGCTAAATAGGTTTCCAATAATTACCTAGGCCTTATTTGCATTGCCTAAGCTTTAGGAGCTCTTAGAATGTCGTTCATGCGTTTTAGGTGGTTGTTGCTTGCTGTCCAGTGGCTGTATAGCCTTAATATCGACATCCAACAAATACCCACCGCCCGTAACGCCTTAGACATGGTTGCCCATGGTTTAATGGCGTTGGGTTTTCAATTTGGGTTATGTTTAGGTGTTGTCCAGCAAGGAAATAAATTGTTATTGGTTAAGTTTGGGGCCTTAGCATCTTGTTTTGGGGTCCTTTCATTTAGTTTAGACTTCCCTTAATGGTTGGTAGTTTATTTGTAGTTGGAAGCTCGTTTTGGAGCGTGTTTGTGCAATTCCAGCTAGCGTTGGTATTTAGAAGCGTGATTTGTAAGTAGTTTCTACTTGCTCGATTTTGGTTGATTGTGTGAAGCATGATGTTTGCTTTATGTTTTATAACGATACTTGTGAAAAGCATGTTCTGTTGAATATGAATGTACTGAAATGCTTGAGATGAGCATGTATCGAGTATGATTTGTGATAAGCATGAAAAATGATTGTGAGTTGTGGTTGTTGTTTAAGCATGTTGTGATTGGGTTCAAGCATGTTTGGTTAGGCTAGCATGTGTCACGGGAAGTGTAGCATGAGTCTAGTGGTAGCGTTGCATGACGTGTAATTCATGTGTAGGTGTGCAGCATGGCGCATAATTCAAGTGCTTGGTTTTGCGTAGCATGGCGCGTAATGCATGCGAGTGGTTTTGCGTAGCATGGCGCGTAATGCATGCAAATGGTTTGCGCAGTGTGGCGCTTAATTCACGTGTTGGTTTGCGCAGCATGGCGCGTAATTCATGTGTTAGGTGCGGAGCATGACGCGTAAATCATGTGTGGTCTAGCAGAGTCTGGGTGCATAGTGTGGGATGCATATGCATGGTGTGGTTTAGTGCTTGTGAGCATGATGTGGTTTTATTGCTTTGTGAGCACATTGGTTTTACTGCTTTTGGAAGCATGTTGTATGTGTGTGAGAAGCATGTTGTTTGCCATTGTTTGTTGTTTGTGATCTGGCTCGTTTGAGCTACTTACCAATACCGTGGTTGTACTGATACCCCCTTCCCCACCTTCCCCCCAACATTTTAGATGTTGCAAGTATCGAGGATGATCCGGACCTTGGTGGCGAGGAGGAGGACTGTGAGGAAAATTCCTAGGCGTTGAGACCTCTCGTTGTCAGCGGCGGATTTACTGTAGGCCCAGGGGGGGTCGAGCCCCTCCTCAACTTTCAAACATTTTATTTTATATATAAAATAATCATTTATATTAAACAAAAGTTACTGCTAGTCGGATGGTTATAGGTGCAACCCCCCCCCCCTCATCTAGGGAGTCCTGAGTTCAAGCTGTTTGATTCGCGCTTCCTTTTTTTTTCTCTATTTTTTTACGTTATATATTATATAAAAACATGGGGCTGGATTTGCGTTTCCATATTTTTTTTTTACGTTATATATTATATAAAAACTAATTAAATTAAAATTTTAGAATTTTGTCTTTTAAAAGTATATAATATAAATATAAATATGTAAAATATCAATAATAACAAATATATAATAGTAAGGGTTAAAATGTCGATGTCGACGAAAATGTCGAGGTCTCAATTTAATGGAAATGTCGATGGAAATATCGACAAAATGTCGATGTCGATGGATATTCCGGAAAAAATATTCAAAACAAAAAATTCAAAAAAATATTTAAATTAACAAATAAATGTTTTACACTTTTAAAATAAGTTAAAATACTTATGATAAATATTATCTCCACATTAATTACATTTTGTTATTATTTTGTTTACATTTTATCAATTTTTTTACGATATAATGGAAATGTCGATTCATCCTGCATGTTGATGTCGAACCCATGGAAATGTGGAAATGTCGATGGAAATGTCGACATGTCAATGGAAATTTAATACTAATACTATAATTTCTTAGAAAAAATTAATTAATGTCTCTAAATTTTAGATTGTATCGATTAAAACCTCAAACTAATAATTACATTAATTTAAACTCTAAACTTTCATATTTAAATCAATTTAAACCATTCCTTAGGCCCCGTTTGATAACCATTTGGTTTTTGGTTTTTGGTTTTTGAAAATTTGGCTTGTTTTCTTCCAATTTTCCTACCATGGTTTTCATATTTGCCAATGACACATTTGAGTTCCTAGCCAAATTCTAAAAACAAAAACAAGTTTTTGAAAACTACTTTTTTTAGTTTTCAAAATTTGCTTGGTTTTTAAAAACAAGGAAAGAAAAGTATTAGCAAAACATAGAAACTTGTAGGTGGAAGTAGGATTTATAAGCTTAATTTTCAAAAACCAAAAACCAAAAACCAAATGGTTATCAAACAGGGCCTTAGTGATTTATAAACTATTTTCACTAGATTCTATTTGAAATCAACTCAAGATCATTTAAATAAAATTAGTCTTCTTCAAAATTCCTACCAAATTAGCAACAAAAATTATTACGTAATTCTTCCTATCACAAGTATAGAAAAATTATCACGTTATTCTTTCTAATGAAGATTAATAAAAATATTTTAAAACTTTCGTAAATTATTTTTAATAAGAAACTATGGTTCTTATAAATGAAAAGAAAAAGGTTATTATTCTTTCAAGTTGCTCGTTTTTTTTTCTGGTATAGTTCGATAGAAAAATAAGTCACCTTCTATTTCACAAACTAATATCAAAATATATAAAATAATATCAAAATAAATTTAAATATATATATATATATATATATATATTATTAAGCCCCCTCTGACATAAGATTCTGGATCCGCCACTGGTAGCAGCCATATGAAAGTTAGGGAAAGAAAGCGAAAACAAAGAGAATAATAAGAAGGCGAAACCCTGAGAATCATAGAAGGTGCAGTGTCGAATGCGCAAAGAAGAAGGCGGCGAGACAACCAACGTCGAGGCGAACCAAGAGGGGGGAGGCGATTTCGAAGGTGCAGTGTCGAATGCGCAAAGAAGAAGACAATGCCCCTTCTGAAAATTAGGGATTTTTAAATGCCTCTTTGCCGTCGTATTAAAGAAGGCGTCGACAAAAACACATTCTCTCGACGTCGTAAATGACGATGTCGAGATAGCGTTTTCTGTCGTATCTCTGCCGACATCGTTAAAGATGACATGGATAGAACTCTTATTTCTCTTGATGTCATCAATGACGGCGTCAAGAGGATGTGTTTCTGTCGACACCGTCTTCAATGATGTCGACAGAAACACGTTTTAAAAAACTTCTCCCCATGCAATTTGCAATGCGTCGACAAAGACCCCTTCTATCGATGCATTTTTTGGCATCGAAAGAAAGATAATTTTTCTTCTAATGAAAGAGGGAATCAGAAGATCATGCATTAGAGATTGTACTATACCCAAAAGATTAATACTAATACAAAGTTTATTCCACGTGTTGCACCCTTTGAAATCACGTCTGAACAAATTATCTGATAAAAACTTTGAAATTAAATATACCAACGAAACATTATACATTATTGTAACTATATGAAATTTTACAATATTTGAAAAATTCAACCATTGAGAAATTCAAAACTAAAAGCTTATTGAACTTTGCAAACCACAACTAATTACAGTACTATTTGAGAAAGAGAATGCAAGCATTTAAACTCGCAAGGAGTCTTGAAAATTCTAGAGAAGCAAAGGGCCAGTAACCCCAATTCACTTCACAAATACATCTCACACACACGAGGCAAGAGCCAAAGTCTTCCATCTCTTATTTAATTAGATTGGACGGGAGCTGATCCAAAGCTTTCATTTCCCAGAAAGTGCTTTTAGACGAATTGATTGAGAAACTCATCCACAGTTGTATATTTGACATCAGGATACAGTTCTGTGGCTTCCACTCCAAATGATGGTTCAATATCAAAATATGTTTGATCTCCTTTCACAAAAGCAGAATGAAAAAGTGCTAACCTCATATTTAGTGGATATTGAGCCTCCCCCCAAAAAAAGGAAAACCAAATTATTTCTATTCTACATTACTTTGATAGATCATCTATTTGTATTTCTCATGATTTAATTAGATCAATATGGTTAAAAGAGCGACCACAATTTATTTGCACTTTGGTTAGTCTAATTCAATCTTGTTAAAAACAATACATTAGATTTCCGTACTTTATAGAAGTAACAATTTAGTCTCTCAATTTTTAAATATTTTAATTTAGTTTAAACTTTGTAACTGTCATTTTCAAAAAAAAAAAAAAAAAAAAAAAAAAAAAAAAAAAAAAAAAAAAAAAAAAAAACTTTGTAACCGTCAAGTTCCTAAATTTTAAAAGATAAGAATTTTTTTTTAGTAATTTAAAAGATATGAATTTAGTTATTGTTAGCTATAAAATTTTAATTATTTAGTTTTTGTCCAAGTCAAAAAAAATTATTTAGTTTTTGTCGTAAAAAATCTTGATAAGGAGTAATAAAGTTTCTGACACATGTGTAGGTCAGAAAATTATTAGGTGTTCCCGGTGTAATGAGATCTCTTTTCTTCATCGGATGTGTAAATCTTCAAATTTGTCTGCTCCCTAATAACCGTTCGATACAAAATCGAGATACTTTTACTATTTCTCTCTTACATCCAACGGTGCAAAACTAAGGGTCTCATTGCACCGAGAGCACCTAAAATTTTCTCATGTAAGTCGGTAAACCATTCGAACAAAATGCATTTTTAAACTACATGTAATAAATATATAGTTATAAATTTTAAACTACCGAGGATTGAAATCAATCACTTCTATCAGAGTACAAAAGACCAAATGTATTTTTAAAAATACTAACCTGGGATGTTCTTTCGCACTTGTTCCTCAGAAACATAGATCTTCTCGAGGGTTTTGCCAATTTTTTTCTCCCAAAGAGAGACAAGATCGTTGAAACGGTAGATGTTTTCAGGAGGTCTAACGTAGAGGATTTTGTTCAAAGTTCTTGGATCCTCCACTGCTCTAATAGCGTAGGTGCCAACGTCATCTTCCTTGTTGAATATCGCTGATAATATAAGAGAACAACGAAGCTATAAATTTTTCTTTGTATATTATTAAAAGGTTTGAAAAGCACTTTTCATCCCAAAACTTTCATAAAAGTAACAATGTTGTCCCTTAATTTTAGTTGTTAACAATTTAGTCTATGTAGTTTCAAATTTGTACTTCAGTATGTAACGATTTAATCCTTATCGTGAAAAATTATCTTCCATCAAAATTAAGTGTCAATTATTATTAGAAATAACTTATAGTCGTTGTATGATCAACTCAAAAAAAAAAAAAAAACCTAGTCATTATAGTTTATAAACACATGATCTAATCCCTAATTAGTATATTAATCTACATATGTAAGAAATCTTATTAAATCTTAACAAGATTTTTTACATTAGAGACTAAATCATAAAAAATTTTAAAATATAGAAACTAAATTGTTAAATACCTTTGTTCATGGATTAAATTACTACAAAATTGAAAGTATAGGGACTAAATCGTTATAAATTAAAATTCAAGGACTAAATTGTTACATCTATGTAAAAGTTCGAGGTCCAAAAATTTTTTTTAAACTATTAAAAAAATAGAAACTCATTTTCTTGAATAAAACTCATTCTAAAAGACCCAGTTGGGCACTAAGCAAATTGAAATTTAATGAAAGAAACTTTAATTTCAAGCATGGCTATTATGTTGATCCACAAGCCCAAAGATCTAGATATCAATATTATAACATTGGGAAACCAATATAGTCTCCCATCACCTAAAAGAAGAAAATAGGCTATACTTAACAACACATTTCTATTGATATGAGGTTTAAGGAATATTTAGTGCGAGAGTTTGAATTTAGATAAGTTTGGTCTAAAATGTCAAACTCATATTTGTCCTATAAGTTTATCGAGCTTAGGGTTAGTTGGACACACCTACACTAGTAAACACTAACTCAAACCTACTCCCCGACCTAGACCTACTCCCTACTAACATAATTTTTTTGAAATCAAACTTCTTAAAACCTATACTCCTAAAGCCTAAGACTCAAAGTTCAAGATTTGGAACTCAATATCAAATGTCTTTTAAATGAAATCTGGAGTAGAATCATTCAAGGCTTAGATCCGAAGTGAACGATATCATACATGATTAAAGTAGGAAGAGCTTGATTGTCGAAACACGTATATAAAAGAATCAATATCAACATCAAAATAGTCAATGAAAATGCATGAGAGTTCCTTACCCTTGGCATTTCCATCTCCTAAGATAATTACTTTATCTCTAGGTGGAGTAGGGTGGAGTGGAAGGTTCAGGTTGAGCCAAACTAGGAAGGAACCAACCAGCAAAGAAATTGGAGGATACAATGGTGTAGGGAATTCCTGAAACCTCCAAAGCTCTGCGGATTTGTGCCTTTGTGGCGAAGACTGATTTTGCTGGTTCAATAGCATGCACACGATCCACATGGTTCCCAAATTCTGATGCCAAAAATCTCTAAACCGTACCATACAGAGAATTGAAATCATGTCATTAAACAGAGCAAGGCTAAACTTTCAAAAGTTTCATTTTAGTTTTTCAAGCTTGAAGTTTTGTTTCAAAACAACTCTTGGAGGCATCTTTTCGTTAAATTCATGGACGAAAAATGACGTGTTTGTATATGTAATGTTCCTTATGTGAACATATTTGAACATGTACAATGGAAAAAACAATAAAAACACATGTAAACACATCATTTTTCATCCATAAATTTAATGGAAAATGTTTCCAAGGTCATTTTGAAATAAGCTTCAAACTTCGAGGATTAAAACGAAACTATTAAAAGTAAGTGTAATTGAAATAAATCTCATAGTTTAGGAATATTTTTAATAATTTAATCCATATAAAAGAACTGAAACTATATACACACATGTGAATCTTATCAGTTACATTGTAAGAACATAGATTGGTTACAGAATATTCTAGAAAATGTGTCATATCTTTGCTAGGCTAAGTGATTTGTAGGGATAAAAGACGAGTTAATTTAAATTCGAGATTCTTGTTAAATTATAAAGATCAAATTGAAACTAAACTCAAACCATAAGAACTAAATTAAGTTTAAACCCTGGCCAAAGTACAAAATTAGTAATTCAACTATAAATAAATTAAGAAAAAGGATTGAAAAAGATGAGAAATGGGTACAGTGGCGGATCCAGAAATTTTGTTCAGGGGGGCTTTACTTAAATTCAGTAAAAATAATTTACAAGTAATAAATTCCAAAAATTAATCAAAATTCATAAATGAACTGAAATGTTAATTTCATACATCACAATTGTCCTCTACGAGATTTCATATTATGAAATCGTTGCATAATAACTTCATTGTCTATCTTATCAAATACATCTTTCTCAATATATGTTATAAGACTATCATTCATCCATTGGTCTCCCATCCGATTACGCAACTGAGTCTTTACAATACTCATAGCAGAAAATGTCCTCTCTACGGTAGCTGTTGCAACTGGTAAGATCAATGCTAAAGTCAGCAACCGATAAACTAACGGGTAGACTTTATCTTTAGCTGTCAACACCATTTTTAGTGCAAGATCACCAATACCTGTTAGCTCTACAAACATGTTATCTGAATGCACATCAATGATGTAATTTTGAAGTTGATCCTGAAGAACAACAAATTCAGTAGTTGAAAAATCTCTAGGATAAAATTGCGCAAGACGGATAAGCTTTTGTCTGTCAAAAGTAGCAAATGAATTGCTTGGATTGAGACATGTCACACACAAAAGCAGTTCAGTACTTGTTTCAGTAAAACGATTATTCAACTCTTGAAGTTGCATATCAATAACCGTATAAAAAACCTCAACACGGTAATGATGCATATTTGTGATTTCTTGAGATCTTCGTCTTTGCCTCCCTCGAATTGAAAACATATCATCCATCTTAAGAATTAGAATATCATGCTTATCACAAAAATTTGAAACTTCATCCAACAATGAATCCCAATCTGATTCTCTCATTGATTGTAATCTTTCTTTACAAATTTTGACCAAATTCATTGCATTCACAATATCTTGATCTTTTCTTTGCAATGCTTGAGACAAATCATTTGTAATTCCCAAGATAGCTTTCATAAGATGCATATGAAAAACAAAGTCAAATGACTGAACTGAATTTATTAGAACTTTTGCTTCATATTTTTGTTCAGAATTTGACTCATCATCTACAATTGTCTCAAGTACATCACAAATTGATGAGAACATTGAGATAAACCTCACTAGAGTGTTATAATGTGATCCCCATCGTGTACCTCCTGGACGTTTGACCATTGTTTCCTGGTTCAATCCTCGCCCACTTGACAATTCACCATTATTCAAAGCTTCAACAGTTATAGCATTGTGTTTTTCTCTTAAAATATCTCGACGTTTTGCTGATGCTCCAATAACATTCACTACATTTGCAACTAAAAAAAAAGTCCAGCGATCTCTACATGATTTTTTGCAATAGCTACCAAAGCTAATTGAAGCTGATGAGAAAAACAATGAATGTAAAAAGCACATTCGTTTTCTCTCAAAATCAATGCTTTCAATCCATTGAATTCTCCCTGCATATTGCTTGCTCCATCATATCCTTGTCCTCGCAAACTAGCAATGCTTAATCCATGTTTAGAAAAGAATCCATCAATAGCTTCTTTGAGCGATGGAGAACTTGTATTAGTAACATGTACAATACCTACAAATCGTTCAATCACGTGTCCTTTGTCCACATATCTCAACACAATTGCCATTTGCTCCTTTGAAGATATGTCCTTCGATTCATCAATCAAAATTGAAAATAACTTATCACCAATATTTCTTATAATTGTATCAACAATTTCTACTGCAAAACAATTTACAACATCTTTTTGGATATCTGGTGCAGTCAATTTCAGGTTTTCAGGAGCATTTCTCAAGGCAACAGCTTCAATGTCCTTATTATGGTTGCATAACCATCGTAGAAGTTCAAGAAAATTACCTTGGTTTCTTGAATCTTCAGTTTCATCATGTCCACGAAATGGAAGACCTTGTCGTAACAAAAATCGAGCACAATCAATTGTTGCACCTAATCGAATTCGATATTCAATTTTTGCTTGGTCAGACATCTTATTGAAAAATGTTTCAATTTGTTGGTTTTGGTTCAAAAGAGCTTCACATTTACCCCAAGCTTGGTTATGTGCACTATTTGGTCCTCCAACATGAATTTGTAATTTCTCTTTTTTCTTCCAATTTGAAAATCCTTCACCAACAAAATGGTCACCTCCTGACTGTTCTCCAACTTCTGGTTTGAATAAATAACAACATAAACAAAAGGCAGCATCTTTTGAAATACTATATTCCAACCAATTAGGATATTCAGTGAACCAGACTGGATTAAATCGTCTTGACTGTGAACCAAATTTCTTCAATGGAAAAGTATGATTTCGAGGCTGACAAGGTCCTTTTTGTAAATATGCTCTACGAACTTGATCTCGAATATTACAACTGTAATCAAGAATTCTAATCCTTAAACCAGGATCTGCGGGTAACTCTTCTAAATTTACTTCTGTAAAATTTCTATCCGAGCTATTATTACTTTTCTTCAACGGAGATGATGACCCAATCGATTTTCTTTTAAAATATCTCTCCATTAGATTTCAAATTAGATCTACAATACATTAATAAAAATAAATAAAATAAAGAAACTAAAACCTAAAAATAAGAATGATAAAAACTAAATGTATACAAATAATAGAAACATGACAACTAAATGTTTAAAAGTAATTGAAACATGAAAGTTAAATGCATACAAGTAATTGAAATATGAAAAGTAAATGTACCTTATAAAATTAATCTCAAAATTGTTGACTTCTTGAAATTGTCGGCAACAATTTAACTTGAAAGGAGTTTTTTTTAGGTTCAAAACAATATGTGGTGGCTACACTACTTGATAAGTGAAGAACCATGAATGTATAGAGAATTAGGGTTTCAATTAAAAATAAGGATATGATTTTAACATAAAAGGAAAAAAAAAATAGAGTTTGAATTTAAAGAAATTTATAATAAACAATGTAATTATTGTTTTCCTTTTTTGTTTTAAAACAATTCTTGATTGGGGAAGGAAATTGAAGCACGGAATGACGGGCCAATGGGGAGTGAAACACGGAAGTTTGGGGAAGTAAACTGGGAAAATGGAAAAAATTTTCAAAAACACTGAACAGAAAGCTCAAACCTGGGCACTGAGGGGGGGCTAAGGCACGTTAACAACTCTAGCAAGCTCACCAGATGATATTCCAGGCATTTATTATATTACTTATATATAAATCAAAAAAAATTGAGGGGGGGCTCGGGCCTTAATTAAATCCGCCGCTGAATGGGTATGACCTTAACATTGCCAAGCTTCTTTGATGGCAGAGATGAGCTTATATTGGTCAGCTATTTGATCATGACCAACAGTGGATATCACCACATCCACTAGTTTTATCGCCTTAACCAGATTCTCCTGATCATACACATCGCCCTGAACAGAACTAAGACCTATGTTTATTACTTACAAGTATACAAGTACAAGTTAAAAAACAAATATGAAATTCTCATTTCCCTCCATTTTTCTCACCAATAAGAAATTCAAAATATGGGGAATATCAATAACATATTATGTTAGCTAGAAAAAATAAAGATCATGGATATATAAATAGAGGACAACATTATGGTATGAAACATTTCGGGTGAAATTAAAAGCAAAGGGCAGATTTGAACTCAATGTGGATAATATCGTATCATTTTGAAAATGTAAAGATTCAAGAGATCTACTACATCTAATATATATCAATTATTTTGCAATATGATTTGTGGTTAAACTCTATTAGACTAGTTGTCAAAAAAAAAAAAAAAAAAAAAAAACTGTATTGGACACATGTGATCAAGGTTGGCTTAATAATATGTTAATTATAGTAATTAAATTTGGTAGTTGCATACGGCCTAGTATATGTTTTAGTCCTAATGTTTGAGTCTTTTTCAATTTAGTTGATATTATTTAAAAAGTTTCAAGTTAGACTCTTAGGGACTGGTTTAAGGTTTTATAAATGTTTAGAAATATTATAAATGTTTAGAAATAAGATTGCTAAGAATCAAAGATAACTGTGTTTGGTAATTGAATGTCTTCAGAATTTTATGAGAATAAATTATATCTGTATTTATTATTTTGTAATCAATCCTGGAACCTTTACGTAATTTTAATAGAATAATTAATATAACCATCAAAATTAATTCAAAGTATTAATAAAAATTAATGAATTAATAATAAATAAATAATTTTAATTCAATAAACTAAGTTAATTTAACTAATTAAAATCATTTAATTAATATTTTTAATAAATATTGTTAATTACATTAATTTAATATGTGATATTTTTTTTACAACAATTTAATATGTTTATATATATAAAAGTTAATTAAATAAATATTTAAATGAATTATATAATTAATTTTAATTAATATAATCAATGGATAATTTTAATTCAATAAACTAAGTTAATTTAACTTATTAAAATTATTTAATTAATATTTTTAATAATTAACCATAATTACATTAATTTAATATGTTTTTATCTATAAAATTTAATTAAAGGGAAAAATACACTTTTAGTCCCTGAGGTTTGGGTTAAGTTTCATTTTGGTCCCTGAGTTTTCAAACTCAACAATTTAGTCCCTGAGGTTTGGTTTTAGTTTCATTTTGGTCCCTCCATCCATTTTTCTGTTAAAAACTAACGGCTTGCTGACGTGGCACTATTTTTTTATTTAAAAAATATTTTTAAAATTCTTTAAATATAAATATAATAAAATAATAAAAATATTATTATTTTATATTATTTTTATTTATTTCTCCCTCCTCCTTCTTCTTCTTCACACCAATGGTCGCTGGCTTCTTCTTCTTCTACACACCAATGGCCGCTGCCGCCGGCGACATTTTTTTTTTGTCTTTCATATTTTCTTCTTCTTACCTCTCCTCTCCTCCCCTTCTTCTTCTTCTTCCCTTTTCCCCTTCCATTTCTTCATTATTGTTTAAAAAAAATGAAGGGTTGAACGTTTCAGTACGAATCGGTAGCAAATAAACCCGCGACACCCAGACAGCAAACCCACGAACACGAAGAAGACGACAACGAAAAAACCCACGCGAACACCCAAACAACAAACCCACGAACACGAAGAAGACGACACCCACGCTCAGATTTGTCGTATCTACCGTCTTCGTAAAATCGAGTTCCATCGCTGCCCCTTCAGATCTGGTTGAATCTGGTGTCGTCGCTTTCGGATCTGGTTGAATCTGGAACGAACGTCGCTGCTGTCGCCTTCAGATCTGCCCCCGTCGTTCTTCTGGACAATGGCGTGTACAAAATCGTGGACGAGCGACCCTCCTCCACCTCCCTCCTCCGGCGAGCGGCACCGGAAACCCTCTTTTCTGTTATAAAAAATAGAAAATGGAGTAAGGATAGAAGTAAAGAGAAGAAAGAAAGCGAAGAAAGAAAGAAAAACATAAGAAAAGAAGAAAGAAAAAAAAAGGTTTGTCGCCAGAGACTAGTTGAAAAAGAAGAAGAAGGAGTTAGGGTTACAAGTTAGTGAAGAAGAAGAAGGAGAGAGAGAGGAGAAAGAAATAAAAAAAATCAATTTATAATAATATTTTTATTATTTTATTATATTTATATTTTTAAAAAATTTAAAAATTAATTTTTTAATAAAAAATTTTGCCACGTCAGCAATCCGTTAACTTTTTAACGGAAAATTGGATGGAGGGACGAAAATGAAACTAAAACCAAACCTCAGGGACTAAATTGTTGATTTTGAAAACTCAATATCAAATGAAACCTAACTCAAACCTCAGAGACTAAAAGTGTATTTTTCTCTTAATTAAATAAAAGTTTTAATAAATAATATGATTATTTATTTATTATAATGGAATTATATAATTAATTTTAATTAATTATAGTTCGATATTATTAATTATAAATTTATTTTTTATTTAAAAAATATAAATAAATATATTTTAATAAAACATATAAAAAAAGGTAAGAAAAAGACCCTAAAAAAAGATGATGAGTTAAAATAATGGTTAACAAAAAAAAAAAAAAAAATTCCAAAATATTTTATAATTATGATTTATTAACCTTAAGAAATAATTAATTGATTATAAATGATCAATAAGAAATTAATTATAATTATTTAAAAATGAATTTTGATACTAAGTTTAAATCATTTTAATTAACTAATTATAATATATTTTAGATATTGTTAACTAATTAATTATAATTTTAAGAAATACGTAGTTGCATCAATTTGATAAACTTAAATAAGTATATATCTTAATAAATTATTATTTATTTAATCTAATTAAATAATTATTATATTATTTTTTTGTAATTTAATATTAATTAGTTAATTAACTAATGATATTAAAAAAATGCACATAAAAAAAACACATAAGAAGAGATGGACTTGAAACCTTATACTTTTGTAAAGGTATAAAAAAACTGTTTTCTATGGGCACAAGTGATATATGAGAATGTTTTATTCCCATGACTAACCTCAGACATCCTGCACCAAACAAGGGTATAAGAAGCCTTATCCATTCATATCTGAAAAACCCTTGCACCAAACAGCCTCTAAAATAGGAACGTTATAATTGACTCATGATAGGAACGTTACCCGTTCTCATCTAAAATCTTGTAGCAAACTCTTATCTATTCCCATATATAAAAAATCTTGTACCAAACAAGGGTATCAGAAACTCTTACTCATTTCCATCTCAAAAACACCCTTGCACCGAATGACCTCTGAGATAGGAGCGTTATATATCTTAGCATTTTTCAATTTAATCCCTCATCAACGAAGAACGTAATAATTGTCTCATAATAAACTTATATAACATGATACTGAATTTATAGAATTAAGAGGAAAAAGGTCCTACAAGATAGGAAAATCTCTAATTCTTTCTCCAAATTTCTAAATAATCGGTAGAAATTCCAAGTCCTTTTTATATAAGATGACTTTTTTTTTCTCTTCTAAATTTTTACAAATTCACTAACTATTATGTCAGGTAAGTTTATCATCAACAAATTTTAATATTTACCATGATGAACTAAATTGGAAAATGCGTCTTACACAAGAACAAAGCTAAAACTTTTAAAAGAATAGGTACTAAATTGAAAAAATAGATAAAATTAAATTCATGGACTAAAACCTCAAAAGTCCCACAATACAATTTTTTCTTAAAACCTCAAAGTTGCCTTAGGTGATCCCGCGCATAGACGTGCTCCTAAAACGAATTGACCTCGTTACGAGGAGAAATTTTTAGGTCCAGCCAGTGCAATGAGGCTATTTTGCACCATTGGACGTAAGAGAGAGAAATAGCAAAAGTACCTCGACTTTGTATCCAACGGTTATTAGGGGACAAACAAATTTGGAGATTTACATCTGACGGTTTTAAAAAGGAGGCTTCATTGCACCGGAAACAACTACAGTTTTTCAGTTACAAGAGAGTTTGAAGCTTTATCGTATCTTGTTTGAAGGAAGAATTATTGAGAACATACAATTAATACGTGACACACATCAAGTAGAATAGACGAAGATTGTGAATATACAAGCAAATGAAAACATCAAACCTTTTGAATTATGTAGATGGGGAGGAGTCAATTGTCTCAATGAGAAAAATGAGATTAAAAAAAGAAACTTACAGAGATAAAATGAACCCCCAAGCTCTTGAAATATGTGATAATGTGAGACTTGACAGGGTTGGAGAGAGTGGAATCTCGAAGAAGAGCGTAGGTTGGATGGCCAGCCTTGGCGCTGATAGAGAGCATAGCTAGCTATTTTTCTCTAATTAATTAAGCTAGTCTTTTATAATTTATTGGCCAAAATTATGCATTTATGTGTTGTATTTGTAGGGAATATGTTTTGGAGCTAATTGGATCTTCGGGATGCAAAAAGAGGCTAAAGAAACAAAGGAAATCGAAGTTGGAAGCACTCAATAGAGACCTTGCCGAGGACCAGCGTCGAGACCCTTGGTTTAGGGCGTCTCGACGCTGGCATTCCATTTCTGAATAGGCGGCAAAAGGTCACATCGTCTCGACGCTGTGAGATTTGCAATCCCAGAATCTGCGATATCGCGGTAGCGTCGCGACGCTACCCTTATAACGTCGCGACGCTGTGCCGAATTTTTGCCCTATTTAAAGTTTGCGATTAGGTCTTTTTGGGGGACTTCTTTTGGATTTTGGAGCCGTAAAACAGAGAGAATTGGGGCTGTGGAAGCTAAACCAAGTGGAGAAAGAGCGGGAATCAAAGCTTTGTTCGTGGAGATCGTGACGGGGACGTGCGGTCTCGGCCTACTTAGCGTTTATTTCTCTTTTTCCTTTCTTTAGTAGTTTTAATGGCTTTCTTAGACTTTAGTTATATCGTAACACGGTGTATGAGTAGCTAAGTCTTGAACCTTAGGGATTGATGTAGCCGTTGGGGCAATTATGGATTGATTGTATGGATTTTTGCTATTGATTTCATTTATGCATATTGTGTTCTTAATGCTTTCAATTTACCGGCCATGAATTGAATGTTGTTTGTGATTAAATCTAACTCCGAAGAGAGGATTTAGCTTAGAAATCTTTATGCATAACTAGGATTTAGCTAGAGATCGGGAGATAATAGTTAATTCTAGAAATCGGTAAAAAGGACTAACCTTAATGCCTTGCATGTTTAATAAATCTAGATAGGGATATCGGGTTTGTTGCATGTGAGAGGATTATGTATGCTCAGGAGAGATATGTATGATTGTAGTTTCCTTGATTTATGAGTCATAGCATGTTAATAATCCATGAGTTAATCCATAATCCCAATTGGTGAAATCAACTCCCTAAGGCCTTTGTCATCATTAGATTGTTGCACTTTTTATTGTTTTGTGTTAGATTTTCATTCATTTTCATTAAAGTGAGTTCCCTAAATAAAATTGGTCAAAAGTATTTCCGGTAATTAAATTGGCTAGAAACCCAATCCAGAGGACGACATTCGAAATTATTTTCACTATATTATAACTTGACCCGTACACTTGCGGTTAGCAATTCGTGCATCAAGTTTTTGGCGCCGTTGTCAGGGATTGGCATATTTAGTCAATTTAATATCGTAGAAAAATTGTCCGGTCTTAGTTTAGGGTGTATTTTATTTTTTGTTATTTTTGTTATTTTTGTTTTTAGGTAGATTGCATTTTTCCTTTGTTGTTTTGTTTTCCATATTTAGTTTTTTTTTCATATTTGTTTGAATTTTCCATAGATAGATTTTTTCTTTTTAGTTTTTTCCTTTTTAGATTAGTTTTTCCTTATTTGTTAGTTTCCTTATTTGTTTTTCCCATATTTGTTTCTGCATTCCTTTTTTGTTTATCTTTTCCTTTTGTAGATTATATTTTCCTTATTTAGATTTAGTATTTTCCTTTTCTAGTTTCTTTCCTAATTTTGTTTTCTTTCCTTTTCTTTTATTTTCCTTTTTTAGGTTAGTTTAGTTGGTGCATGCGAAAGGTTAGGGAGTTGGCCTTAGTTCCCTTTGACCCGGAGATAGAGAGAACTTTTAATAGACTTCGAAGGAAAAATCGAGAAAATCCTATCCAAATGGCCAATCCTAATCCCGAGGAGCCTAAGCTCACTAGGGACTATTTTTCAGCCGGTCTTTCAGGAACAACAATCGGGGATTGTCTATGCCCCTTGATGTGGACTTTTCCTACCGCAAGCGCACGGGTCAAGTAATAATAAAGTGTTCGTATAAACGAGTGTCGTCCTCTGGATTGGATTTTTAAGCAAATCAAGTATTGTGAATTATCTTGCTCAATTTTATTTAGGGATCAAAAAGTAGTGAGTGAATGATATGAAAACTAAATCAAAGCAAGTAAAAAGTGGAAATTCAATTGGACAAGCACTTAGGGAATTGATTTCGCCGATTTAGTCTAGGATTGATTTTAAGGGAGTAAGTTATTATGCACAATGAAATTATGAGCCAAAGACCCTTTAATCACAACTACCTCTCCCGAGTATAATTGATTCTCATGCAAATTAACCAACTTGATATCCCTATCTAAGTTTATTAATATGCAAGGCAATGAGATCTTTTGACCAATTCTAAAGTTAATCTAAAACCGTCACGAATTAGAAAATAAACTTTAGTCATGCAATCTTGAGTATGTCTATATCAAATCCCCTCTCCCGAGCTAGATTCAAAACATAAATCATCCAACTAATGGCCAATTAATTGAAAGCATTAAATCAAGATTACAAACATAATAAACATTGCACAACTTAAACCATAAATCAATCCATAAACTCAATCAACTACATCAATCCCTAAGCTACAAGTTTAGCTACTCATGATTTGTATTACAAGCTCAACTAAACATAATAAAGCCATAAGTCTAACTAGAGAAAAGGAAAGGGAAAAGAAAACTCAATGTAGGCCGAGACCGAACGTCCCCGTCACGATCCCCACGAACGATGGGTTGATTTCCGCTTTTCTCCCTCTTGTTCAGCCTCAATCCTCTGTTTTCTCCTCTGTTTTACGGCTCCAAAAGGTCCCAAAATTGAATCCCCCAAAAACCTAGCCGAAAAGAATGATTTATACTGATTTTTCGTCGTAGCGTCGAGACGCTGCCTCTAAACACGCGTATTCTGGAAAGGAAATTACGCAGCGTCGAGACGCTGTGACCTTTTTGCGCCTATTCTGATATGGAATGCCAGCGTCGAAACGCTCAAGGGATGGCGTCTCGACGCTGGTCAAATGCTGACCAAATGTTGACTTTTTTCTTTTTGATTCTTTTTCATTCCTTTGCATCTTTTCACATCCCGAGCACCCGATTAACTCCAATATTGCGCTATAGCTCCAATCAACCATTTCCTACAAAATAAACAATAAAGTGCAATAAAATGGCCAATAATCATCAAAGACTAGCTAAATTAAATAAGTAAAGATAGCTAGCTATGCTAGCTATCACCCCTATCAATGCAAATAATTTTGAGCTGAAAACAGGTCTCATTCAAATGGCTCGAGATTGTGCTTACAGAGGAGGTACTATGAAAAATTTATTCCATACTACCATAATACTAGAAATTTTTTCATTATTAACCTTCGCACAATGCTGGCAAGGATGTTGGGCAAGTTCATTTAATAGTAGTTCGTATTATTTAATGCTTACGTGCTATTATTTAAAAATAATAATATCTCCTTTACTCTATTTCCTCTCTCTCCTACTTGATCGTTCTCTTCCCCTACTCTCATTGCCAACCACCAGCCATCCGTAGCCCCCCAGCCCTTCTGGCACCAAAGAGGCTTTAAAGTTGGTTTATCAATTTCTCTTTTCAACGATTGCTGATTAATTGCTTTGTCTCTCCATAATTTGAGCTCTTCAATTATGTTTTTTTCTTGTCAATCATTTCTTTGTGTGTGGGAATTTGAGTTTTGAGATGTAATTTTTTTTCAATTAGATTGTGTTTGTAATATTATTATTATTATGATTTTTTTGAAATTTAACATCCCTTTTGATAGCTTTAATCAATGGGTAACTTGTTTTTAAAGTGAAATGAAGTGGTGTGATGGTGGCTATCATTTTTAGGGTTCACTTCTCTAAAAATTCATTTCTTGTTAACAATCTGTGAAACCTCGCCAAACCATCATTGTTGAGTGGGGGAGAGTTAGATTTTTTCAAAACATTATTTTCCATGCCACATTACCTATTAAAATATTATAAAAATAAATATTTAATAATGTAAGAGTATATATGTTGATTGAGAAATTTTGACCAATCACAAATTACCACGTCATTACATGAAATTAATGATGAAATTAAAATTAATTAAATTTGGGACCAATTATAAATTGACATGTGTCCCAAATTTAATTTGAAGACAAAGTTGGCCAATTATAAATTTAAAGAGCCAAATTTCTATTTGACCAATTAATTAAAAAAATAATTAATTGGATCAAATTTGGGTCTTTTAAATATTTGGGTCATATGGTTTTGGGTCAAATATAAACCAAACCCAAGACTAAATAGTTGAGCCCAAGACCAATAAAGTCCAAGCCCAAGTGGTTAGGCCCAAAAGTCACCAGGGCCCATCTCGCGGGGACTCTATAAATAGAGGGGTTCTCCTCCATTTCAATGGATCAGAATTTTGAAGCTCCAAGCCAGAGAATAAGAGAATTCAGAGAAGCTCCATCAAGATTGAAGACTGAAGACTGAAGACTCCCTGAAATCCATAAGTTTCAAAGTCCTGAACACTTCTTCAAGACTGAAGACTCCTTCAAGACTGGAAGACTTCAAGCTCCAAGAATCCATTGAAGCTTCAGACTCGAGATCAAGCATTCCAGCCCTCGAGTGAAACACATTCACACACAAGAGAGAGAATCAAAGGATTAACATTAGAGATTGTACACCCACATGCATACAAACAGTAATACAAATATACGTTTATTCCACGTGTCTCCATCTTCAAAGTTACGTGTGAACAAATTGGCACGTCCAGTGGGACCATCTCTACCTCTCATCTCTTTCTCTTGTTTAAAGATCCAACCAACGTGATGGCACCAAAGAAAGCTCCCGTGAAGGTTACAACATCAAGCGACTCTTACACGGGTCCTGTCGCTCGTAGTCGTTCCCAAGGAATTGAGATCAAGGAGGATCACACTCCTCTCGCTGTTGCAAGTAGGATCTCAAAATTGATTGAAGAATCCTCTAAGGACAAGGTTGCAGTCAAAGACAACCTGTTGTTCGAATCTGTCACTCCAATATCTAAGCAACCAAAGGATACACTAAATCCTCATGTGATGCCCGTCATGATGGTTGATGTAGACTAGGATGAAAGAATGACAGAGATGGAAAGAAAACTCAATCTCCTAATGAAGGTAATTGATGAAAGAGATCGTGAGATTGCCTATTTAAAGAACCAGCTGCAAAATCGAGAGACTGCTGAATCTAGCCAGACCCCTACAGTAGGAAAAAATGATAGGGGGAAGGCTATTGTCGATGAGGACCAGCCACAACACTCGACGTCAATTGCCTCTCTATCTGTCCAACAACTACAGAACATGATCATGAATTCCATCAGGGCTCAATATGGTGGACCCACTCAAAGTTCCCTCTTGTATTCCAAACCTTATACAAAGAGGATTGACAATTTGAGAATGCCTGTTTGGTATCAGCCTCCCAAGTTCCAACAATTTGATGGAAAGGGCAATCCAAAACAACACATCGCTCACTTCGTTGAAACCTGCAAGAATGTTGGGACTCGGGGAGACTTGCTTGTCAAACAGTTTGTCCGAACACTGAAAGGAAATGCGTTTGATTGGTACACAAACCTGGAGCCTCAGACAATTGATAGCTGGGAACAGATGGAGAGAGAGTTTCTGAATCGCTTCTACAGTACGAGGCGAACAGTTAGTATGACGGAACTCACGAACACAAAGCAACGAAAGGGTGAGCCAGTCATTGACTACATCAATCGTTGGAGAGCCTTGAGTCTCGACTATAAAGATAGACTCTCTGAGGTGTCCTTTGTTGAGATGTGCACCCAAGGCATGCACTGGGGACTTCTTTACATCTTGCAAGGGATAAAACCTCGGACCTTTGAAGAATTAGCGACTCGCGCTCATGATATGGAGTTGAGCATCGCTAGTAGAGGGGGCAAAGATCCCGTAGTCCCAGACATGAGGAAAGAAAAGAAGGAAGTCAAAGGCACTGACAAGGTTACAAAGAGTGCCATGAAAGAATCCATGGTCGTCAACACAACCCCTTTGAAATTTTCCTCCAAAGGGAAAGAGAACAAAACAGATAAGCAAATGGAGACAGGCGAGAGACGTCACCTAACTTTAAAAGAAAGACAAGAAAAGGTGTATCCGTTTCCAGACTCCGACGTCCCAGATATGTTGGAACAACTGTTGGAGAAGCAATTAATTGAACTCCCCGATTGCAAACGACCGAAAGAGTTAGGGAAAGTCAATGATCCTAACTACTACAAGTATCACCGAGTCGTTAGCCACCCGGTGGAGAAATGTTTTGTATTGAAGAAGCTAATCCTTAAGTTGGCTAGTGAAAAGAAAATTGAGTTGGACCTTGATGAGGTGGCCCAAGCAAATCATGCAACAATAACGACAAATGTAGGGGATCAAATTCCCCTAATCTTCTCATGTGATTATGAAGAAAGGCTACTTCAATTTGGGACCCTTGATCCCGTAGTGGTTCGATTCCAAAAAGAAGCCACAATGAAGGGATCCCAAGAAAAATATGATTCCATCGAAGATGAGAACGAAGGTTGGACCCTTGTCGTTCGTCGCAAAAAGCAAAAACAAAGTTACGCACAGAAAGAGTCCCGCCTATTTCGAGATAGTAAAAGAAAGGTTAAGTCTCAAAGAAAGAAGGGAGAAAAGAAGACAAGGAGGTCAAAGCCTGTCGTGAAGGAAAGTGAAGATTTCTTTTACACTCCACAACCCATAACTTTGGCAGAATACTTCCCAAGGCGCTTTCTCGATGATAGTCAAGGAGAGACACTTGAAACTGTCACGTGTCACATTGTGGACGTGGTGGAAGATGATGATGTCCCTGCTAGCTTCTCAAGAACAGTGGCAGGTCCAGGAGTCTTATCCTCCTTCAGCATAAAGGACTTATTATCACTTCCTCAGGAAGCTAAAAGTATCCTTATTAATGCATTGATAGAGTCTGATGGTACAAACATCCCAACCTCCGAGGCACGCACATGTGCTTCGTGTTGCATGTCTATAGGATTTTTTGATGAAGATTTGCTACTAGGGTCGAAGACTCATAATAGACCTTTATTCGTCTCGGGATACATCCTAGAACAAAGGGTTAGTCGGATCCTCATCGATGATGGATCAGTCGTCAATATAATGCCTAAGTCAACCATGAAGCAATTAGGCATCTCGATGGAAGAACTATCAAACAGTAAATTGGTGATTCAAGGTTTCAATCAAGGCGGACAACGATCGATTGGCATGATACGCCTCGAGCTCATCATTGGGAATTTGAAGGCCGATACTCTGTTTCATGTGATAGATTCCAAGACCACTTATAAGCTGTTATTATGTTGCCCTTGGATCCATGGCAATGGAGTGATAACTTCTACATTGCACCAGTGCTTCAAATTCTATCAAGATGGCATTAGAAAAGTTGAAGCTGACACTAACCCATTCTCAGAAGCTGAATCCCATTTCGCTGATGCAAAATTTTATATGAAGAACGAAAACACAGGGAAAACTATACCTGCAGAGATCCCCTTGATAAAAAAGAATGAGAAACTCAATTTAGAACCACAAGCTGATGCAAGAAAGGAAGTTGTTGAAGATGTGGAGGCATCTGACCTGAAAAAGGGTGAAACATCTACAAGCCTTGTGAAACCTAAGGTTGTAAAGGATGAGAAATGTTCAAATTCACCTATCCTACAATACATCCCTTTATCTCGACGTAAAAAGGGTGAATCACCTTTCACAGAATGTCCAAAAAACTTAAAGGTCGGTGACGTTGAGATTCTGAAGGAAAGTTTCACTACACCTCTTACAAAGATTACAAAGCAAGAGGTTAAGAAACCTGAGAATGACCAGATGAAGATAATGTTGCCTGAAAAACGGACTAAAGACGGGTTCGACCCCAAGGCATATAAACTTCTAGCGAAAGCGCGTTATGATTTCACAACTCACACTGAGTTTAAAAGTCTATGGGCTTTTTATGAAAGATCTGAGCTCTCTGCAACACAGAAGAAACTTCTAAAGGAAGGTTATAGTCTGCCTACAACGAGAAAAGGGCTTGGATATAAGTCGCCAGAGCCGGTTCGCATAACAAGAAGAGGGAAGGCGAAAGTGACAGACACAAATCATATAACAGTAGAGGAGGTTGATGACTCAAAAGAAAAAGAGAGTGTCGACCAACGAACTTCTAGTTTTAGGCGCATCAGGCCACCAGTTGCTCGTGCTTTAGTCTTTAAGAGATTAAGTGTCAATGAAACGGAAGAAGAAAGCGCACAACCTACCAATAGCTCCACTCGACCTTCAGTTTTTCGAAGGTTAAGTATGCCCATTGGGGAAGAAGAGAGTACACACTACAAGAAAAGAGGGCTTTAGCGTCGAAAACTCAGCGGCGAAACCTCAAACGTCAACGTACAGCAACGAAACTAAGAATTACGTCGCTAACCTTGCGACGTTTTATTCCATTTCGACACTCCATGAAAATTTCCAGACCTAGCGTTTGAGTTTGCGTCGAAAACTATATTTCGTCACATGTACGTTGCGTCGAATACGCTATTTTCGTCTCTCGCCCAGCGACGAAACCATTAGTTTCGCCGCGACAACCAAAATTTCCCGCCAACAATTCAATTTTTTTTTGACAAAATAATCTGTCAGCGTCGAAACTCAATAAAATGTCGCAATAATCAACATCGAAATGACCGTTGCGTCGCAAAGCCAGCGTCGAAAGCTTCATTTTCGTCGCAAAGTTTGGAAAAGACACCCACCTCGTGCAATGTATTTTTCGTGCAGGGAGCCCATCAGTCACTTTGAGATTGCGACGAAAATGAGATTTTCGTCGTAAGCCTTGCAACGAAAGGGGGATTTTCGTCGCAAGGCCTTGCGACGAAATGGGAATTTGCGTCGCAAAGCCTTTAAAAAAAAAAAACCCAGAACCTTCATTTTCGTTCACCTGCTACCTTTTTCTTCTCCCTTCAACTTCTTTCATCTTCCCTCTTCGAATCGAGGGTGTTGGGACTGTCGGAGAGCGCCGGAAAACGCCATAGTTGTCGGAGACCGCCGGAAAACGTCATTGCGGCCGTGGGTAACTTCTCTCCCATTTTTGTTTCTTCCCATTTCCGTTTCTTCCCTTTCCATTTTCGTTTCTTACCATATTTCCCTAAGTTTTGTTCATAAAAGAGTGTGAGATATATTTTTGGATTCAATTTCTATTTTTTTTTTCTCAATTTCTAGTTTATTTAGTGTTAAGTTTTGTTTTGAAAGTTTTTTGTTACTTTTGTTGTGTAGAAATTTTGTTGATAGATAAAGTTCTTGGGACAAGCTTTAAGAGGTATGTAAAATACTTCCATTATGTTTTTCCTATATATTTAAATTGTTGAACTTTTTGGAATGATCTAGTTGTAACTAATTCCTATGGTTGGTTCTAATATTCGGTTGTTTTTCTTAATTGAAATTTATTAATAAGAACTTATATTGAAGATTTCTTATGTAGTTTTTGGATGGGGGACATTGTATTTGTTGAATGAAGGTATCTCTTTATGTAGTTTTCTACTGGTGAATGTGGATTTGAGGGGGAGGAGTTAGTTTATATTTGTGACTTGAAGTGAGTTGATTTATTTGTTGAAGTTTGAGTTTTTTTAGTGAATGTGAATTTAAAGTTAGGGGAAAGTTATTTTCTTTGTTGAAGCTTGATATATTTTTAGTGAATGTGGATTGGGGGGGGGGGGGGTGTTGTGTCCATTGTTGATTTAAAGTTTGAGTTTCTATTTGTAATTTGTTTTGGTTGGTGGAACATTTAGAGATAATTACAATAGGTGCATTGAAATTGTGTTGTTTCTTGAGGTTTGTTGAATTTTTGTTGTGGTTGGTGAAACATTTAGAAATAATTACAATAGGTGCATTGAGAGTGTGTTGTTTCGTGAGGTCTATTGAATATTTGTTTTGTTGGTGAGACATTATGGAGAAAATAAATATTGTGCCTATTCAATTTTGTTGGAATGTGTTAAAGTACCTATTATGTCTTTTGAAAATGGGTTGTTTTATTTGTTGAAGCTTGAGAATTGTTTATATTTGAGATTTGAGGGGAGCAGGGGGTTGTTTTATATTTGATTCAAAGTTCTTTATATTTGTGATTTGAGGGGGAAAGTTGTTTAATTTTAGAATCTTGAGACATTTTTAGTAGAGGAGGGTTTGTTCTTGTGTATGTTGTTGCTTCAAAACTTCTTTGTTATATTTGTGATTTGAGGGGGAAAGTTGTTTAATTTTAGAATCTTGAGATGTCTTTAGTAGGGGGGGAGTGTTTGTTCTTGAGGATGAATTGAGGAGGGGTGTAATATTGGTGATTAGAACTATGACTTTTTAGTTGAAGTTGTCCATGTGGCTGAGGTTGAGAGGTTTTATTCTAGCTGTGAGTGTTTGTTCTTGAAAATGATTTGAGAAGACTTGTGGTTGATGTTCTATTTGTTGTTGTCCACGTGGTTGTTCTTGAGAAATAACTTTTTAACTTAAGTTGGGTGAAAAGTTTTCAACGAAAACCTTATATTGCAATTGTGACTTAATATGCCATTATTATATTGTGATGCTCTTTGTGAATAAGGTTAAGGATGATTTGTTGTTCATGTGTACTTATGCATATGTAATATGTTGTTTATTTGCAGGATTGAAGTAAACTTGTTGATGACAACAATGACCAAACGAACATCACTTTTTTGGAGCTAACATAGACTTAGTACATGTCTGTATTTGTATTTGGATACTTGTATGGTCTTTATTTTTTGGGAACTCTTTAACTTAGCAAGGCTTTGGGTAAAATGTTCATATGTGTGAAACATACTTTTGTTGAATGCTTAATTATTTGTATAAAGTGGATGAATGCTTTGGTAAAATATCTATTTCTTATATGTTCAATGGTTATTTGTATATAAAATGTAAATCAGGACAATTGAAATGAAATCGAGCCATTAGATGGCACAACACAACATATATATATATTTTTTATTGTCTATCGTTTGTGCGACGAATTTAGGGTTTTCGTGGCAAATGAATTAAAATATGCGACGGAATAAACAATTTCGACGCAATGTTTGCGACGAAACTTTGTGTTTTGGTAAAATCGACATGTGCGACGAAAACATGTAATTCGTCGCACGCTTTGCGACGCATTTATGTTTTTCATCGCATCATCTTTGCGACGAATTCTTCCTCTAGTCGCAAACATTTTGAAAACGAAATATGCGACTTTTTTGGTTGTTTCGTCGCACCTTGCAACGCATTGTGCTGTTTCGTCGCAACTTGGACAAATTTGAAAAATTCGTCGCAAAATCCTACTTGCGACACTGCTTTAGCGACGTTTTTTTGCGACAAATTTTTTTCGACGTTGATGAGTCTTTGCGTCGAATTTGTACTTTTAGCGACGCAATATTTTCGAAGCTAAAGGTCTGATTTCTTGTAGTGACATTTTCAACTCTGAATGTCACTCGACCTTCAGCTTTTCAAAGGTTAAATATGCCCATTGGGAAAGAAGAGAGTACATTTTCAACTCCGAATGTGACTCGACCATCAGTTTTTTAGAGGTTAAGTGTTACCACGAGAAGAGACAAAAAAGAACAGTATGCTTCGTCGATTTCTCACCGACTTCAATATGAAGATGCGATGAAAAAGGAAAAGATCACAAAGGCCGATGGAGAAATTCGTAGTGCAGTTCCTTCACGAATGAAAAGAAAAACCTTTGTTACTATAGATACGGATGGTTCCTTGAAGGTAAAGCGACGTGATGTTGTCATCACCAATCCTTCAAAAGAAGATAGAGACCAGGAAGAAGAACAAACCTCTTGTCTTCATATCACTGTTGAAGAAGAAACAGAGGTCGAAATGTCTGAAGTAGATGAGGATGAAGCACCTTTATCACTTGAAGATGGCAACGAATCCACAGTGGATGAGCTTAAAGAGGTAAACTTGAGTACACCAGAAGAGCCACGCCCAACTTTTATAAGCGCGTCACATACTTCCGAAAAAGAGGGTGAATATATGAGTTTACTCTCTTCGTACAGAGACATCTCCGCCTGGTCATATAAAGAGATGCTTGGACTTGATCCAAAAGTAGTTGTCCATCATCTTGCAATTAAAGACGGGTATCGGCCAGTCAAGCAGGCTCAGCGATACTTTCACCCAGAACTTATCCCTCAAATTGAAATAGAGGTCAATAAGTTAATAGAAGTAGGATTCATCCGTGAGGTAAAATACCCTACGTGGATAGCCAACATTGTTCCTGTTAGAAAGAAGAATGGACAGCTTCGTGTTTGCGTTGACTTTCACGATTTGAATAACGCATGTCCCAAAGACGATTTTCCACTGTCGATCACAGAAATCATGGTGGATGCCACCACAGGACATGAAGCTTTGTCTTTTATGGATGGATCATCGGGTTATAACCAGATTCGAATGGCTCTTGCAGATGAAGAAATGGCAGCCTTTCGAACTCCAAAAGGGATATACTGTTACAAAGTGATGCCCTTTGGATTAAAGAATGCTGGTGCTACTTATCAACGTGCTATGCGAAAGGTCTTCGACGATATGCTGCACAAACATGTCGAGTGCTATGTCGATGATCTTGTTGTTAAGTCAAAAAGACGACAAGATCACTTGAAGGATCTAAAAGTGGTATTTGATCGTTTGAGAAAGTATCAATTGAGGATGAACCCTCTCAAATGTGCATTCGGTGTTACTTCTGGGAAATTCCTTGGGTTCGTTGTTAGACATCGAGGAATCAAAATAGACCAGTCAAAGATTGATGCCATTCAAAAGATGCCAAGGCCTAAAAACTTACATGAGTTGAGAACCATGCAAGGTCGTCTGGCCTACATTCGAAGATTCATCTCTAACTTAGCCGGTCGATGCCAACCTTTTCAAAGGCTAATGAGGAAAGGAGAAAAATTCAAGTGGGATGAAGCATGTCAAAACGCTTTCGAAAGCATTAAGAAATATTTGCTTAATCCTCCTGTCTTAAGAGCCCCCATAGTTGGAAAGCCATTGATACTATACATCGCTGTTCAAGAAAGATCATTTGGAGCATTGTTGGCACAAGAAGGTGAGAAAGGAAAAGAACGAGCCCTTTATTACTTAAGCAGGACTCTGAATGGAGCTGAGATACATTACTCACCCATTGAGAAAATGTGTCTTGCTCTTTTCTTCGCTATTGACAAGTGAAGGCATTACATGCAAGCTTTCACAGTGCACTTGGTCGTGAAAGCTGATCCTATCAAGTACGTTCTATCGAGGCCAGTTATTTTTGGACGCCTAGCTAAGTGGGCCACTTACTCCAGCAATATGACATTGTTTATGTACCTCAGAAGGCGGTTTAAGGGACATGCATTAGCCGACTTCTTGGCGGATCATCCAATCCCGTCGGATTGGAAGTTATGTGAAGACCTACCTAATGAAGAAGTCTTCTATGTTCAAATCACCAAACCTTGGACCATGTACTTTGATGGCGCAACACGAAGAAGTGGAGCAGGGGCAGAAATCGTCTTTATTTCGCCAGAGAAACACATGCTCCCCGATAGCTTCATGCTTGGTGAATTGTGCTCAAACAATGTTGCTGAATATCAAGCGCTGATAATTGGCCTCCAAATGGCCTTGGAAATTGGCATAACATATATAGAGATCTATGGTGATTCAAAGTTGGTCGTTAGCCAACTCTTACTGCAGTATGAAGTGAAGCATATAGACTTGAAGCCTTATTTCATCTATGCAAGACAACTGCTAGAAAGGTTTGACAGTATAGTACTGGAGCATGTTCCGAGATCAGAAAATAAAAAGGCAGACGCTCTAGAAAATTTGGCGACTGCCCTAACAATCCCAGAGGATATGTTGATGAACATCTCACTTTGTCAGAAATGGATTGTGCCACCAATAGAAGATGAAGGTCAAGAAGCAAATATGATCTCTGTTTTTGCAGTTGAAGAAGAGGACTGGCGACGACCTATTATAGATATCTTCAACATGGAAGACTTCCCACAGATCCCAGACGTAGGGCCGATATATGAAGAAGAGGCGCCTAATTTATCTACTATAAGGATACCCTTTATCGGCGTTCTTATGAGGGACTCTTCCTTTGATGCCTTGAAAAGGAAGTAGCAGCAAAGGCATTAGATGAGACACATTCAGGTGTTTGCGGCGCCCACCAGTCGAGTCCAAAACTCCAGTTTCAACTAAAAAGGATGGGTTATTATTGGCCTACAATGATTCGGGACTCAATGGAATATGCAAAGAAGTGTGAAGCTTGACAATTCCATGCAAACTTCATACATCAGCCACCGGAGCCTCTCCATCCGACTGTAGCTTCATGGCCTTTTGAAGCTTGGGAGCTTGACCTTGTTGGCCTTATAACACCTAAGTCTTCAGCAGGACATTCTTACATTCTTGCAGGGACAGATTATTTCTTAAGATGGGTTAAAGCTGTTGCATTGAAGGAAGCCAAGAAAGAAAATGTTATGGATTTCGTTCAAACTCATATAATTTATCGATACGGTATCCCTCATCGTATTGTGACAGATAATGGAAGGCAGTTCTCCAATGGCCTAATGGACAAGTTGTGTGAGAAGTTTAACTTCAAACAATGCAAGTCCTCTATGTACAATGTTGCGGCAAATGGGTTGGCAGAAGCATTCAATAAGACGCTGTGTAACTTATTGAAGAAAGTAGTCTCCAAGACGAAGAGAGATTGGCAAGAAAAGATCGGTGAAGTGTTGTGGGCTTACTGAACTACTCATCGCACTCCTACAGGGGTCACACCTTATTCCCTCGTCTATAGGGTAGAAGCTGTGCTCCCGTGAGAAAGAGAGATTCCCTCATTAATGATGGTTGTCCAAGAGGGGTTGACAATGGAAGATAATGCTAGGTTGCGCCTTCAAGAGTTAGAAGCACTTGATGAAAGAAGGTTAGAGGCACAACAAACGTTGGAATGCTACCAAGCACGGATGTCTAAAGCCCTTGATAAGAATGTGAAGCTTCGATCATTTGAAGTTGGTGATCTTATACTTGTTGTTCGAAGACCCATCATCACGACACGACACACAGGGAACAAATTCACACCTAAGTGGGATGGACCCTACGTCGTCAAAGAAGCCTACACAAATGGAGCGTACAAGATCGTTGATAAAGACGAATTAATAATAGACCCGATAAACGGCAAGTTTCTTAAAAAAATTTATGCGTGAAATTTAATACTCCTTATCGTAAGAGTATAAATTACATGATACTCCTGGCCTGCATGAGTTAAAAAAGGTGAACGGTCCAAAAAAAACAAACAAATTTGTACATTGAACTATGTTACGACTTGATCCCTTCCCACTTAAAGGGTACGTAGGCAGCTTATGAAAAAAAACTTAAGTTCAGTCAAAGCAATAAAAAAAAAAATTTTGTGTTGCAGATAAAGCTTTAAACTTTTATTAGGGCATAGACAAAAGAGGCATAATGCTCGATACAATGCATTGAAAAAAAAAGTCTTACAAGAGACAAGCCTTAAGTTAAATAAAAGAGAGATCTGGCTATGAATGAAATTCCAACACTTTATTTATGAATTAATAAATGAATGAATTATTTGACAAAGCAACAATTGACCAACAATAAAAAAAAGATCTTGATATCTAATCTAGAAAGCAGTGGGGGCAATCAAATTAAATCATCCACTTGAAGTTCCTCAGCTCTTCACGTAGACCCTCTAAGTTGGTACGAACTGTGTTGAAAGACTTAACATCCTCGTCAGTCATGAGAGGGGCACATTCAATATTGGCAATCTCTTCACGGACCTTAGTAACTTCGAGTCTCTGTTGCTCCAAAGCTTTCTCTCCCTCACAGACCGAATTGGAAAGCTTCTCATGCTCGGCTATTGTTGTCTCAAGTTTGGCTTCTAGTTCCTTTATCTCCTCGGATGATCGTGCTAGTTGTTGTTCGAGCATGTCCTGCTTCTTAAACAAATGGTTTTCGACAAGTAATGCTTTCTGTAAATCAGAATTTTTCTCCTCTAAGCGGTGATTCCTGCTCGTCAGAGTTAATTGTGTAGAATATGAAAGTTGCAATTTGTTGTACGTCTCTACACTTTTTAAGTAGTCATTCACGAAGTTTTGAGGGAAGGACAAGTTGTTCGGATGGATCTCTGAAATAGCAGCGAATATCTTGCGTTTCTCTGGTTTAAGGGTAGTGATAGGACCAAAATAGTCCTATTTATTTGTTGTTAATCTAGACTTGTTAGGGTGCACTTTACGCTTTATTTGTCTGTTTTGTAGATAATTTGTGCATTTAAGGCATCAGGGTCGAACCACACAAATTGGAGTTAATTCGGGCAATTTAGTGAGTTTGCGAGCTTACTTGAAGGCCATGGATCTCGAGGAGGTGAGAAGACCGTGAGGATCGTGACGAGCCCGAAGACTGATTCCGAAGAGTCAAAGGTTTGAGCCCAAAATCGAGCATACAATGAGAAGAAAGAGCATGCTGAAATAAGGCATGGCGTCGAGACGCTGGCACGAATTATTTCTGAAGCAAAGAAGACACGGCGTCGAGACGCCGTGCACAGCGTCTCGACGTCGGGACAAATTTTTCTTTAAATACGCTATTTTAATTCCGCCGAATGTATCAATTTTTAGGGTTTATTTTTCATTCTCTCTCTCGGTACTCTCTGCCTTGCACTTCCAGGATTGAGAGGTGTAAGTTTCCCCTTTGATTTCCTTTGTATTTCTTCTATATTGTAGTGTTGGGTCGCGGGTTTTAGTCGGCTTAACCGTCGTCTAAACCCGTTGACGCCGATTAGATGATTTTTGGGTTATAGAATGTATTTCTTTGTGAGTTTCATGTTTTGGATGTTGTTTAATTTCATATTGCTATTGTATTTTGGATTCAGTTCGTATTATTTGCATGCGCAGTAGGTTAGATTAACGCCCTAACTCGCAGCTCGTATGTTAATAATTTGCTAAGAAATTGATTTCCAAGTAGCTAATGGAATATTGGTTTAATAGTTAGCACATAGAATGATTCGTGGGCACGTGTCCCAAGTGCAGACTCTGACTTTGTTGCTTGACACGATAGGTTTAGAATCCAAAATAGCGTTAAAAGTAATAAAGGCCTAATTATTTCTAATGTCCTAATCAATCCACTAGACTTAAGGCAATTGGTTGATTGTTTAATTTGGTTGTCCAATTGAATTAATTAATTAACTAATTAGTGTCTAATTCGATGGACGTTGTATGATCGGGTTAGATGGATTAGGTGGGCTTTGGGTCTTTTCTAGGTTCAGATTAGATCGATTGGGCAATTGAGCAATTCAAACTAGCCCTTAATAGGAAGAGATTCAATGATCAGAGTAAATAATTCAGACTCAATAATCAATCCAATCGGTGTCGCCTAATTTAATTAATCTTCTTCGCATTTTTATGATTCCTGCAATTTAATTTCTTGTCCTTTATATTTCTTGCTTGTTTAAATTCTTGCACTTTAATTTCCTTGCACGCTCATTTATCCAATTCTCCAATCCCCTCATTTACCGCTTTCATAGCTCAAAATAAACAGAAAATAAATAACCAACCGCCACTCCCTGTGATTGACCCGGCCACTATTTCTACAAAATTAGTTGTAGTGCCGTGGAATTATAAATTTTATTTGATTCGGACCTTCAACAAGTCCAGTCAGGTAGCCACCTTATTAAAAGCAGTGCGTACAATTTTTCGATGCATGTTGTATCACAGAGCTATGGCTGTTTGTCGTCGATGGTCAGAGATCAATGTGTCAACACAATAATGGGAAGCTTCAGGATCCACATCGATCACTCTCTTTTTATTCTGTTGATGACTTTCAGAAGTCTTAGGAGAGGATTAGGGCTCATGGCTTTCTCGTTGGAGAACGCCTGGGAGTCACTCATATGCTTCACAATATTGTCAAATACATTTGGACTTGTTAATGATTCCTCGCTGCGTTGCTCCTCCACACCTTCAAAGGGATCTTTCAGAGGTGACTGCAAGAAAAAAAGACATTAATAATAATAATAATAATAATAAGGGGGGAAGTTACTAACCAAAATTGGAGGAGGACTAGGAAATTGAGAAGCCCTTGGAACTTCATCAAAAGAGTTGTCTACATTCGTGGAAGACACCTTTGTTTTCTTGGGTGGTCTCTTCCAATGATGATCGTGAGAGCTACTGCAACTTGTTTCACCATGTTCTGAAGCATTTTGTGCAGGAGCAGAAGTGTCATCCTCGGGCAAGCGAATCTTCTTTCCTCCGTGATTACCCCAAAATATTTTTGGGTAATTTAGGACGAGATGGAGAAGGAATGGCACTGCCCACTAACTTATGTACGTTCACTTCAAGATAATTTCCATGTTTTGCCGACCACCACTTTTTATATCATGAAGTAACCTGAGTATGAGGGGTTAAGGTACTGGTGCGACAGAGGCTGAATGATGGATGTGAGATAAGATGATAAATAATAATAATGATAAATTCAGTCAACCTGAGTGCAAGTATACACTATCGCACGTAGTAATAAAAAACCTTAGAAGTATTCCAAAGGTATCGATCCCACGAGGACTAAATTGGAAACTCAGATTTGAAGAAGAAACTGCTTCAAATGATTGCTTAAACTTGGTAACCAAAGAAATAATTGATGGTTGATTTTTGGAAAATAAATAAAACAGATGAATAAAGAAATAACAATGATAAATAAAACGAGGTATTCAACATAGTTTCATCCCAAAGGCAAATAACTTTAATCATAGAATATTCAACTTAAGCCTAATCAATACATTGGGTCAGATTTAACTTCTATTTGGCCTTGCTCCCAAGAACCGTTAGAAGGCTAAACGAGTACTGTTATGCACATTTATGTGACTCGACTCCGACATAGATAATTCACGAATGCAATCTATAACCCTATAGTTGATATAGGGTGCCTTAGGCAGCTTGCCCTATACCACCGAATAATCTCTTTCGAGCTTTTTCTCTGTAACAGCCCGAATTTCTTTTAAAAAAAAAAGAAAATGGGGGATAGAAGTGGGCATTTTGCCCGGTCAAAAAGGGGAAAAGAAAAGGGGGGAAACTTCCCCCCAAATTTCGGTCAAGTTGACCGTTTAAAAAAAAAAAAAAGAGAAAATCCTAGATTTTTTTCTTCCCCTCATGCCCGATAACTCTCCCTCCCTCTCGTTCTCACTTGCTCTCTCTCTCTCTCGTATCAGTGCCGCCGCAGCCTTCTCCGTAGCAGACCGTCGCGCCGCCGTCCGTCTTTTCGCGACGCCGTCCATAGTCCCACGTCGCCGCCGGTAAATCTCTCTCTCTCTATCTCTCTTCCGTTTTCATCCCTCTTGGTCTCACGTTTTTCCCCTCTCCCTCGGTCTGCAGCGTCGCCGCCGCCGTCTCCCGCCGTACGCCGCACGCCGCTGTCAACCACAAGTCTCCGGTGGGTTGTTTGTTCTCGTTTCCTCTCTCTCGCGTGGGTCGTTCTTCCTCGATATCACTCTCTCTTTCTCTATCTTTTGTAGAACAGACAAAATCAGACAACCACTGCCTTAAGACAAACAGCCCCAGCACTGTAGTCGCCTTTCAGATCTGTTCATTGCCATTCTGAACTGTTCGTCACCGCCGCCTGAATTTCCAGCTTAGATTTCTAAAGGACCCATTGGGTAAGGATGTGTTGAATATTTTGGTCCTAATATTCTCTGCTTTATCGAACTAAATGTTAGATTGTGGGCAGATCCCTGTGGTAAATCGATTTAATCTAAAGGCGGAGCGAAAATTCTCCCAAAATCTCAGTTGGGTAGGAAGCTTTAGAACTTAAACTTCAGTGTTTTTATTCTTGGTGATACTGTGTAGAACCTAATTTTTATTATTACATTATTAGGAGTTGTGGATTACTAGGAAAACTCGTGGGACAAGTTGTTTCGTTCTGTATTGAGCTTTAAAGGTAAGTTAACTTGCTGAACTAGCTATAATTTATGTATTGGTTGTGTTCCAAGCATGAGACTCTTGTTATATGTTGAGTTGGGACTGAGATGTTGTGTGAGCTCTTAATTTTCAAGAATACGGCTGCTGTGTATTTTGTGCTATGATTTAGATGCGAGAGCATGATAGGGGTTTGTTATAGTTGGCTGGCAACGTATGTGAACAATGAGAAGTTTGTGGTTTCTTCGCTTAGAAGTGTTGTTTGTCGTTCCTGGTTCTGAAATTGACTGAGTTGGGATGGTGCATACCAGTTAGTCTGTCAGAAATTTCTGAAAAAGAAAAGAATGTTATTAAATAGGTTGCAGTTAAGAGTTAGCCTGAGTGTTAAGAGGCCTTAAAGGGAAAAGGAGTAAGAAAGGGAAAAGAATAGGCTAGTTGCTCTGGTAGGGGGTCGTGTCAATTAAACACCTAGGACTGAGATGTATTAGACTAAAATGAGGGGCTAAATGGGCGGGACTTGGCTTCGCAGACTAGGTGCCATTTACTAACTGTGCAAGTTAACTTCCGACTTAAACCCATGAACGCCCCACCAGTGAAATGGTAATTTAGAGCGCTACGCGCACATTAGTGCCTTGAGGGGTGAGACTCAGCTCCACTGACTGGGTGCCTTCTACCATCAGTAGGAGTAGATATCTCCCAAAATACCCACCTGTGCACCTTCAGTGAGTTGACAAACTTATATAGGTGAATTAATTGATCACAAGACCCGAACTACAGAATGAAATGAAATGAGATGACTTCACCCTTAGGCCCTTAGCCCGAATAACCTCTTGAATCCTTGATTCTTGCATGTCTAGCAGTATTGTTACTTACTGAGTATTTTTCTTAAATACTCATTCTTTTCCCTAACAGGAAATTGCAGGTAAAGGCAAAGGTGTATAGAACGCGTGACGGAATGTTGTTGAACGAGCCATGGATTTCCTTAGGATAGACTTCCACTTAATATGTTTTCGAACTTCTTCTTTTTGTAATTGACATGTGTTGCTTTAGGACTTATTATGTTTTGAGATTTTTGTTGAAATGGTTAAGGTTTTTAGTTGTTTCTGTTTTAACTGGGATCCCAGGCTGAAAAGTATTGTTGAAATTTCCAACCTTGTTTTTGCTTTAAATGTCGTTGCACCACTATTCTTAAAAGTAAAATGAAATGAATGTGGTAATGGGCCCTAGGATCTAGGCATGAAATGTAGGGTGGTTACATTCTCCTATATCACCTTAATGAGAACTGATATCGTCTGTCCCTTTCAAGATCAAACTCACATAGCATGCAAAGTATAAGTGATCAATTTAAACTCAGCAAGATCAGAATGATATTCAATAAAGAATGACATGCATTGAATAGAAACTTAAACGAATAAACACTTTCAAGTTATTGAACCATAAGGGAATTCACTATATTGAACCCCTCAACGGAATTTAGCTACTCATGGTGAGATAAAGTGAAAATGAATATCTTTTCATTGAAATGAAGAATAGAGAATACAAATAAATGAAAAGTAACACAAGTTGGAAATAATGACAATAGCTAAATACTAGGGTTTTTTCTATTTTATCCAATCCTTCTAGAGTTCGCTCGACACTCCACTCTCTCGCTTTTACAAGTGGGAATGGGTGAAAATCCCTACAAACCCTAAGGTTTGATGTCTAACTAAGGTTAGAATTCAGTCATCTAAGAAGGACCTTGGGCATCCCTACTCACAGGCGTCAACTAGGGTTCTGTCACCACCATCTTCTTCCAAATGAGTTCTGCTTGAATTTCCCTTTGAATCGAGGCCTTTTATAGTGTGGGAAGTGGTTGAGGAGTCATGAAAATGGTGTTTGTAGGTAGCCCAATCAGTTTCGGAGTCAAAACAGCCTGTTAGTTGCATGAAAAGCTCGTTTAAAACGACCTGCGACGGACTCGGACTTTTCTGTTTCTGCCTAGAAATGCGGTCGCATTTCATTTTGTCTTGGCCGAAATGAGGTCACATTTCATTTGCCTTGGCAGAATGCGGTCGCATTTCAATAGCATTTCTCTGTTTTCCTCTGTTTTCTGCAAAACACCAAAACTAAGTCAAATTCATACCAAAATGAGTTCTTTTAAGCACAAATATGTATAATTTGACACACATGACTCTCAAAGACCTAACTTACCAACTTTTACACTTTTTAGGATTGGGAATAGTAATTTTGACCAAAAACATACAAGTTTGGACAAGAAATAAGCTAAAAGTAAAGGCAAAATATGTATATTTTTGGCACTTATCATACCCCCAAACTTAACCCATTGCTTGTCCTCAAGCAATTGCAAATCAGAATGTTGGAAATAATCAATGTGAAATCGAGTAAACATGCTTCTCAAGATCGTTTTCTAAAACGATGCCTTTTAGGAGAGGTTTCTACTCTAGTGCCAGTCACAACTTCTAAGTCTTCTAGGCATGAGGATTTCTACTTTTCTTTTTCAAAGAAAAACCCTCCCTAATCCATCCTAACCAATATGTTTAAACTACCTAACTCCTACTCATAGAGTCTACGGTAATCCTTTTAGTTAAGAAAACTAATTTTGAGGTAAATGAACATACATGAGTGTTTCTTTTCTTTTCCATCTCCCCCAAACTTGTTTGACTGCTAGTGCTCTTTTTTATTCAACCTCTTTTTTTTTTCTCTCGCAAGAGAATCCTTGTCGTCACCTTTACCTTCGTTCTAGCTTATCGACACTTTGTGGTGAAGATATCTAGCTACGAGCAAAGATCACAAACTTAGAATAATACTCACTTCCCTAAGTCAACCTTTCATGCAATGGCAAACCATGGGTGTCATGAATGCCCCTGGATACTCAGTAACTCTAGGAAGGAGGAGTAACTCTTGGTTTTCTAATTTTTCTTTTTTACGGATAATGATACCTCGAGCACATATCTTTTTTTAGCATAACAAACTTACACAAAATGCATATTTATAAAGTAAAGCACCCCCCCAAACTTAAGATAGGCAATGTCCTCATTGACTTTTGTTTTCGGGACATAGGCACAACATGAGGCTTTTTGTTTTCAAAACATCAAGGCTACACTCTCCTAGTGTGCTAGAAAGGTTAAACATGAGGAAGTTTAGACTTAAGAAAATTTTGTAAAGAAAAAGACTAATGGAAAGCCTATGATTAGAAAACAAATCGGTTGTGACGGTGCCACTTTTGAGATAGAAATATGCTATAATTATCACCATAAAGGTCTTAAAAGAAAACTCACATGATAGCATATTTATCAAAATCATTTCCAAGCAAAAAGTTTTATCAGAGGTTGGTTTTTCAAGAATTTCACTAGTTTAGCAAAAATGGACAACAAGCAGATTTTTCTAAAAAGCTTTAAACTGACGTCATTTTTAAACCTAATCTAGCAACAACCCATCACTAAACTAACTCAAAACAGTAAACTAAACAAATAAGCAATTAACTAATATTAATTAAACAGCAAACTATTCATAAAAACAGCAAACTAACCTACCAAAATAGTAAACTAACATGCTGGAAATATAAAACGGCAACTAACACATATTAACAAAATCTTAGAAAGCATTTAAAAGTGTAAGAGGAACAGAAAACTCCCCTATTCCTCCTCTGAGGAACCTTCTTCATTCTCTTCCTCCTCAAGGCTGCTGCAATTGGAATTTGATCCTCATCCAATTCCTTTACCTCAGAATCTGACTTTGCTCATCACTAGAGGAACTAACCTCCTTGTCATCTTCTCTCTTCTCATCTTTCTTTTACTTTTGAAGAAGAGCTTCCAATAGTAGGTGAAGTTCCTCTGGTATCATACTTGAATAATGGATCAAGACTGGCTTCACCTTGCTGGTCCTCAATGGCAACAACTTTGCCTTTAGTCGAATGCGATTTAGATGTGGTCGCAATCTGCACTGTTTCTTTTTTTTTTTTTCCTTTCTTTTCTATTTTTTTTCTTTAAAAACTTGGAACATCAACAAGCTCATCAAAATGTTCACACTTTTAAACATGATGCTTTTTTTTTTTTTTGGTGGAAATTTTCAAGTAAAAAGTCAAACTTAAAATACCTTGGCCAATTCAACTCCCAAGTAAATCTCTAGGAAAAGGTGTTCCCTACGGTCATCTTAAGTACCTTTTCCTAGACAGGATTTTCCTTAGACAGAGTTCCCTCTTGCTCAGGTTATTTTGTTTTTGATTTTTAACTTATTCTTTTCTTCTTTTATTTTTTCTTTTAAAAACTGAAACATCAACAAACTTATAAGAGTTTTCACACACTTATTCCTTTTGAAATTTTTTCTGAACCCGCCCAAGTTAAAAACCATAGCTACTTCAACTCTCAAGAAAATTTCTAGGCATTTATCAAAGCTCTTAAAAGAAAACAATTTTGAGCATAAACAAACTAACCTAACAGACTAGCAAAGTAATATACTGAAAACAATATGCTAAAAACTAACAATGCTAAACCTAACTAAAAGAACAATAAATTAATGCATGAAGCAAATTACTAAAGATCTAACTAAGCAAATGAAAAAACAAAGAAACATGCTGATGTTTAGAAGGGAACAGTGATAAGTAAAAGAGAGCGAAAAGTCCCTTAGTTCTTGGAAGGTTTATCCTCCATATTAGAGGTCTCAGGTTCGTCCAGGAGGGACGATGAAAATGAAGGGGCAACTGGGCCTTCTTCAGATGAGTTGGCCAGGAACATCCGCTTGATAGCCTCATCCCTCTCTCGAGCATAGGTCTAATGGTCCTTGTTCTACTCCTGGATGTGTTCGCTTTTGGCGAGGATCAGGTCATATATGCTCTCAATAGATGAAGAAAGAGCAGTAGATGTGGTGACACTTTTTGCTCCATTAGCTTTTCTTTGTCTTTTCTTCATCTTCCTGTCTCATGTTCTTGTCTCCTAACTTTATTAGCTTCCTGAAACATAATCAAACACATCAAAAAGTTCACAAGCTCAACTATGTTATATTTTCCCCTGTTTTTTTTTTTTACTTTTTTTTTAAATACTTATTTAGGAAAAGAAAAAGAATGACTTAGCTGATCTCCAAAAGGGAGATTAAAACTTTATTCCTATTTCTTGCACCGTAAACTTTAATCTTGACCCCAGGTCTTGATAATGGACGAGATTTGAGTCTTAACTGAGGCGTTTTAATCATGGAGTGCTTTGTCTCTATTATCAGCTTACTCAATCTGCTCTTGAATGTAGACTTTGCAGTCTCATCCTCTGTCGTATATTGCAGATTCTTATCCTCCATGATTTCCTCTTTGATTTCTTCCTCGAATAGCATTTTCTGCAAGCTACAACAAGCAAAGGAATCATTAGGATCGTCCTCAAATCCATCTTTTTCTAACATTTACTACAAGCTATAATATGTAAAAGAATCAATATGATCAAAATCAAAACATCCATCCATTTCATCAGGGTGTTCGAATGCTTGGAGCACATCAAAGTTCACTTGCTGTGAAGTGACATCTGCATGGCTCACTACAAGTTCTTGTTCTGGTGCTTTCTCTTTATTCTCTTTTTGAGGCGATTCTTCTCTAATCACTTCTTTCTCTTTTGTCTCCTCAGTATTTTCAAGTGTTGGAATGCTTCTTGCTTCTACTGGGAGTTTAGGGTCTTCATGCTCCAATCCACTTTGAAATGTTATGTCCTTGTATTGCTCTTGTGCTTCTTGTTCCACATTCTCATCGTTGCTAGGCAAGATTTCTTGTTGATTGTTTTTCAATTCCTCTATCAATTGACCTACTTGAATCTCCAAGCTCTTCATAGTGGCGTCATTCCTTGCCATGTATTCTCTTATGAGTTCTTCCAAGCTAGTTGACACTTGTGGTTCCATCTCTTGTTACATCTCTTGTTGGGCATACTGATCTTGATATTGGTCTTCAAAAGTAAACAAACATTCTTGCTCCAAATGAGGTGATGGATTATTGTTGCTAACATCCTGTTGGTCTTCCCATGAGAAGTAAGGGCGTTGTAACCATTTTCGGTAAGGATCGAAAATGGGACTTTGGTTGTCTGGTTGCCCTGTATAATAAGGATTAGATGAACAAGTTTCAAACGAAGAATGAATCTTAGCACAATAAACACAAAAGAAATTAGAGTGACAAGCCATTGATGTGATTTGTGCACCCAATGTTGTGATGATGTCTTCTTCCACATGTGGATTATCTTGAGTTATCAAACCCTTCAGTTGTGCTTATCTTCTATCGCCTTTTTTTTCCTTTTTCTCTCTCTTTTTTTTTGGCCAATAGGAGGATCGACTCTGAGTAGATCTATTAGAAGATCTCGAGTGTAAGAAGCTTCTTAAAGATGTTCCCGTGCGCTCAACTCCTGTTGCTCTTTCTTTCTATCTCAAGGTCTAGCTCGAAGAGATGATGGTCTTTGCTTATGCACCAACTTCAACCTGCAAAAGGAACTGCAAATCGAAGTTAGATTCTCTTAAGATAGAAATTCAGTCACAATCAAATTGCAATGTCAACAAACAAAAACTGGTTTCACTTTTAGTCCCCAGCAACGTCGCCAAAAACTTGGTGCGGCAGAGGCTGAATGATGGATGTGAGATAAGATGATAAATAATAATAATGATAAATTCAGCCAACCTTAGTGCAAGTATACACTATTGGTGCGTCGTCAGCTAAATGGATGGAATGTGAGATAAGATGAATAATAATAATAAAGAAATATTCAGCTAACACTTAGTGCAAGTATACACTGTCGCACGTAGTAATAGAAAAACCTTAGAAGTACTCAAAGGGTATCGATCCCACGAGGACTAACTGGAAATTCAGATTTGAAGAAGAAACTGCTCAATTGATTGCTTTTGAAAAGGTAACCAAAGAAAATAAGTCGATTGATTGGGTGTTTGAAAAGATAAATAAAACAAACAAGTAAATAATAAAGAATAACAATAATAAACAACGAGGTATTCAATATGGATTCATCCCTAAGGCAATAACCATAATCATGCAATATCTAACTTAAGTGTATTCAATGCATTGGGTAAGATTTAACTTCTATTTGGCCCTTGCTCCCAAGAACCGTTAGAAGGCTAAGCGAGTACCGTTATGCACATTTCTGTGACTCGACTCCGACATAGATAATTCACAAATGCAACCTATAACCCTATAGTCGATATAGGGTGCCTTAGGCAGCTTGCCCTATACCGCCGAACAATCTCTTTCGAGCTTTTTCTCCTATATCACCTTGATCAAGTTAAACTCAGCAAGATTAGAGTGATAATCAATAAAGAATGACATGCATTGAACACAACTTAAGCAAATAAAACACTTTCAAACCATTAAACCATAAGGGAATTCACCACATTGAACCCCTCAACGGGATTTAGCTACTCATGATGGGATAAAAAGCAAATGAATACACTTCCATTGAAATAAGAATGTAAATAATACAGAATAATGAAAAGATTCAAGACCTGGAAATAAAGGAGATAGCTAAATATTATGGGTTTTTCTATTTACTCAATCCTTCTAGAGTTCGCTAAGACACTCCACTCTCTCGCTTTTACAAGTAGGAATGGGTGAAACTCTCTACAAACCCTAAAGTTTGATGTCTAACTCAGGTTAGAATTCAGTCATCTAAGAAGGACCTCGGGCATCCTTACTCATAGGCGTCGAGCCAGGGTTCTGTCACCACCCTTTTCTTCCAATGAGTTTTGCTTGAATTTGACTTCAAATCTCAAGCTTATATAGTGTGGAAAATGGTTGAGGAGCTGCGAAATAGGTGTTGGAAGGTTGTCCAGTCGGTTTCGGGGTCAAAACAGCCAGTTAGGTGCGAAGAAGACTCGTCAACAACGACCCGCGGACGACTCGGAACGGCTTCAGTTTTTTTCCAGAAATGCGGTCGCATTTCTGAGGAAATTCCAGTTTTTCCTCTGTTTTCCTGCACAACAACAAACTAAGTCAAATTCCCTTAAAATCAAGTCTTTTTTAGCACAAATGAGCATAATTTGACAAAAGTGAATCTCAACACCCTAACTTATCAATTCTAACATATTTTGAGCTCGGGAACAGTAAATTGATCACAACATACAACATTTGGCCAAGAAATGAGCTAAATATAAGGGCAAATTAGGTATATTTTTTACCCTTATCAACTATCGCACGTACTAATAAAAACCTTAGAAGTATTCCAAAGGTATCGATCCCACGAGGACTAAATTGGAAACTCAGATTTGAAGAAGAAACTGCTTCAAATGATTGCTTAAACTTGGTAACCAAAGAAATAATTGATGGTTGATTTTTGGATAATAAATAAAACAGATGAATAAAGAAATAACAATGATAAATAAAACGAGGTATTCAACATAGTTTCATCCCAAAGGCAAATAACTTTAATCATAGAATATTCAACTTAAGCCTAATCAATGCATTGGGTCAGATTTAACTTCTATTTGGCCTTGCTCCCAAGAACCGTTAGAAGGCTAAGCGAGTGTTGGTCGCTACCGCAAGCGCACGGTATCACAAGTAATATAAAACGGAAGAATTCCGAGTATCGAATCCACAGAGAGGCGAAGCGAAATTTAAGCAAGCAAAGATTCCTAGAGCACTAAAAATACTTGGGATAAACAATATTTAGGGACCAGATCACGCAATCAAAGAAAATCAAAAATCAAAACAATTAAAGAGAAATTTTGATCAATCGATAAAAATAAAATGTGGAGAAAGAGTTTTCTTAATGGGAAGAGGGGTCTTGAAAATCAATTATTAGCTAAACAATTGCTACAATTGTCCTATCTCATCGCCCAACTAATTATACTCCTAGAATCTCCGTTAATAACATAGGTTCTCCTGTCGGTCTCCCCTAATTGTAATTAATTCATTTTAACAACCTAAGTGTCCTTAGCGCCATTAAAAATCATTAATTATTATGCTCTGATTCATTTTAGGAATCTAAGTTTAATCAACTAATCTCGTTGTCATGACGGGCAATTAAACTAGTTGCATGGATTACGATCTATCCTAACTTCTCTCCGTCGAGTTTCCATTAAGAATCAGATCAGTACACAATTGACCAGATTGCATAAAGCATTAAGCACATCCATACAAATAATTAGGACAAAGGACTAGAGATAGGCAATTATAACAACATTTGAACTATAATTTCATTTCAAGACCCCAAATGGGGGTTTAGCTATTCATAGCTAAGGGCCCGTTTGATAACCATTTCAGTTTTTGGTTTTTGGTTTTTGGTTTCCTGTTTTTTAAAAACAAAAACCACATATGTTTGATAACTGTTTTTTGTTTTCTGTTTTTTAAAAATTAGAAAGATGAAAAGATATTTTAGAGAGAGAAAAATGTGTAAAGACATTGAAACAAAAATTTAGAGACACAAATATAAATGTTTTCAAGAGATTTTTTTTTTTTAAAGACGAGAGAAAAGTTAAACATAGAAAATTTAGAGAAGAAAGAAAATGTTTAGAGAAAGAATATTAGTTAGACTCGAGAAAAGATATCAGTTAGAGAAAAAATAGAAAACAAGTTAGAGTAAAAGCGATAAATTTTAGATTAAAAAAATTAAATAAAAAAATAAAATTTAGAGAGATAGTAAAGTTAAGAGTAAAAGATATGTTAAAGAACTAACGATAAATTAGAAAAATAAAGAAAAGTTGTAGCGATAGAAAATTTTGGTGACTTTTTTTTTCAAAAGAAAAATTAGAACATGTTTATTGAGGAAAGAAAATGTATTGACAAGTTTTTAGAAATAGACAAGTTATAAGGAAAAAAAAAAGTTTTCAGAGAGAAAATTTTAGAGAGGGAAAAATAAATTTTAGATAGAGAAAAAAAATAGAGAAAGAAATTTGTTGGAGAGAGAGATAAAAGAGGAGAAAAGTAAGCATCAGAAGAAAAATGAGTTTTTGAAAAACAGAAATCTGTTTTTAAAAACTACTTTTTTTGGTTTTTGAAATTTACTTATAATTTCAAAAACGTTTTTAAAAAACAGAAAACAGAAAACAGAAATGGTTATCAAACACCCCTGATTTTTAAAAATGAAAAACAAAAACAGAAAACAGAAAACGAAATGGTTATCAAACGGGCCCTAAAATATTCACAATAATTACAATGGAAAGCATAATAAAGAGCATAATAAAAGGGAAGGAATTGACTGTAGAAGACCCCTTCGCTACGCTTGGAGTCCCTCCGAAAACTCCTTGAGCCTCCTAGGATGCTCCCCAAAATTCCCCAAAATTTTCCCACTAAGAAAGCTCTCAAAAAGCTAGAAAGCCTTGAGAGAGGCTCCAAAGGAGCCTTAGAAAGAAAGGAAAGAAGGAATGGAATGGTGATTGATGCCTAAAATGAGGCACCAAGGGGCGCCTTTTATAGGCTCGGAAATGGGGTAGCGTCGCGACGCTACATGGCACAGCGTCGCGACGCTGTGACGTCATCGACTTGCCGGCCAAGAAATGGACAGCGTCGCGACGCTATCCTTACAGCGTCTCGACGCTGTGACGTCATCGACTTGCCGGCCAAGAAATAGACAGCGTCGCGACGCTGTCCTTACAGCGTCTCGACGCTAGGCGTTTTCCAGACTTTCCAACTGCGGATTGGGCTTCTTTTCTTGGGCCAACTTCAATTCTTTTTGGGCTTTTTCTTCATGATTGTCCTCTTTTGACTCCCTTTGATCCAAGCATGGAAATTGGGCTTGAATGGCTTCATTTTGGGCACTTTTTCCACAAAATCCACAACTTTGCTCCTAAAGACCAAATAACAAAATATATCAAATATTTTCAATAAAAACACAATTAAAGCACAAAAAAGCCTAATAATTTGGGACTAAAATAGCGACATTTCTGCTCGCTATCAGTGAGTACAGTTATGCACATTTCTGTGACTCGACTCCGACATAGATAATTCACGAATGCAATCTATAACCCTATAGTTGATATAGGGTGCCTTAGGCAGCTTGCCCTATACCATCGAACAATCTCTTTTGAGCTTTTTCTCCTATATCACCTTTATGAGAACCGATATCGTCTGTCCCTTTAGAGATCAAACTCACATAGCATGCAAAGTTTAAGTGATCAATTTAAACTCAGCAAGATCAGAATGATATTCAATAAAGAATGACATGCATTGAATAGAAACTTAAATGAATAAACACTTTCAAGCTATTGAACCATATGGGAATTCACTATATTGAACCCCTCAACGGAATTTAGCTACTGATGGTGCGATAAAGTGCAAATGAATATCTTTTCATTGAAATGAAGAATAGAGAATACAGATAAATGAAAAGTAACACAAGCTGGAAATAATGACAGTAGCTAAATACTAAGGTTTTTCTATTTTATCCAATCCTTCTAGAGTTCGCTCAACACTTCACTCTCTCGCTTTTACAAGTGGGAATGGGTGAAAATCCCTACAAACCCTAAGGTTTGATGTCTAACTAAGGTTAGAATTCAGTCATCTAAGAAGGACCTCGGACATCCCTACTCATAGGCGTCAACTAGGGTTCTGTCACCACCCTCTTCTTCCAAATGAGTTATGCTTGAATTTCCCTTTGAATCGAGGTCTTTTATAGTGTGGGAAGTGGTTGAGGAGTCACAAAAATTTTGTTGGTAGGTAGCCTAATCAGTTTTGGAGTCAAAACAGCCGGTTAGTTGTGTGAAAAGCTCGTTTAAAACGACTCGCGACGGACTCGGACTTTTCTGTTTCTATCCAGAAATGTGGTCGCATTTCAGTTTGTCTTGGCAGAAATGAGGTCGCATTTCATTTGCCTTGGCAGAATGCGGTCGCATTTCAATAGCATTGATGTGGAATTTCCTACCGCAAGCACACGGGTCAAGTAATAATATAGTGAATATGTGATATTCGAATGTCGTCCTCTGGATTGGATTTCTAATCAATTTTAATTACCGAAAGTACTCTTGCCCAATTTTATTTAGGGAACCAATCGAAGTGAGAATGAATGTAAATCAAACACAAAACAATGGAAAAGTATGACAATCTAATGGAGACAACGGTCTTAGGGAGTTTGGACTAGAAACTCTAGTGGGGTACATGAAGTTAGGTGTGAGAAAAGTATAAAGACAATAAACTAGGGCATCATCCATACCCTTACATTTCTCCCACTTGCCCTAGTCAAACAAAGCTCGTAATCCTAGATTAACTAGGTGACCCTCAAAAACTTTAGCCGTGAGGGGTTTTGTAAACGGGTCAGCCATGTTGTGCTCCGAAGCAATCTGCATGACGATCACATCTCCTCGTTGCACGATCTCCCTGATGAGATGGTATTTGCGCTCAATATGCTTTCCTCGCTTGTGACTTCGAGGTTCCTTAGAGTTTGCAACTGCACCACTGTTATCACAATAGAGGGTGACAGGCAGTTGCATATTTGGAACAATTTCCAACTCTGTTATGAATTTTCTTAGCCATACTGCCTCTTTTGCTGCTTCACAGGCGGCTACGTACTCTGCTTCCATGGTAGAGTCAGCAATGCAACCTTGCTTAATACTCCTCCATACTATTGCTCCTCCATTTAGAGTAAACACAGATCCCGATGTTGATTTTCTTGAATCTATATCGGTCTGAAAATCTGAGTCAGTGTATCCTGTAAGGATCAGATCCTTAGCTCCATACACGAGCGTATAATCCCTAGTTCTCCTTAGATACTTAAGGATGTTTTTAACGGCAGTCCAATGCGCATGACCAGGATTGGACTGAAATCTGTTGACAATTCCTACGGCATAGCATATGTCGGGTCTGGTACACAGCATGGCATACATCAAACTACCAACTGCTGATGCGTAGGGAATTCGTCTCATTTCCTCAACTTCTTGAGGTGTCTTAGGACTTTGTTCCTTTGACAAGTGAACCCCGTGTCTAAAAGGTAATAATCCTTTCTTGGAGTTCTGCATCGAATATCGTACCAACATTTTGTCGATATATGATGCTTGAGACAGTGCTAGCGTTTTGTTCTTTCTATTTCTAATGATTTAAATGCCTAGAACAAATTGAGCCTCACCCAAATCTTTCATTTGGAATTGAGTCGCTAGCCATTGTTTTACGTCAGTCAGGAATCCTACATTATTCCCAATAAGTAGGATATCATCTACGTATAGAACTAGAAAAGCTACAATGGATTTGACGATTTTCTTGTAAACACAAGGTTCGTCAATATTCTGCTCAAAGCCATACGTTTTGATCGCAGTGTCAAAACGTATATTCCAGGATCTTGATGCTTGTTTCAATCCATAAATGGATCGTTTAAGTTTACAAACCTTTTGCTCATCACCCTGGACTATGAATCCCTCTGGTTGAGCCATATAGATAGTCTCTTCAAGATTGTCGTTCAAAAAGGCTGTCTTGACATCCATTTGCCATATTTCATAATCATAATATGTGGCAATGGATAAGAGTATTCTAATCGACTTAAGCATGGCAACAGGGGAAAAAGTTTCTTCAAAATCGACTCCTTCCCGCTGGGTAAAACCCTTTGCCACAAGTCGAGCCTTAAAGGTTTGAACCTTACCGGCTTGGTCTCGTTTTCTCTTGTAGATCCATTTACAACCAATAGGTTTTACCCCATCCGGCTGCTCCACAAGATCCCAGACTGAATTGAAATACATTGACTCCATTTCGAGATCCATGGCTTTGATCCACTGGTCCTTATCAACATCATTCATTGCCTGATTAAAGGACAATGGATCCTCTATTCCATCATCAGATATGATGGTTTGAGTTTCTGTTAAACCCATGTAGCGGTCTGGTTGTATTATAACCCTCCCACTACGTCGAGGCTCTCTCACTATTTGAGATGGATGTGTTTGATCAACAACTTTTGATGGACCAGCTTGATCTACAACCTTTGTCGATTCTTTTGTAGTTTTTCTTGAAATCTCATCTAATACTAGTTTACTGCGAGGTCGATGATCTTTTATGTGATCTTCCTCAAGGAAAGTAGCGTTTGTCGATACAATCACTTTATTATCCTGAGGGTCGTAAAATAGACCACCTTTCGTTTCTTTAGGATATCCTACAAACAGGCACAGTTTTGAACGTCGTTCCAATTTCTTTGGGTTTTGTACCAACACATGTGCCGGGCATCCCCAAATTCTGAAGTGACGTAAACTACCTTTACGCCCTTTACATAGCTCATAAGGTGTTTCAGAAACACTTTTAGAGGGAACCATGTTCAAAATGTATACGACAGTCTCAACTGCATATCCCCAGAAGGAATCAGACAACTGAGCATAGTTCATCATTGATCGAACCATGTCTAACAAGGTTCGGTTTCTCCTCTCTGATACACCATTTTGTTGTGGTGTAGCAGGGGCTGAGAGTTGGGACGTAATTCCATGTTCTATCAAATAGTCTTGGAATTGTAGGTCCATATATTCTCCACCTCGATCTGATCATAGTGTTTTAATCATTTTACCTAAGTGGTTCTCAACCTCGGTCTTGTACTCTTTGAACTTTTCAAGGGCTTCAGACTTGTGATGCATTAGGTAAAGGTAGCCATACCTTGAATAATCATCAATGAAGCTGACGAAGTATTCATACCCTCCTCGTGCTTTAACACTCATAGGACCACAGAGATCCGAATGCACGAGTTCTAAAGGTTCTTTGGCCCTATAACCTTTTTCTGAAAAAGGTCGTTTGGTCATTTTTCCCTCGAGGCAGGACTCACATGGTGGTAACGAGCCATCTTCTAACTGGTTTAGTAGTCCACTCTTTACCAATCTTTCAATCCTATTGCGATTTATGTGGCCTAATCTCAAGTGCCAAAGATAGGTATTAAGAGAAACTTTTCGCCTTTTGTTTTGAGTTTCCGCTACTTTAAACATCTCCGTATTAAAAATAGCTTTAACTTGAATTGGCCTTAACACGTATAAGTTGCTTTCAAGTTTTGCAGAACATATATGCATACCTCTTTTGTTAACAAACACTTTATTAATATCAAAAGATACTTGGTATTCATGTTCAATCAAACAAGAGATAGAGATTAAGTTCCTTTTTATATCGGGAACGTACAAGACATTTTCAAGTAATAAAAAACTATCTCCAAAAGACAACTTGAGAGTTCCTGAAGCTCTGGCTGTGACGACCTCTCCAGTTCCAACTTTGAGAGTTACTTCGCCGTCTTCCAGCATATGCCAGGAACTAATTTCCTGTAAAGAAGAGCATACATGGTTAGTCGCTCCTGAATCTAATATCCAGGCAGAGCTATCTTGCTCAACTAAACATGTTTCGATAACGAGCAAATCATATTTACCTTGTTTTTCCTTTTCAGCCTTCTTTTCCGCAAGGTACTTGGGACAATTGCGTTTCCAATGTCCGTCTACATTACAATGGAAACATTTTCCTTTATCTGTAGCTTTAGTTTTGGCCTTGCTTCCCACTGGAGCTTTTCCTTTCCCTTTATCCTTCTTTTTCTTCATTTGAATACTCTTATTCTTTGAATTTGAAGGTCCAGACTTGGTTCCTGAGGACGATCCCTTTTGGAACCTCTTGGTTGTAGCAACATTTGCCTCCCCTTCATGTCCCCTCTTAGTGAGACTTTGGTAAGTCTGGAGCTCGTTTAGCAAAGTAGTCAGGTTAAAGTCTATTTTGTTCATGACAGCGTTTGTCCTGAACTGAATGAAGCTCTTCGGAAGAGACTCCATTATGAAACTTACTTGACTACCCTCGTCAATTGTAGCACCGTTTACTTCAGCAATGTTAAACTGAACCATCATGTTCAAAACATGTTCCCTAACTGAAGCACCTTCCTTCATTCGGGAATTGTAAACATTCTTGAGAGCTTCGTGCCTAATTTGTGAGGACGGTTGTCCAAACATACCTTGCAACGAAGTCATGATCTCCCTCGCGGTGACCATCCTCTCGTGCTTTTTTTACAAGACATCTGAGATGCTTGCTAAGATATAGACCCTTGCCTTTTCATTTGCGCGAGTCCATTTCTCATATGCTTCCCGAACAATTCGGTTTGTTGATGAGCCAGGGTTAGGTGGACACTCTTCGGTAAGAACAAATCTAAGATCCTCGATTACTAGTATTGTGTTCAGATTAGACTTCCAAGTTCCATAGTTATCCCCGTTAAGCTTATCCGAAGCGAGTAATTGTACTAGTGAGCTAGACATGCTGAAAAATTAAACAAAGCTATTAGAAATTGCTTATTAACCATTTTTAGACAAAATCCAATCAGGTTTTAGCAAAAGTAATAATGTACCCAGGATTATTATTTTGCAACGACACTTTAGTGAGTTAGAGCAACCGCTACCGAGGGGCAGTCAATTACTCCTTCACTAAATCAAGACGTTCTTGACTAAATACTAATCCCAGAATAACTCTTATTCCTATAGTGGTTTAGTTATCGTTACGTTTGGTTAGGAATTTACTAACACTTAGTAACCCTTGTAAGTGTGACCCGCCGTTTTAAGATTACAGAGAACGGCCCCAACAATGCTACCGAATGGAAAAGCTAATGTTGGAAATGGTCCTAAGTAATGCTATCCGTCTCAGGAGTTTGCGTTGTTCCGATCTCCATGTTACAACCCTCCGAATGGTTAGTAGCTCCAGGGCATACAAGCAGGCGCAACATGGAAATCTCACGGTGCAACCTAACGGAGGAGACCGCAGGATGTGTTGACACACTTCCTTCACTCACTTACTATAAATACTTTCTCCATTCACCTTGTTATTGATTTATGCAAACACCTTCCGAATGGAGTAGTTGAGGTATAATCAACACGAGGCCAAGCATAAATCTCACCTTGTGAACAAAAGGGAGAGCGTGAAAGGGAAATGGATTTGATATATCTCTCCCCTCCCACTAAGTATTTTAAACGGTTTTGGGTATACTTATACTTAGGCGAATTCCGGCTAATTGAATAACCCTAAGTCTAAGTTCATTTAATCTTACGATGTCTAGGTGATAACGATTAAAACCTCACATCACACACGTGCATGCTCATAAAACTGGGTTAACTTTAACTCAAGAACCGACTTGATGCCCAGGTAGGAGGTGTTCCGTAAACCGTCAACTTAAATACCTCCAGCCTTAGACAGCATCTCGTCGGGTGAGTTCTCTTGTAACCTATGTTTTACAAGCTTATCGACCTATTTGAATCTAATTGAAATCGATCGAGAGTTGGATATAATTTAACCCTAAGTGAGAATGCACCTTTTCTTTGTTATAGATTTTAGATTTCTAAGTGATTTATAACATTTATAAATCTAATCTATAACATGCTTCCCCATTTGAATATAACTCTTTATAAACAAACACTAATGAAATTTCATGCTTCATGCTAGGTTACTTTTATCTTTTAATTAATATAACTTTTATATCAATTAACCAATTTTAATTAACCATTCAAGCATGAATCTCCCTAAATCAATATAACACTTATATCAATTAAACATGAAATTTCCCTCATGCATTTGAACATTTAATAACACTTATTAAAAATGCATGAACATGCTTTCCTATGGTGGGATTTTAATCTATATGGCATACTCATAATGCACATACATTTAATCTAATTAAACCATCCATGCATAAAAGAAATTAAATCAAGACTAAAATGGAATGGTTTGGCAATTTAAAACAAGCACTTTAACTAATTATTACAATAATAATTAATAAATAAAAGCTTGTAGCAATCCCGAGCTTCACGAACCGACCCGAACCAACCCTCCATGGAGTGAACCGGCCTTCAAAAGTGTGTAAATAAGCTGCAGCAGACCGAACCGGACCCCAACAAAAGCAGCTGAACCGAACCGGACTGGAAAAGAAAAAAAAAAACTGCTGCTGGAATTTTCCTTTTCTGCTGCGTCTTCTCCAGTTTTTCTTCGATTTTACAGCCTATATGGACTCTAATGACTCTATAAAAATTACAGACTCTAGTACACACATTAACGCTCTTACATATCCGAGCAATTACAATTTCATGAAGGTTTGAAAGCTCAAAAAATTGCCAAACCAGAACACTTCCATTTTAGCACACAGAAAATTCAATTTCAAAATGGTACCCACCACAGCAAAATTAAAACGAATTAAGTGCTCTAATCAAGCTCTGATACCAATTGAAGGTGTTCATATAACACATGAGGAAGCAATTGAAGATCGAAAGCACTTAAGACATTCAATTTTGCTCCTAAAGCATGCATGTTCTATAAAAGACAGAATATAGAGTTGAGAGAACACCAACCTTTGTAGCTCACTTATGTGGAACTCCTTGTGGTGTTTGCCTCTCCTATGCTCCTTGGACAACCTCTAGAGTCTTCCCTACTATTCTCTTGGGCCTAGAAAGACTTGTGGGAGTCTATAGAAGTAAGAAATAGGAAGGGAATGCTTGAAGGTACAAGCTTTAGGAAGAAATGAGATGAGAGAATGCTTGAGGGAGAAATTTTGCAGCATAACACTAAGATGAAAGCTTGATTCTTCTTGAATCTGATTCAAGCACCTTTTATAGACCTCTCCCATGCAAAGACAAGCTTCATGACACTAGCCACATGGTCAAAATGCATCTCAAAGTGGATTCTAGGTGTTTAATTCACAACACATGCATCTAGTGCATGGTTGTGTTGTTTTCCACTATGCATCATCATGCAAGAGTGGAAATGCCACTAAATCCATTATGAATTGAATCCTAATTGTGAATTTTCAGCTTGCAATTCAATTCAATTTCAATTCAAAATTGAAATTGATTTCTAGACAATTAATTGGGACATTTCCAAGTAATTTTGATATGATTAATCCAATTAATCTTTATCACCTAATGCCATGAATTATATATGATTCCTAATACATATATAGTATTTAAAACACTTTTAAATACCTTATCTCTCAATTCCTAATTTAATTCATAATTAAATCATTGTGTCGAACACGTTTTACGATAAAACCCTATTTCCCGTTTTTGAACGATTCAAAGATTCCTATCAATATGTTCTAGGCTTTAATTCGATATGAGCTAGTAGAGGGACCTAATGGACCTATAGATCATGGGCTCCAACGATTCAAGGCTAACCGACTAATCTCATTATCTAAGCTAGCCAACATTCGTTAACTACCGGGACACTCCACTATAGCCCGATAGTTGCACTCCCCTCACTATAGATATATTTCCGTCCACTTGGTTTAACCATGTTTAGTAAGTCGTTCCTTCACAGGTTGTTCGTAGCTATAGCTAGGTCAAATAACCGTTTCACCCCTATAGTACTTCGTGTTCCTTAAGTTCCACTAATCCTCTAATGAACAATCGGTTTGCGGTCCAACCATCAAACCTAAGTCCCTCTCGATCTAACAAGAGGGTGGGGCCCCTTGTTCAAGTCCTAGAGTTAGTACTTAAGGGAACAACCTATCTACTAACCCTGAAAAGGGTAGGAGTGAATTCCGTCTTGCGAAACTATGTCCCCAGCTATCTATTCGATCTTATCCCCAAAATGGTAGGCTTGTCGAGTCGGCGATGCTGGCCACTCTCACCCATGCAGATCAAAGGATAATCTCGCATAAACAGGAGTTCATAGATAGCTCAGGATTAAGAACGAGTTACCTAGGTCATCTATGAGAAATAGTCAGTTTCTTCAGTAAACGGCGTTATAAAGAGAAAGTGACTTATTTCGTGGTCCAGTCTTATGCAAACTCATTGCATAGGACGCCCCCACTCGCATGTCACCACATGAACGATTTAGGATCTCATCGTTTGTACTTAATACAAAGTGGGCCGCGTCCATAGTGTCTCCAGGATAAGGCACCCAACCGTATCCTTATACTATAGACTATTTTAACTATAAACTTGAACTTGATCCTACGATATGTCCCTACATATAGTTCGAGTATTCATTTTATAGTCAGGGATCTTAGTTTATTGGATTTAGGTTAATCATTCGCAATTTACATATTCAATAACATCTTTTACTGAATAACCTCAATAACGTCTTTATTGGAAATAAAATATGTTTAATGATTTACAAACTACGAGTTTATAGGACATTAAACCCAACAGGATCAATTTGAATTTTTTCCAAATTGATTTGATTCAAATTTCACATTTGGGTTATGATTTGAATTAGAATTCCTAATTTAATAATGATTCCAGAAGATTTGAGTTGAACTAAAATTAAATCAAATGATATCTTCATGATTTAAAATTAAATCAAATTAATTTAAACAAGTCTCACACTTTTTGAATTAAAATTTGAATCAAAATATCCAATGTGATAAGGATCCTTCCTATTGACAATAGGATTTGATAAGATACAAGATTTGGAATCCAAACTCACTTTTATAAATAGGGCTCAAACGTACTTCTTTTCTTTGCAATTGTCAAGATTTGGAATCCAAACTCACTCTTCAATTTTTATTTATTTATTTGTGTCATCTTCTTCTCTTACTCCAAATGCTGGTGATTTTTTTTAAACTCCTCAACATTCAACAAATTTCTTTAACAAAGTTGGTCCCAGTTTTTTTTTCTTTATTATTTTGATCAGAAGCGGCAACGGTGATTGCTCTTTTTCCTTGTTTATCTTTTTTTTTGCTTGCCGCCATTTTTTCTAGAGAGAGAGTGAGAAAGAAAGTAGAATGGGGGAGAAGAAGAAATCGTAAGAGTGAGAGAGGGAGTTTTTTTTTACTTCTTCTCCGCGTTAGACTTCTGCTGGAAGAAACACGACGTGCAACAGATCCTGGTGGCTGGGCAAAAATGACAGCGACGCAGGCGGCGATTCGCACGTGCGACCTGTTGTTGCTGGAGAGAAGACACCGGTGGTGGGTCTGTGCGGTGCTACGAGACGAGAAGGAGAGAGACAGATGGAGAAGTCGGAAAGAGACGATGAGAGAGAGAGAAAAGGAAAAAAAATTGTGAAGAAACCCGTGACCCTCAGTTTTTTTTTTTAACTTTCTAAGTTTTTTTTTTTTTTTGCTTTATATTTTTCTTTGTTTTAATTAATTTTTTTTGTCTTTTAGTGCTGTTGTGCACCATCTCATGAAAAACCATGAAAAACCAATCTCTTACCTTTTTTTAGTTTTTTATTTTTTAGTTTTTTGTTTTTAGTTTTTATTTTTTTTATCTCTTTTCTTTTCTTTCCGACTTTTGTTTTTTTTCTCTTTTTTTCAGCTTTTTTTTAACCTGAATTTTTTTGTTATTCTTTTTTATTTTTTAAGTGCTATTATTTTAATTAATTTCCTTCTTTTTTTTTTCAACTTTTTTTTAACTTGAATTTTTTGTTATTCTTTTTATTTTTTAAGTGCTATTGGTTTAATTATTTTCCTTCTTCTTCTTTTTTTTTTTTTTTTTGAACATGAAAAACCATGTGCCTTTGGCTTAGCTTCGGTTCTTTTCTTTGCAACTTTTTTTTTCGAAATTTATGTACATCTTTTGCTCCACTTGTTTATTTATTGATTAATTTAACTTAATGAACCCCCTTTCTTTTGTTTGCTAATTAATCTTTTCTTTCTTGATCTCAGGGAACAATTGTATCCAATCGCTCTCATTGAACAACTGATATTTTCTTGCCAACAAGTGTTGAATTCCTTCACAGTAGCTTTCATCCACCATCCAGGTACTGAAAATCACATCTTGAAGCCGAAACCAAGCAAAAGTGGGGAATGACACTTATGAGGTAGGGCTATGACCCTCAGTGTTCATTCTCTGCCTAGCTTCCAACCTTAAAATCGAAACCAAGCGAAGGTGGGGAATGACACTTATGACGTAGGGCTATGACCCTCAGTGTTCATTCTCTGCTTAGCTTCCAACCTTAAAATCGAATCCAAGCAAAAGTGGGGAATGACACTTATGAGGTAGAGCTATGACCCTCAGTGTTCATTCTCTGCGTAGCTTCCAACCTTGAAATTGAAACCAAGCGAAAGTGGGGAATGACACTTATGAGGTACGGCTATGACCCTCACTGTTCATTCTCTGCTTAGCTTACAACCCTAAAATCGAACCCAAGCGAAAGTGGGGAATGACACTTATGAGGTAGGGCTATTGGTGGGTTTTATGCCCTAAAACTCGTAGATAGTGAATGGTGACAAATTGTTCACTTGTCTCAATACGTTGTTATTGAGGTTTGTACAATAAAGAGTTATTGTTACTAAAATTGCACAATTTGACCCAAATCCAATAAACTAAGATCCTAGGTTGTTTAGATGAAACTTGGACTAGTATGTGGGGACATACAGGGATCAGTGTTCAAGTAACGACCTAAATGGTCTATAGTATAAGGATAAGGCTGGGTACCTTATCTTGGTGACACTATGAGATACGACCCACTTTGTATTCGATAAAGATGCAATGATCCAAAGCATCCATGTAGGAGACATGCGAATGGGGGTATCCTATGCAATGAGTTTGCATAAGACCGGACCGCGAAATAGTAACCACTAGATATAACACCGTTAACTAGTTTAGGTTTCTATTTCAATAGGATGACCTAGGTAACTCAATCTCAATCCTGAGTATGTTATGAACCCCTTTCAGGAGGGATTGTCCTTAGATTTGTATGGGTGAGAGTGGCCAGTTCGCCGACTCAATAAGCCTACCATTTCAGGGGCAAGACCGAGTGGAGGCTGGGAACATAACATTACAAGATGGAATTCACTCCTTTCCCTATTGGGGCAAGTAGATATGTGTTCCCTTAAGGGCTGATTTCGGGTCTTGAACAAGGGCGCCCATCCTCTCCTGGCCCGAGAGGAACTGCTGTTTATTGATTGGATCATAAACAGATTGTTCATTAGAGGAATCAGTGGTACTTAAGGATCCAGAGGTAACCCAGGGGTAAAACGGTAATTTGACCCAGCTGGCGTTACGAACACTCGTGAAGGATTGACTTACCGTTATTGGTCAATATCCGTGGACACAAAAATATTCTGTAGTAAGAAGAGTGCAGCTGTGGGTCTTTAGTGGAGTGACTCAGTTAACAAATGTTGATTAACTTGGTTAATGAGTTTAGCCAATTAGTCTCATATCATTGGAGCTTCTGATCTGTAGGTCCATTGTCCACCTGCTAGCTCGTAAAGGATTCTGAGGTTAAATAGTATTGAATAGAATTTGAAGTGTGTTCAAATTCGTTAAGGGAATTATATTGTATTTGATACAATTAAGATAATGTATGAAGATACATTATAATATAAGTTTAATTGGTGAATTAAACTTATATTATAAAATTAATTTTGGATGTGATTCAAAATTAATTAATGAGAGAATTAAATATTTGAAGGAGTTCAAATATAAAATTGAATTAGATTCATATTAAACTATAGGTTAAAATAATATGAATAGAGATAATTCATATTAAAACTATAGTATATGAGAGAATTATTTGAATTTGATTCAAATAGAATATTAATTAAATATTTGATATTTAATTAAAGAAATAATTAATTTGAGAATTAAATTAATACTATAGTTCATATTTAATGTACATTAGATGCACGTTAAAACTGTAGGTTAAATGAGAGAGACATATTTGAGTTTAATTCAAATATAGTATTAATTAAATATATGATATTTAATTAGTTGGTTGAATTAATTCAGTTAAATATGATTTAATTGAATTTAAAAACTATATGTTAAATTTAATTTAATCAAATGTTGATTTGGTTAAAATTAATTTAATGTGCATAATATATAGTTTTGATATATATTAATTTAATGGTTAAATTAATATGTATTGAGGAATGAGGTTTTGACACCTCGTTGGGGAGTTACATGATTGTAACTCCCCACCCTCCTTCAACCAACGGGTAGTTCTGCAATCTGATGGATTAGTCTCTCTTGGAAAATCTCTCTCAAGATTTTCTCTCAAGAAAAAGACAACATCTCTCTTGATGAAAATTCTATTCCCAATTCAAGATTGAGTTCCCACAAACTCAAACCTCATGAATTCAGAGTATAGTGGGTGATCGCGAATGGTGGTGTTCGTTGGAGAGACCGTTGACGAATCATTTGTGGTTTTGGAGCACTGTGAAGAAAATTGTTCTTCAACAAGTAGGTTTCCAAAACTCTAAATAGTTTAGAAAAAGCATGCTTAATCTGTTTATGTTTTTAGAATCGTTCTGAAATTTTATTATTGGCCAATGTATCGGTGTTTTCCATGAAACCCAATTAACGACAAATTGATCTGATATACGCTTCCGATGCAAGGATTTTCATTCCTAAAGCTATGACCCTCAGTGTTCATTCTCTACTTAGCTTCGAACCGTAACATCGAAACCAAGCGAAAGTGGGGAATGACACTTATGAGGTAGGGCTATGACCCTCAGTGTTCATTCTCTACTTAGCTTCTAACCTTAAAATCAAAACCAAGTGAAAGTGGGGAATGAAACTTATGAGGTAGGGCTATGACCCTCAGTGTTCATTCTCTGCTTAGCTTCCAACCTTAAAATTGAAACCAAGCGAAAGTGGGGAATGACACTTATCAGGTAGGGCTATGACCCTCAGTGTTCATTACCTGCTTAGCTTCCAACCTTAAAATCGAAACCAAGCGAAAGTGGGGAATGACACTTATCAGGTAGGGCTATGACCCTCAGTGTTCATTCCCTGCTTAGCTTCCAACCTTAAAATCGAAACCAAGCGAAAGTGGGGAATGACACTTATGAGGTAGGGCTATGACCCTCAGTGTTCATTCTCTGCTTAGCTTCCAACCTTAAAATCGAAACCAAGCGAGAGTGGGGAATGACACTTATGAGGTAGGGCTATGACCCTCAGTGTTCATTCTCTACTTATCTTCCAACCTTAAAATCGAAACCAACGGAAAATGGGGAATGACACTTATAAGGTAGGGCTATGACCCCCAGTGTTCACCCCCTACTTAGCTTCCAACGAATTTTATTTTCTTTGCCCCCTTTTTTTTTTCAACAACTGAACCCAACTTTTTTTTTTTTATTTTTGATTCTCAGGATCATGGTATACTTCACTGAGCATATCTCCTCCGAGAAGAAATATCTTGTCATTCTCAAGGACAAAGATCAGTCTATTAAAAACAGGTTTAATCTCCTGGTCGAGGAACTAAAGTCTGGCCCTCTTTCAGACCTATGGCCAAATTTAAATGATGTCCTATTTTTACCCGAACTATCGACGGAAAAAGTTTTAAGCCAAGAAGAACGAGTGTGGCTTTTACAATCCTCAATCCATCCTAAAGCTTACAACTGAAATCTAGAATTGACTCTAGGACGTCGAATGATAGATGGCCAAGCCTGTTGGAATTCTGTGATGAAGGTTCCTGGAGACTTCTCCTTCACTTCACTCTATTGGGAATGGTTGGAGCTGGTAGTTGGTCGCAATGAGTAGAAGCTTTATGAGATTCGTTTATTTAATGCGGTGATGGCCTCTCTTTATACGTATGATCGTAATAACGACGTGGTTCGGGTCTTCTGTGAAGTTCGGTGCCCCACAACCAATACTCTTCATACTGCAGCAGGTGAACTATCTATCTCTCTTTGGGACTTATGGATGTTTGGAGGTCTCCTGATCAAGGGTAAGTTCTATGAGGAGGTCATTCCTTCCCTTAAGGAGCTGACCAGTTTGCGGAAGCAGTATCGATACCTTCCAAAGAGCTGTGAATATCTCTTTAAAGCCTTTTATCTGATATCCTCATCAAAGAATGACCGCAACTCATCTTCGAAGAATGAGTCCCATGTTAGCATTAACTCCTGGATATCTTTCTGGTTTAAAGGATTTCAAAAGTATGAGAAACCGCCTCAGTGAAAACCAAAGAAAACATCCTGCTCGAAATGTACTCACAATCCAGATGGCACGAGTATCAAATATCGGAACTGGTAAAGCAAAGAATACAAGTTGTTTCATGAGCTTGGCATAGAAGACGAACGGCAAGAGCATACATATTTGGCTGCCTTTCTATCTTGTTGGTTGTGTCTTTTTGTATTTCCTCGTAGGGGTACCCAACTAATCCGCCCTGGAGTCTTTAGAATTGCTAGCCTTATGGCTGATGGGCATATTTTTAGCCTTGTTGTCCCAACCTTGGCTAACATATATCATGGATTGGGTCGGATAATGATGGCTTCTAATCCGATCGGGCGCATGAAGGTTTGCTTACCCATGCATTACGTTCATGGTTGGTTAGTCCATTATTTTAATACACACTATCCAGTCCCGGTGGAAGTTCGAGGCCTAAGGATGGCTAATTTTTCTGGTGAGGGCAGATCAAAATACTTTGAAGAGTACGAGGCTCGTGAACTGATCCACAAGGGTGCATCCATCCTATGGAATGTGAATATTCAAGGCAGAAACAAGCATGAGACTCTGAAGGACAACAATACTTTGTCATTTTCTCAATCCTTTTATTTTGCAAGTCTTCGATTATGCTATTTATCGTCTGTGTGCGGGGACCAATTGATTATTGAGGTATATAGTCCTTACCGATTTGGTCGACAATTTGGATTTTTCCAAGACATACCAAATGACTTAGATGATATCCCGCCTATGGCTGACATGGATAACACATTACGTCTTTGGAGAATTTGCATGCAGGGTAAAACATCTTCTCAAGTATTTTTACCAGCTCATACCTGATAAGTGCCAAAAATATACATATTTTGCCCTTACTTTTAGCTTATTTCTTGTCCAAACTTGTATGTTTTTTGTCAAAATTACTATTCCCGAGCCTAAAAAGTGTAAAGTTGGTAAGTTAGGTCTTTGAGAGTCATGTGTGTCAAATTATACATATTTGTGCTTAAAAGAACTCATCATGGTATGAATTTGACTTAGTTTTGGTGTTTTGCAGAAAATAGAGGAAAACAGAGAAATGTTTGATAGCGAGCATAGCTAGCTATTTTTCTCTAATTAATTAAGCTAGTCTTTTACAATTATTTGGCCAAATTTATGCATTTATATGTTTTATTTGTAGGAAGTATGTGTATGAAGCTAAAGTGAGCAATGGGAGTTAAATGGAGTTTTCAATCTAAAAAAAAAAAAAAAAAAAAATTCATAGCGTCGCGACGCTCTCGGCGAACTTCCAGAATCCGTGATTTCGCGGTAGCGTCGCGACGCTACGACCAATTTTTGCCTTATTTAAAGATTGCGATTAGGCTTTTATGGGGGACTTTTTTGGTGACTTTGGAGCCGTAAAACAGGGAGAATTGGCTGCTTTGAAGGCTGAAGCAAGGGGAGAAAAGTGGATTTGAAGGCTTTGTTCGTGGAGATCGTGACGGGGACGTTAGGTTTCGGCCTACTTAGCGTTTACTTCTCTTTTCCCTTCTCTTTAGTAGATTTTATGGCTTATTTAGACTTAGCTTATATCGTAACGCGGAATATGTGTAACTAAGTTTAACTCTTAGGGATTGATGTAGCCGTTGGGCAATTGTGGATTGATTTTATGGATTTATGTTATTGATTTCATTTATGCATATTGTATGTTTAATGCTTTCAATTTACCGACCATGAATTGAATGTTGATTGTGATTAAATCTAACTCGGGAGAGAGGATTTATCTTAGAACTCACTATGCATAACTAGGATTTAGCTAGAAATCGGGAGATAATAGTTAATTCTAGAAATCGTTAAAAAGGTTAACCTTAATGCCTTGCATGTTTAATGAATTTAGATAGGGATATCGGGTTCATTGCATGTGGGAGAATCATGTATGCTCGGGAGAGATATGTGTGATTTTAGTTCCCAAGATTTATGAATCATAAGTACTAACTCCAGGACTTGAACAAGGGGCCCCACCCTCTTGTTAGATCGAGAGGGACTTAGATTTGATGGTTGGATCGCAAACCGATTGTTCATTAGAGGATTAGTGGAACTTAAGGAACAAGAAGTACTATAGGGGTGAAACGGTTATTTGACCTAGCTATAGCTACGAACAACCTGTGAAGGAACGACTTACTAAACATGGTTAAATCAAGTGGACGGAAATATATCTATAGTGAGGGAAGTGCAACTATCGGGCTATAGTGGAGTGTCCCGGTAGTTAACGAATGTTGGCTAGCTTAGATAATGAGATTAGTCGGTTAGCCTTGAATCGTTGGAGCCCATGATCTATAGGTCCATTAGGTCCCTCTACTAGCTCATATCGAATTAAAGCCTAGAACATATTGATAGGAATCTTTGAATCGTTCAAAAACGGGAAATAGGGTTTTATCGTAAAACGTGTTCGACACAATGATTTAATTATGAATTAAATTAGAAATTGAGAGATAAGGTATTTAAAAGTGTTTTAAATACTATATATGTATTAGGAATCATATATAATTCATGGCATTAGGTGATAAAGATTAATTGGATTAATCATATCAAAATTACTTGGAAATGTCCCAATTAATTGCCTAGAAATCAATTTCAATTTTGAATTGAAATTGAAATGAATTGCAAGCTGAAAATTCACAATTAGGATTCAATTCATAATCGATTTAGTGGCATTTCCACTCTTGCATGATGATGCATAGTGGAAAACAACACAACCATGCACTAGATGCATGTGTTGTGAATTAAACACCTAGAATCCACTTTGAGATGCATTTTGACCATGTGGCTAGTGTCATGAAGCTTGTCTTTGCATGGGAGAGGTCTATAAAAGGTGCTTGAATCAGATTCAAGAAGAATCAAGCTTTCATCTTAGTGTTATGCTGCAAAATTTCTCCCTCAAGCATTCTCTCATCTCATTTCTTCCTAAAGCTTGTACCTTCAAGCATTCCCTTCCTATTTCTTACTTCTATAGACTCCCACAAGTCTTTCTAGGCCCAAGAGAATAGTAGGGAAGACTCTAGAGGTTGTCCAAGGAGCATAGGAGAGGCAAACACCACAAGGAGTTCCACATAAGTGAGCTACAAAGGTTGGTGTTCTCTCAACTCTATATTCTGTCTTTTATAGAACATGCATGCTTTAGGAGCAAAATTGAATGTGTTAAGTGCTTTCGACCTTCAATTGCTTCCGCATGTGTTATATGAACACCTTCAGATCCAATTTTACAGCAAAAGATAAATTGGATGGATTTCGAATTTGGTTTGATTTGAATAAAATTAAATTGGGTATATCTAAATTCTTACCTAAATCAAATTCAAATGATGTATATTTGAATTCTATTCCTCAAACCAAAATTTGGATAGAATTTAACATTACTTCAACTAAAATGTTTCAAGCCTTATTTTAAATTCAAGATATTTGAGATTGAGTTTATCTTGAGATAATTTGGGCCTAATCATAATTCAGCCCCAAATTAAACTTGAGTCAAATTCAAAATAGGGAGAAATTACTCCAAAATCAAAGTTGCATAGAATTTGGACATGACTGAAATTCAATATGGAATTAAAATCCAATTGAGGTTCAAATTGCAATTTGTCGCCAAGCAAGTGGATCAAAATTTCGAAAAAAAAAAGAGAGAGAGAGAGAAGAATAAAATTTCGAATTTTGACTAAATTGGCGTAATAGATGTGTAAACAAAAAAATCAATCAAAATTTTGATCAAATTTCATACTTTGATTGACACATCAAACGGAGTCAAAATTTAGGAAAAAAAATTTGATTCCAAATAATTTCTTTTCAAGATTCATCCACATATAATTTGTGCCTAAATCTCGAAAAGGGGGCATTTGTTGATTGAGAAATTTTGACCAATCACAAATTGCCACATCATTACATGAAATTAATGACGAAATTAAAATTAATTAAATTTGGGACCAATTATAAATTGGCATGTGTCCCAAATTTAATTTGAAGACAAAGTTGGGCAATTATAAATTTAAAGAGCCAAATTTTTATTTGATCAATTAGTTAAAAAATAAATTATTTTGATCAAATTAATTAATTTGATCAATTAATTAAAAAAATAATTAATTGGATCAAATTTGGGTCTTTTAAATATTTGGGTCAAATATAAACCAAACCTAAGACTAAATAGTTGAGCCCAAGACCAATAAAGTCCAAGCCCAAGTGGTTAGGCCCAAAAGTCACCAGGGCCCATCCCGCAGGAACTCTATAAATAGAGAGGTTCTCCTCCATTTCAATGGATCAAAATTTTGATGCTCCAAGCCAGAGAGTCAGAGAATTTAGAGAAACTCCATCAAGATTGAAGACTGAAGACTGAAGACTCCCTGAAATCCATAAGTTTCAAAGTCCTGAACACTTCTTGAAGACTGAAGACTCCTTCAAGACTGGAAGACTTCAAACTCCAATAATCCATTGAAGCTTCAGACTCGAGATCAAGCATTCCAGCCCTCGAGTGAAACACATTCACACACAAGAGAGAGAATCAGAGGATTAACATTAGAGATTGTACAACCACACACATACAAACAGTAATACAAATATAAGTTTATTCCACGTGTCTCCATCTTCGAAGTTACGTGTGAACACAATATATAAATAATATAAATTCATATTAAATGGATACATCAATATTTCGTTGTGACTTCTAACCATCATGTTATGTGGGAGGTAGAAAGTGAGAATAATGAGTAAAAACTTAGGGGTTGTTTGGCCCATGGTTTTGGAATCAAAACCCTGGGGGGTTTGTTCTGGCGTGTTTGAAAGCTTGGGAATCAGAAAATAGTGTTTGGGGTGTTGGGTTCTGAACCCCGGGTTTGGACAGTTTTTTTTTTTTTTTTTTTTTGCTTTTATATTTTATTATTATTATTATTATTATTATTATTATTATTATTATTTTGCTTTTATATTTTATTATTTTTTCTTTTTTTGGGTGAATTTTTTATTAATTGTAAAACCCCTTGTGTAACATAGATTAATTTTTAAGAGAATTTTGAATTAAGCATTTAATTTATGGTATAGACGAAAAATAAAAAAATTGTTTCCAATAATCAAAATATTGATTATCATTGAAAAATTGAAAAACATAACATGAAACCAAAGAAAATTGAGAGAAAACAAACATGATTTTAAAAAATCAAAAACCAAAAGCCAAATTATTAAACGGGGGTTTAAGTTTGGTCATTTTTTCCATAGATCCACATGCAAATTTTAAATTCAAAATAATAGTTCATTAATGTTAAATTAAAGTAGTTGTTGAGACAAAAAAAAAAAAAAAAAAAAAAAAAAAAAAAAAAAAAAAAAAAAACATGGTTCATGGGAAAAGAAAAATTTGGAACATATAATCACATAATAAATAAAATGGAATCTATAGGTTACTTTAAATTGACTAAATTAAATATAAAATTATGTATATTTATATTAATTAAATATAAATAAGTTAAAAATAAATATCATATGCCAAAATAAACTTAGCTTAGCAACAATTGATATATGTCCTCGATAAAAAAGTTAGAGATTTGAATATTCCCACATCAAAACGTTGTTGAACTAAAAAAAAATTGTATAAATTTGATTTTGATTTTGTGTATGTAATTTAAAATTAAATACTTTATTTACTATAGCGGATTTAAAATTAAATATTATTCATTTTATTTTAATAAATTCAAAATAACATACTATTTATTTTTGTCACTCGGAATATTGTTAATTTGAAAATAAATACATATTTTTTTAATACGTTAACTCAAAATTATATTTTATTTTAAAAATATTTATATGGGTAAGTTGGCTAAAATACCTTTCCTTATGTTAAAATTATAAAATTATATATATATATATATATATATATATATATATATATATATATATATTAAAATATTGTTAATTTAATATAGAGAAATGAAAAGAATTATGAGAAAAATGGAAAGAGAAATGATGGGACCCACCAAATTTATGACAAAAATGGATAAAGTAATAGTGGGTCCCACCAACTTTATGGAAGAAAGAGAAATCATAGGTTTGGAGTGATTTTGAGGTAGGTTTGGAGAGAAAAACCATGGGGTTGTGTTTGGAACCCATGGTGTTGTGATTACAATGGGGCAAACATGGTTTTGGGTTTGGAACACAAAACCACCCAAACCCAAAATCGTGGGCCAAACACCCTCTTAGGGGTAAAAATGTTACATTTTGAAACATAGAAATCAAATAGTTTGTTATGGGTGAATTTGGATCTAATCTTGAGAAAGTCAAAATGATAAGAGTCCAGAATGAAAGCAGACCCAAGGAGGCCTCTTGGATCCAGATCAATCTCTTTCATGTCTAATTGCTCTAGAGAAAGGGAAACACTCCTTCTATTTCCTCTCCTAAAAGGAAATAGGGAATCCTAGATCAACTATAAATAGAAGAGGGTAACTCCAAAGTAAGGGAGCTCAACTGAATACTACTATTCTTTCTCGTAGTCTTCTTTCTCATTCTCAATTTACTTACTTGTGGAGTTTTCTCTTGTTTTGCAGGCCACCTCTTCCCTTTCAAATAAATTCACCGTTGTTGTCACATGTCGTCAGGTGAGTTTTCCTGCTCGGAACAGTTGGCGTCTTCTGTAGGAAAGAAAGTTTGCTTGTGAAAATTGTACACCGTTTTCACATCATGACTAAGAAGAAGGAGATCTATTTCTCATCCTCGAGAAGGTCGTCAAAGCCGATCCTACCTATGTCGAGGTCGAGGTTTATTTTAAATTTCTGATTGATTTTGTTTTAATATTTGTTATCTTTCATTTACTCTAATGTTTTTCTATGTTATGCTTTGATGTTAAGTGTGCAGGATTCTACAAATTGAATCAAATTCTTCTTTATCAACTAGAGCAAAGCATCATTCCACAAGCTATCATGACATCTAAGAGCTCGAGTAGGGTGAACAATAAAAACAAGGGAACTCAAGGTCGGGTCAACAAAAGACTTAGGCCAAAAACCTCACATGAAAATAGCAATAAAACAAAATTATCATCGAAGTTGAGCCACCCATATTCTCAACTAAGCTAAGCACAACAAAATTCTCAAATCAGTGGAGCCCCCAATATTCTCAACTAGACTGAGCCCAATACAATTCTCGACTCAGTTGAGCCTATTGGGTTTTATGTCTTAAAACTCGTAGATAGTAAATGTAAACAGTTGATTATTATCAATGAAGTATTATTGAGTTTATTCAATAAAGGTTGTTGAATTATGTTGCATTAGTTGTGTCTTAATAACCCTAAATCCAATAAATTAACATCCTAGACTGTATTATGAGTCTTGAGCAGTATGTGGGGACTTACGAGGATCAATGTTCAAGAAACAGCCCAAAGGGTCTATATTCTAGGGATAAAGTTGGGTACCTTATCTTGGTGACATTATGGATACAACCCACTTTGTATTTGATACAAACGCAATGATCCAACGCGTTCGTGTAAGTGACATGCGAGTGGGGGTATCCTATGCAATGAGTTTGCATAAGACTGGACTATGAAATAGTAACCACTAGATGTAACACCGTTAACTAGTTAGGTTACTCTTTCAATAAGATGACCTAGGTAACTCAGTCTTAATCCTGAGTGTGTCATGAACTCCTTCTCATGAGGGATTGTCCTTTGATTAGCATGGGTGAGAGTGGCCAATACGCCGACTCAATATGCCTTCCTTTTTGGGGATAAGACCGAGTGGGAGGCTGGGGACTTGACAACACAAGAAGGAATTCACTCTTTCCTACTTCATGAGTGTTCCCTTAAGTGGTGACTCCGGGACTTGAATAAAGGGATCCCACCCTCTCACTGGCCCGAGAGGGACTTTCTGTTTATTGGTTGAACCGTAAACAAGTTGTTCATTAGAGGAGCATTGGTACTTAAGGAGACAGATGTAACACAGGGGTAAAACGGTAATTTGACCTAGCTGTGATTACGGACACTCGTGAAGGATTGAATTACCCGTATAGGTCTATATTCGTGGACACAAAAATGTTCTACAGTGAGAAGAGTTCAGTTGTGGGTCTTTAGTGGAATGACCCACAGTTAATGAATATTGGTTAACGTGATTAATGAGTTTAATCAGTTAACCTCATATCATTGGAGCTTTTGATTTGTAGGTCCATTAGATCCCCCTACTAGCTCGTAAAGAGTAATTAGGAACAATTATATCTTGAGAGAATTTGAATAGTTCAAATTCATATTGGGAATTAAGTTAATTGTATGAGATACAAATTAATATAATGTATAGTGATACATTAAAATGTAAAGTCTGATTTGAAATTAAACTTTATTATTATGAGAGAAATAAATATTTGAAGAAGTTCAAATATTAATATGAATTTGATTTATATTAAATTTATAGGATATAAGAGAATTTGAAGGAGTTCAAATTTTAATATGAATTTGATTCATATTATAGAATTAATTAATTGAAGGCCTGAAATTAAATATATGATACTTAATTGAGTAATTAATTAATTAACTAATATAAAGTCTGAAATTAAATATATGATATTTAATTGGTGATTAATTAATTAAAGAATTAATTAATTGGAAATTAATCAATTATGGAAATGATTAATCACTTGTGGAAGTAATTAATCATTTATGGAAATGATTTTATCACTTATGGAAGTGACCAATCATTTATGGAAAAGATTAATCAATTATGGAATTTATTAATTATGGAAAAGATTAATCAGTTATGGAAATAATTGATCTTAAATGAATATTTTATTCATGGTTTTTCTCCTATAAATAGAACACTAAACCTAGGGTTTAGGTGATACAACATAAGGCCACAAGAATACTCTCTTGCATTCTCTCTAGGCTCCCTAGTCACTCTCTCATATTCTCTCAACCAAGAACACAAAAAGCAACTTTTTCCTCTTGTGTTTTTCCCATTCAAGATTGGGTAGTCCCACAACTACGTTCCTAATCTCAGAGTCATAGTAGGGAAGATCAATTGGTAGTGTCCCAATTGTTGACGCTTGGTCCCTATGAAATCAAGAAAGGCATTCTTGATATTTCAGAGATGACAACGACGGTATGTTTGCTTCTCCCCTTTAGAATTAGTTCTAAGATTTTATGCTTAGCCTTAATAATTGATTTAGAATAGTTTTCTAAATTTTTGCCAATGTATTGGTATTTTGGTGGAAACAAAATTAACTACGAACGGTCATAGATCCAGAAATTGATGGAACATATCATCAAAGGTTAAGAAGAAATCGGCGTGTCAAAAGGCAAATAGTAGAGCAACCCCAAGAGATGGCTACACCAAATCCACAAAATCCTCTAGACTAAACTTGCAACTGAAAAATAAGAAAAACAGAATGTAAAGACATCTTAAAGAATAAACTTGCATTCATATTGATAAATGAAAAGTACATAAAATTAAACTTGCGACTGAAAAATAAGAAAAACAAAATGTAAAGACATCTTACAAAGAAATAAGACAGAAAATAAAGACTCTAGACTCAACTAAGATTCTTTCTCCTCTCTATCTAACTTGCTCTTGTCTTTTTCAAGGGGAGACAAGTCTTTCTCCTCTTCTTCTTTTGAATGGAGGAGTCGACAGAGGCTAGAAGAATCGGAACTCGGATTGGTTATAAGACGAGAAGAAAGAAAAACATAAAGACTATCCTAGGACGAAAATTCGATCTCCCTTTGCTTCTTGCACCTTGATCGCCTTATATAGACCTTGGAAGGTAGGGTTGGCTACCGAGATTTGTTGGGTTTTATGTCCTAAAACTCGTGGATAGTAAATGTAACAAATTAATTAATATCAATAAACATGAAATTATTCAATAAGGAGTTATTGAATTTGTTATTCTTAGTCTTGCAATAATTAATCTTAAATCCAATAAACTAAACATCCAATGTTGTTTTATGAAACTTGAACTGTATGTGGAGACATACGGGGATCAATGTTCAAGTAACAACCTAAAGGGTCTATAGTATAAGGATAAGGTTGGGTACCTTATCCTGGTGACACTATGTGATATGGTCCATTTTGTATTCGATACAAATGCATTGATCGTTGAATGATTGGAATTCCATAATTCAGTAAAGCGGAAGCGTGATTGGGACCGATTCGTAATTAATTTTGTTTAATCTAAAATACCAATACATTGGCAATAATATTAGAACTATTCTAAATATATATTAATGCTAAGCATACAAAAATATTAGATCTAAATCTAATTTATAAAGTAACAAATTACTTACTCTCGTTGACGACTCAGATTAAATTCACCAACTGCTTGTGAATTAATCACGAACTAGTGTGAACACCACCACTATGGCTACACCGGTATGACTCTGAGACTTCTAGAGGCAGGAGACTTGTGGGAGCCTTTGGGAGAATTCTCTGAGAGTAGGAGAATGAATGGGATTCCTTTCACCCCACCCCAGGGGTCCTATATATAGTAAAGGCCAAGACCTTTTTCCTAATAGGAAAAGGGAGACCTTTTCCTAATAGGAAAAAGTCTCTAATTTTAATAAATAATTAATTAATTTCCCAATTAAATATCATATATTTAATCTTAGGGATTTTATTAAAATTAAAATTAATATGAATCCAATTCATATTAAATTTATTTGAACTCTTTCAAATATTTTCTTTCCTAATAGGAAAAGGTCTCTAATTTTAATAAATAATTAATTAATTCCATAATTAATTAATTTACCCAATTAAATATCATATATTTAATCTTAGGGATTTTATTAAAATTAAAATTAATATGAATCCAATTCATATTAAATTTATTTGAACTCTTTCAAATACTTTCTCTCAAGAATTAATTTTCTTTTTTAAATAATTCAAAAATTATATTATAAAGTTTCATAAACTTTATATTATAATGCATCAATATACATTATACGATTCCCCAAATAAATTGAACACTTTCAATTTACAATTTATACTTAATTGCCTCAAGTCTCTTTACGAGCTACCAGTGGGACCTAATGGTCCTACAGATCAGAAGCTCCAACGATACGAGACTAATTGGCCAAACTCATTGACCAAGTTTAGTCAACATTCGTTAACTGTGGGTCACTCCACTAAAGACCCACAGCTGCACTCTTCTCACTATAGAATATTTCTGTGTCCACGAATATCGACCAAGCAGTAAGTCAATCCTTCACGTGTGTTCGTAACACCAGCTGGGTCAAATTACCGTTTTACCCCTGGGTTACCTCTGGTTCCTTAAGTACCACTGATTCCTCTAATGAACAAGTTGTTTAGGGTCCAACCACTAAACAGGAGTTCCTCTCAGGCTAGGAGAGGACGGCGCGCCTTTGTTCAAGCCCTAGAATCAGCCCTTAAGGGAACACACATTTACTTACCCTAATAGGGGAAGGAGTGAATTCCATCTTGTACTGTTATGTTCCCAGCCCCCATTCGGTCTTGCCCCTGAAATGGTAGGCTTATTGAGTCGGCGAACTGGCCACTCTCACCCATACAAATCTAAGGACAGTCCCTCCTGAAAAGGGGTTCATAATAGACTCAGGATTGAGATTGAGTTACCTAGGTCATCCTATTGAAATAGAAACCTAAACTAGTTAACGGCGTTACATCTAGTGGTTACTATTTCGAGGTCCGGTCTTATGCAAACTCATTGCATAGGATACCCCCACCCGCATGTCTCCTACATGGATGCTTTGGATCATTGCATCTGTATCGAATACAAGGTGGGCCGTATCACATAGTGTCACCAGGATAAGGTACCCAGCCTTATCCCTATACTATAGACCATTTAGGTTGTTACTTGGACACTGATCCCCGTATGTCCCCACATACTAGTCCAAGTTTCATTTAAACAACCTTGGATCTTAGTTTATTGGATTTAGGGTTTATTAATGCAAACTCGATTATTCAATAACCAAATTACTGAATTACTCAAATAACACTTTATTGAGATCGATTAATTTGTTTCATTTACTATCTACGAGTTTTAGGGCATAAAACCCAACAACTCCCACTTGAACAAAAACTCTAGTGGGCAATGTACATCAACAATCAAAATTGAATGAATAATCATTGAAGTAGGAATAGTAGTTTGTATTAATACTGTATAATACATGAAAAGTACAAATACAGATAAATACAATAAACTAGGGCATTCACAATACCCATTACACTTCTCCCACTTGCCCTAGATTATTCTATGTACATATCTCGCAGACCTAGACCCTCTAGATGACCCTCGAACACTTTAGCCGTGAGAGCCTTCGTAAATGGATCAGCAATATTGTGCTCAGAGGCTACCTTCGTGACGATCACGTCCCCTCGTTGCACGATCTCTCTGATGAGATGATATTTGCACTCTATGTGCTTGCCTCTTTTATGATTGCGAGGTTCTTTAGAATTTGCCACTGCACCACTATTATCACAGTAAAGGGTGATTGGCAAGTTCATATTTGGAACAACTTCCAAATCCATCAAGAACTTCCGTAGCCATACAGCCTCCTTAGCTGCTTCACAAGCAGCGACATATTCGGCCTCCATGGTGGAGTCTGCAATGCATCCTTGCTTGATGCTACACCAGACTACAGCTCCCCCGTTGAGGGTAAATACTGACCCTGATGTGGATTTCATAGAATCCTTATCAGTCTGAAAGTCAGAGTCTGTGTATCCTGTAAGGATCAAATCCTTAGAGCCATACACAAGCTGATAGCCCCTCGTTCTCCGAAGATACTTGAGGATGTTTTTAACTGCAGTCCAGTGGTCTAACCCTGGATTGGACTGGTACCTGCTGACTATCCCAACTGCATAGCAAATGTCAGGCCTAGTACACAACATGGCGTACATAAGACTGCCCACAGCTGAAGCATAAGGGATGCGTCTCATATCCTCAATTTCTTGAGGTGTCTTAGGACACTGTTCCTTAGACAAATGAACTCCATGCCTAAAGGGTAGTAAACCCCTCTTGGAATTCTGCATCTTATATCTAGACAACATCTTGTCTATATATGATGCTTGAGACAGGGCTAACGTTCTGTTCTTACGATTCCTGATAATTTGAATCCCTAGAACATACTGAGCTTCACCCAAATCTTTCATTTGGAACTCAGTCGATAGCCATTTTTTAATGTCAGCTAGATATTCTACATCATTTCCAATGAGAAGAATATCATCTACATACAACACCAGAAAAGCTACTGAACTGTTGATAATCCTTTTGTAAACACAAGGCTCATCAACGTTCTAGTCAAAGCCATAAGATTTGACAGCAGTGTCAAACTTTATATTCTAAGATCTGGAAGCACTTCAACAATTTTGGGCTTAGATGTTAGTTTTGCATCGTTATTAAACCCCTATGATCACGGATTTGAATCCGTTGTTGTTCTGGGTGTGATCTAACCCCTACGATCATGGATTACAACAATAACGGTTTAAAACCGTCATCAAACGCCTCCGTGATCTTTCATGTATAATCACGGATTACAACAATCACGGTTTACAACCGTGGTTGTTCTGGGTGTGATCGAACCCCTACGATCACGGATTACAACAATCACGGTTTAAAACCGTGGTTGTTCTGGGTGTGATCGAACCCCTACGATCACGGATTACAACAATCACGGTTTAAAACCGTGGTTGTTCTGGGTGTGATCAAACCCCTACGATCACGGACTAGAATAATAACGGTTTTAAACCGTCATCACACGCCTATGTGATCTTTCATGTACGATCACAGATTCCAACGATGACAGTTTAAAATCGACATCTTTGTCAACCCCTAGGATCACGAATTACAACAATAACGGTTTACAACCGACATATATGACTACATTAATGACGGTTTTAAAATGACATCTTTCCTCATATACCACCTGCAACATATTTATTGCCATAATTCAAATCCCACATCCTGAATACCTATTATTGCAATGCAAAATATTTTAATTGATCCAATAATCTACAGATATTTAAAACGAACATTTGATAATAATATTCAATCCAACCACAACAATTGAGAAAACATCAAATACTTTATTTCATTCAATCCAAAAAACTCCAAACGTCACAATACAATATCCAAAACCACTAAATTGTTCTAAACTATATAGTAAACTAAGAGATTTACAAAAAGAATAAAATGTAAGCACAATCGCCTTGTTGTCCATTCAAACTACCACATATATATATATGTCTTGAAAACCCTACCCATATCCTATATCGTCTAAAAGGAAACAGCTATATAGCTACCACAATGATGAATACACTTCACGTGAAGTTTGACACATGTGTAACCCATTCAACTCGCACCTCGTCCAGCTGTTCTTGTGTGAAGGGATTCTTAGTATTAAACTGTAAAAAAAAAAACAAAAGAAGATAGATATTACTATTATATTTAAGGAAAAGTGTCTAACCGTATATATAATACACAAGTCTAAGTTTAGAAATATCCAAAACTTACGAGAGCAGTGGTGGGCTTCTCTGGATTATGTAGAATCTCTCTTATAAACTTCATCACGTAGTACCCACATTCAACGCAACCTTGTTGGCGAGGACACTTTAAAAAAAAAACTCATAACAGTATTTAAAATATATTCAAAAACCCATTTACATATATAGTATTAAAAATTTACTGCTTACCTTTACAGGTATCCAAGAAGTCTTTCGTTGTTGCTTCGATGTACTTTGTGCCATACAAACCCTCAATGCTCTATATATGAAGTTAAAAAGAAATTAAACATACAAAAGAAATACTTAAGTAATGAACAAACTATACGAGTGCATATATACTAGCTTAACAAATAAACTTACGTGTTTATAACGTGTTTGATGTCATCCAAGAGACTAGGATGTAAGGAGTCCAATATATAAACAGTATTGTCACTTACATTCACAACACACAATACCCAGTGATTCCTATATCAAAACCAAAGAAATAAAATTCAATAATTACCAACTATCAAAACTTGTTTAAATCTAACAAACATTGATATATATATTTACTCTTACCCAGGATTATATGGAAGGAGTACCATTTGCCCCGGTTGTACTGAAGAAAATACGGTAGTTAAACTTTTTGCACGACTTTCCTTGGTCCCAAAGACCGGTGCAATGTCGTTTGAGTCAACGATCTTAAACCTATCTAGTCTATCAGTCTCCTTAAAATGCGTCCAAAGGAACCTGTAGCATACTTATATAAGACTATATACTATTAAATAAATGTAAATGAAATTATAATATTATTAAAATAGTATACTTACGCAATATAGACCAATACACAAGTATTTGATATCTCGACCATGCTACAAAATTGCATTATATCATCGGGCATGAGAAAAATTGTTTTGTCTGCTCCAAATATCCTATTGCTGATGGGCACTCGCATCGAATCATCCTTGCCTAGCTTTTCGGCGAATCTGCTGGATGTCGCAGAAATCCATCTTTTTTCCTTCCTTCAGCATGCCAAGTTAACAATTCTGACATCTCTGCACGTCGAAACATTCGTTGGAATCGAGGGATTGGAGAAAAGTACCACATAACCTTTGCCGGAATACCTTTTTTGACTTCAGTTGAGTTCTTACGAAGCTTCCATCTAGATGTTTTACAAACTGGGCATGAATTTGCATCAGATAGTTCTTTCCTAAACAAGACACAATCGTTGACACATGCATGAATCTTCTGATAATCCATTCCTAGAGTAGACAAGACCTTTTTTGCTTCATACACAGAAGTTGGAATCTCATTCGGATTTGGTAGGAGGTCATGAACTAATGTTAGCAAGTCGGTGAAACTTTTATCACTCCATCCGTATTTGGCTTTCAAGTTATATAATTTTAGTAATGCAGATATTTTAGAAAAATTTTGACAACCTGAGTACAGAGGCTTTTGTGCATCACTCAATAGTTTGTCAAAATTGTCATCTTTATCTGTAAAATAGTCTTGTGTAGCTTCAAACAACTTAGCGGTGTTTCTTATATCATCACTTTCAGTAAAGTCCTCATCACCACAAGTAGGGTCGTTTTCATCCTTATCCCTGATAGGTAATTCTTCACCATGCCAAATCCATATCTTATAACTCTTATCAATGCCATGGATATACATGTGGTCTCTAACTATGTTAGCATCTTGTTTGAGTGCATTTCCACAGTTTAAGCATGGACACCACATGAACTTCGACCCTTTTGCATGACATAGTCCATTTTCAATGAAGTTCTCTACACCTATGCTGTATTCATCTGACAACCTATCTTTGTTCATCCATGACTTATCCATTGGAAGAGATTTTTTATAAAAATGTTATCTACAAAAACAACAATTGAGAAATGCACCAATAAGAAATTTGTTTGCAACCAACATAATAATTTATCAAAAGTAACCTTCTTTGTCTAAAACAAATCTTTAAAAGTGACCTTTTTAAGTTTTGTTTTTTCTTGTTAGTTCTTTGAGAATATGGTGTCTAGAGTGCTATTTATGTTTACATACTAAATGAACTGTAACCATTCCAAATTCTTCACTAATCTAGAAACATTACTTGAGTGAAACACCTTAATGCTCCGAAAATTTCGGCAGCATAACGGCATAGTTATAGCTACCCAAAAAATTTACCTGAAAAACAGAAAAACTACACTCCCAAATTTACCACCACAAACTCCACAACGCTGCAGAAAAAACAACACAACTTCACACTCCAAAATAAAAAAGAAATGTAAAATAAGACTTATTGTGTGAAGTAAAATGCAAAACATCAATTTCTTATTCCCGAAAAGAAAAAATAAAAGAGGTAACATAATAGCCAAAAGAGTGAAAAACTAAAAAATATAAACTATAAATATTAAGTTACAAAGGACAACATGACCTTCACCCACTAAACTGAGAGTGGTGGGGTTCATGAACACAAGTAAAAGAGGTAAAAACATTAAGAATGGAGGACAACATGGGCTAACTAAGCCCATTCAATCACCAGCTTTAGGATGATTAGATAGATGAGCTACTTTTGATGTTATAGCCATTAAATGTCTCCCTCTTTTCTCTTAGGATTGCCTTTGATCAATTTTCTTCTGGCCCTGGTTCCATTGGTTAGGTTCGGGTGACCTCCATATTTGACCTTACAATGGGCAATGAGATTAGATATATTGAGGTTTGATTGATGGTGGGTAATCTCATAGATTATGACTGAGGGAAGTGCCTGGTTCTTACCATGTGCTATGTCTTTTGAATTTAGTTAGCAAATAACCGGTAGGATATCAAGGCCAACTTAGACACTTAATACAGGTAAGACATGTTGACCAGTTAAGGTTTGATAATTGAGTTAGGAGTAAGTTTGCTGAGATATATCTGCAGTAGGGAAAATTCCCAGTTTTCAGTCTTAATCAAATCGCATACAAAAAGTGGCTATTCTTATTGGTGGTCAAGTTGAGACTGAGGTTGTGAATGTTTTCCAAACTCTCAGTATCTGGAGGGAAAGTGGTTGTTTTATTTTTGAAGGCCTTCACTGGGTTCAATAAGAGACGTGGACAACAAATGATTAAATAGCCATATGTGATAGTTCGTTGGTTTTGAACTCTATTAAAAATTTGATCAATAACAAAACACCTGGCCTTGTTGATTATAATTTTCAAAGTCAGTTTGGATGATTTAACCAAACACCATGAAATTGAATTTTTTATAAATGAGCTAAAAAAATACTTCTTATTCTCCTAAAGTCATCCAAAACTCATGAGAACAACTAAAACAGACAAAATTTTACATAAACAAAGCATAACATTGAAAATTGAAACAAAAATAATGATAATAAATAAAAATCAAACTACATTACTCCATAGGTTTCCCTACCAACTTCTTCAGACATTGCAGGCCATGAAAGCAGAAGAAAGCAACATAAAAATGAGCAAAACAGCACATGAAAAGAAAGCTTCTCCATATATATGCTTAAAAAAAACTTTGATAATTCTTCTTAAATATTTCTTTCTATATAACCTAACAAAGCAAACTAATTTTTCTGTGTTTTGGTTTCAGAACAAAGATTTGTGTATTTATAAAGGCACAAACTTGAAGTGTGAACATATAGAAATCTGAAATTTCTGAGTTTCTTCCATAGTCTATTTCAACTAAGTTTGAAAAAAAAAAAAACAGAATGAATTATTGGCAACTACATCATATGCATAATGAATGGTCTTTGGAAACAAAACGCTGGCGTACAATTTCTTTTACAGGTAAAACTGGTGGTCCTTTGTTGAGAAACTTCAAAAATATTGCGGTGTTCAAAAAAATCAAAGAAGGCAGTGTTTCAATGTTTTGTTTTGCAAAAATAATAATATCTGATCGATTATGTCGTTTAGCTAAAACTTACTTGTCACAGTGAATGACGCCGTCTATCGCCGTTACCGCCGTCTATCGCTGTTACCGCCGTCTATCGCCGTTACCGCCGTCGAACAACACAGGTCCCACCACTGTCCAACGCACCGAATGGTTGAATTCCATCGTCGACTGCTCCAGACCACCGCCGACTGCTTCAGACCGCCGTCGATTGCTTCAATCCGTCGTCGCCTTCAACTGATTACTATGACAATCGATTAAATGAGAAGCCAAAACGAAGGAAGAAGACGACTACGTACTGTGCGACGATCGAGCCTCTCTTCAGTCAAAACGACGATCGTTTGCCCTAATCCCAAAAGAATTACTAAATCAAAACGACGTCGTTTTGATCTCCTTAATCAAAACGACGTCGTTTTGACTAAAGAAAAACGATGTCGTTTTAATATCATTAATCAAAACGACGTCGTTTTGACTAAGGCAAAACGACGTCGTTTCAAAGAGCACAAGTGCCTTTTTTTTAATTACTTTTCATGACGGGCCGCAACCGTCATTAACGAATCGCTTTCATAACGGTTTAAAACCGTGATCTTTGTTAACGATTTTCCGAAAACTTTCCGTCAAACCGCGAAAAACACGGCGCTTTTTTTTAAATTACCTTACATGACGGGCAAAAACCGACATTATTAAATCCCTTTCATCACGGTTTGAAACCGTGATATTTGTTAACAATTTTCCGAAAAAGTTACGTCAAACCACTAAAAACACGGCGCCTTTTTTTAAATTACCTTACATGACGGGCAACAACCAACATTATTAAATCCCTTTCATCACGGTTTGACACCGTGATCTTTGTTAACAATTTTCCGAAAAGGTTCCGTCAAACCCCGAAAAACACGGCGCCATTTTTAAATTATCTTACATGACGGGCAAAGACCGTGATCGTTATGTACTCTTTCATAACGGTTTGTAACCGTGATCGTTGGTAACTATTTTCGCGCCAATTTTTAAAACACTTATAATGACGGGTTTAAACCGACATGGAAGGGTGTTCTTTCATCACGGGCCGAAACCGTTATCGTATGTCAAATTTCCGAAAATTTCCGTTTTTTTTTTTAAATAGCAACTTTTTAGTAATCCGTTATATTTGAATCAATCCGTCATTGTTGTAAAAATGTAAACCGACATCGTAGCCCAGAATTGTTGTAGTGAAGCTTGCTTCAACCCATAAATGGATCGTCTAAGCTTGCAAACTTTTTGCTCCTGACCTTGAGCAACGAACCCCTCTGGTTGAGACATAAAGATGTTCTCATCAAGATTGCCATTCAGAAAGGCAGTCTTGACGTCCATTTGCCAAATCTCATAATCATAAAAGGTGGCAATGGACAAGAGAATTCTTATCGACTTTAACATGGCAACTGGGGAGAAGGTTTCCTCATAGTCCACCCCCTCCTTTTGGGTATAACCCTTTGCCACAAGTCGAGCTTTGAAAGTCTGTACTTTCCCAGCTGCGTCTCGTTTTCTCTTATAGATCCATTTGCACCGTATGGGTTTAACCCCTTCAGGTAGGTCTACAAGATCCCAGACTTGATTGAAGTACATACATTCCATCTCTAGGTCCATAGCTTTGACCCACTGGTCATGGTCCACATCATTCATTGCCTGTCTAAAGGTCAATGGATCCTCAACCCCATCATCAGGTATGACAGTTGGAGTTTCTGCTAAACCCAGATAGCGTTCAGGTTGAATAACAACCCTCCCACTACGTCGAGGCATTCTCAACTCTTGAGAAGGATGGGCTTGACCAGATGTACTGGGCTCATCAATAACTCTTGTTGAAGGTCCAGCCTCTGAACTGGGCTCATCAACAACTCTTGTTGAAGGTCCAGCCTCATCAACAACTCTTGTTGATTTATTTGTAGCTTTACCAGAAAGTTCACTTAACACAATTTTACTACGTGGTATGTGTTCCTTAACGTGGTCTTCTTCCAAGAAAGTAGCATTTGTCGATACAAACACTTTATTTTCTTTTGGATCAAAGAAGTATCCACCTCTTGTTTCTTTTGGGTAGCCTACGAATAGGCATAATTTTGAACGTGAATCCAATTTCTTTGGGTTTGCTACTAACACATGTGCAGGGCAGCCCCAAATTCTAAAATGACGTAAACTAGCTTTACGCCCTTTCCAAAGCTCAAATGGTGTTTCAGAAACACTCTTTGAGGGAACAACATTCAAAATATAAACTGCAGTCTCTACTGCATAACCCCAAAAAGAACTAGGCAACTGAGCATAGCTCATAATAGATCGAACCATGTCTAACAAGGTTCTGTTTCTCCTTTCAGATACACCATTCTGTTGAGGTGTCACTACAGGAAATAACGGATATGATAGCTAACGAAAAACGCTATAAAAGGTCTTTTATAGCCTTTTTGCGAAGGTCCTGACAGCCCATGTTATTAAAAGTCTAAGACTTTTTATAGCGTTTTTATATAGCTATGACGGATGCTATAATAGATTACGGAGTTATAGCTTATATGTGTTGCTATGAAAACATTTTATAGCGTTTTCTTATTAAAGCTATAATATGTTAATATAGCTAAAATTTTGCGCTATCTTTAACATATAATAGCGTTTTAGTAATGCTATTATATTGTATCAGTAGCTTCAATTGTGCTATAATAAACTTATTAAATCTCATAATAACTTTTTCATAGCATTTTATTTTCGTTATGTAAATTTTGTTATAGTTTTTACTTATGGCTATAAAAAGTATTAACTTTTTTCTCAACATTAATTTTCTTTACATAAATAATAAATTACAATTCATTGTATTATTTGAACTTGTTCAATTTTAATAAAATTTACTTTAAGCACTTGTTTCTAGCTAAACCCACACACATAAAATTCATGACACATTAAATACTATGATTTCCTTTCATAATTGAAATTTCACAATCTATTTACATTACAAAATAAAGTAGCAAATAGCTTCCTAAAATATAGAATCTAGTTACCAACAAAAGATAAAATGTTCACTTAATCCTAGTTTCCAACAAAGTTAGTTCACAAAATAGAAAATTCACAATATGTTGAAGATGCCACCTTTGATAAGTTCACAAAATAGAAAATTCAAAAATGTTGGAGATGCCATCTTTGATCCTTTTGCTTGTGTAAAAGTATCATTTCATTCACCTACATAAATATATAAAACAAAATATATGAATACCAATATAATTAAACTAAATAAAAAGATTATTTCTTAAATATAAATAAATAGACCTAGAAAATAACATACAAATAGTCACTTTGTCAGATGGCCATGCAACTGTACTACCCATAGCTTCTTCAATACATGTCATCTCTGATGTAGGCCTCCACAAATATGCATTGGGTTTCTTTGATACATCAACCCATACTCTAACTGCATGTGATCCAAGAGGAATATGATGAAAAAGAGCAGTTGGATCATTAGAAGACCATCGTCCTTCTGCAACTATCTCTCCCGAACCAAGCCAATCTAATAACTTGCACTTAATAATTTGAGTATTATTATTAATACTCTTTATAAGAAAAAAAAAACATTGTAAGATATGAAAATTGGATAGTAAAAAAAACAATAACATTATTCATCACATTACAAAAATAAGTTTACCGGTGGAGAAGGTATGGGAAAAGTTGAAGGAATATTTGTTGGCTTAGGTACGCTTGCAGTGGCATTTGAAAGTTCTTCACTTTGTTCGCCCTATAATAATTTGAGATGAAACATTGCTTAAAGTACTCTAAAAACACAGATTATGAACTTAAGCTAACTTTAATAATAATAATAAAAAAAAAGTTTACCTGTTTCTTTACAAAACATGACATCATGGATCTCATTTCCATCATTTCCTCCTTCATCTTCAAATATTCTTTCTCAAGCATCGTGTACCTATTATCTTGTTGAGACAAAAGAACTAATTTTGAACAAGTCACACCAAATCCAAGTCCTCTTACATATCCACGATCAGGGCCAAGAACTTTACTCAAGGCATCACCAACCACATTATTTGGAGAAGTTATTGTCTCAACCTCACTTTGTTCAATGCGCTCCTATGAACAAGTCATAGGGAATATAAATTTCCTAAGTGTTTTCCACCCCTCCCCCAACAAAGCAAAATACATGTAAAAGTCGGACATGTTGTATAAACAAAATATCAAAACCATGTCAGAATGATAACTCTTTTTAAGTGCCCCCCCCCCCCCCAACACACACATACACACACAGTCACAGCAACTTGACTGAAAAGTCATTTCCAAAGAAAGAAAAATACATGAAAAGTCATTTTCAATTTAATCTCACATATTCAATAAGTAAAATATCAAAACCATATCACAAGGAATATGAATCTCCCAAGTGTTTTCCACCCCCCTCCTCCCTCTCGTCAATGTAAAATTGAAAAGTTTCAACTAAATTCGACATATTTTATAAGCAAAATATCAAAACTAAGAAACAAGGATAACTCTTCTAAATAATGTTTTTTTCCACCTCCTCCCAACACACACATAGACACAAACAAAGCAAAATACATGAAATGTCATTTTCAACAAAATCTCACATATTCTATAAGCAAAATATCAAAACTAAGTTACAAGGATAACTCTTCTAAGTGCCCCCTCCAAACAAAGTAAAATACATGAAACGTAATTTTCAACTAAATCTCATATATTTTATAAGCAAAATATCTCAACATAGTCACAAGGACAACTTTCCTAAGCATTTTCCAACCCCCCCCCCCCCCTCCCCTCCCCCAAACAAAGAAAAATTCATTAAAAGTCATTTTCAACTAAATTCCACCTAGCCCATAAACAAAATATCAAAACAAAATCAACTTTACTAAACTTTTTCACCCTTTTCCTTCCAACATAGCAAAATCCTGGAAGTTAAAAATGTAACTTGACTATATTATTTGTAGTCTTTCCCTTCAAGACAATAAAATAAATGTCTTACGAGTGTCTCAGCAACTTTGGCATTCACTGGTTGCCCATCTTTCTTTTTATGTGCCTTTGTCCACAACATAACCCTCGTGATTGAAGTTGGATCTGAGGAGCTTTTTTTCTATCAAAGGAAATAAAGAAAAATGAAACTCACAAACAATAATGAAAGTAGAATAATTAAACTAAGTAATAATGATCTTTACCATCTCTTCAGCCAAACGAGCATACCCCTTTCTACTACATGTATGTGGTAGTTGTTTCTTCTTCATGGCTTTATATTTCTCACTTTTTGCCTACAAAAACAAAAATATGTCTAATATTTATATCAAAGTAATAGTATAAAAATTTTAGTTAAACTTAGGTAGAAGTTTTTATACCACAAAGTTTGCACTTGTCTTTTCATTGACAAAATCCATCCAGTCATCGGTAGTTTGAAAATTATCTGGCATAAGTTTCAAAAGTACATCCTTTGTTGGGGCCTTGCGAATTTTGTTTACCAGACGAGATTTTCCCGCCCTCCATAACCTACCCATCTTTTGGAAAAGGTATTGTTTTTGCCAATCGTCATTTACATTGTACCTCGACTAAAGCATCACATGGTTAGAAATAAATCATAATGAATCATTTAGGGAAAAATGATACATACATTTAATTGGAACTATATAAATGAAATAAAGTAATTTCATACCTGAATAGACTTCCATAACACTATTTTCAACCTTGTAGGCAATTTTTTCCAATTCTCTAAATTAACGGGCACAACCTCCCTCACGAGTGGACCAAGAAAAGAAGCTAATCCTACAGATGTCTCCCCAATTGGTTGTCCATATTCATTAAAAAGTATGTTCACCCTAGATTCTTTATCAACGGCAATGGCCTTCATCTTAGTAGGACCTCTTGTTCGTTTTGGCAAAGTTGTTGTTTCAAGTGGATGCTCACTATTTATATGATCTTCATTTTCAAGTCTATTTTCATTAGAAGTTCCTACTTGCCTACGAAGTGCTAATCTTGTTCGAGTTGCTGGTGAGTCTAATGTAGGAATTGAAGTAGGATTATGCCCAATTGTCTTCTCATTAGGATTCGGTGAGACATGTTGAGGGTGGGCCCTAGTAGGAGATCTTCCTTCATTGATGTCATTTGGAAGAGGCAACCTATCCTGATTGGGGTTACCACTATGGACCACTACCTCTTCTAATTGGTGGTCATGCATCATTTCGTCACTACAAATCTTTCGTCGTAGAGATTTTTTATGTCGTTTAGTTGGAGGTGGTGACCTATTTCTTTCCATTCCATCCTGAAACCAAGGCCAATAGAAAATCATTATGAACTAACCATCAATAAACAAAGATCTATTTCACATTTATAAGTACTTACTGTCATTCTTGTGTTCACCATTGTGGAGGTACACTTAGAAAATATGTATCTGAAATATGTAAATATGTTAAATGATAAATAGTATAAATATAAATAGTATACATGAGACTGATCAATTATGAACAAGGTTGATTTATGAAAAATATGTCAGAAGCAACCAACAACAATAAGATATTCATCATCTCTATGGAAAAGTCTTTACAGAAGAAGTTATAGTCAATTACTTGTGATTGAGAGATGATTTCATATAATCCTCAATCACAAAGTACTTATAAATGACCATATAGTATGATACATTCACAAAACATATTTATACAATCTCGATTTGCTCCTCAAACAAAAATGCCCTCACGATCATGTCTCGCATAAGTAAGCCCATCATTTTCATCAATATCTTCAAGCATACTAGGACTTTGTTCATTACCAGTCAATGTATCAAAATAATTCTCATCGTACATCTCTAAATCATGAAATCCTCTTGGTGGTGCTGTCAATAAGACATACCAATGGGAGGTGTCATGTTCTCTAACATAGAACACCTGTTTGGCTTGTGAGGCAAGGATAAAAGGCTCTCGTATAAATATGTTTTGACTTTGGTGCAAGTTAACGAGGGTGAATCCTTCCTCAACTTTTACGCCATTACCAACATTTGCCCAATCACATTTAAAGATTGGAAGTTGGTACGCATAATAATCTAACAAAATGACTTCTTGTAACACCCCATAATAAGCAACTACATCCATAACTTGAGATTTATCTTTAGCACTAGATCTACATAATGTAGTTGCATCTACAGAAACACCACTATTTTGGGTTGATCGCTCCACACTTTTTATGTGAAATCGTTGTCCATTTATAATATATCCAGTGTAAGACATTGCACTTTTTCTTGGTCCATTTGAAAGCCATTTCAACAAGTCCGAGTATTCTGTCGAAGATGAATCTAACTCAATCTGATAAGATGAAAGTGTGTTATCGTTTTATACATTCGTTGTTCCACAGAACATTCATAAAAATAATATATATAATACCTTAGATTTCAACCACGATGGAAATTGTTCAGTATGGATCTTCCAAAGTAGACTAGAATCTTTAACTAGTCTCCTATTTGAGATCATGAGTTCATTCATATGCATCCTAACAAAATGAATTACAGTTAAATGGATATCTTGTATTGAACTAAGTAATATACTTAAGCAAACTAACTCACTCGATAAATGGTTCCACCTCTGTTGTGTTGAATAAGACATATCGATGTGCATTCTCAAGTACATCATCTTGTAATGTAATTGGAGTTCCAGATGATATAGGACGACCCTCTAGAATGACATCATTGTGGTATTCTTGATTACGATGTTGATCGATCACTACTTCAGCTGATTGCTTAAAGTACTTATTTGAAAAGTTAACGCACTCATCAGCTAAGTAGCACGCTGCAATACACCCTTCTGGTCGTGCTTTATTTCTTACATATCCTTTCAATATCTTCATATATCTAAATTAAATACATTGATTACAAAGAGGAACACAATTATCACCAACATATAGAAAAGTAAGTAATTTACCTTTCAAATGGGTACATCCAGCGAAATTGAACCGGTCCACATATACGAGCTTCGCGACCCAAATGAATCACCAAATGGGTCATTATATCAAAAAAGGAAGGTGGAAAGTACCTTTCAAGAGTACATAAAATGTCCACCACTTCTTTTTCAAGCTCTAGCATGACTTCTCTATCAATTATACGCTGACAAAGTTTGTTGAAATATGAACATAGTCTATATATTGCATTCCTTGGACCTTTTGGGAGTAGGCCTTTAAGCACCACAGATAAAAGTTGTTGCATCAACACATGAAAATCATGAGACTTCAACCCCATCACTTTGCATTCATCTAATGACACACACTTTGAAATGTTTGAACTGTATCCATCAGGCAACTTGAGCTTGTACAACCTTGAACAAAATAATTTCTTTTCGGACTTAGACAATGTGTGCGGAGCAGGGGGTAGGTAAGTTCGACCTCCTCGCTCTTGAGGATGTAGGTCAGGTCGTATTTTCAAAAGTTGTAAATCTTTTCTTGCATTAATTCCATCTTTTGACTTTCCATTGATATCTAATAATGTACCTATAATACTTTCGCATACATTCTTTTCCACATGCATGACATCCAAGTTGTGGCGTATTACTAATTCCTACAGAATGAAAGTTTCACATTGTTAATGACTTACTTTGAAACTAATTAAAATAAATAATAAACTTAGAGTTCATCTACCTTCCAATATGGTAGATCGAAAAATATTGATCGTTTTTTCCATCTTTGGTTTGACCCTTTGTTATTCTTCTGAGCTTTTCTCTTTTCGACTTTTCCCCAACAATTTTCAAAATTTTCAAGTTCCGAATAAATTACATTACCGGTAGCAATTTTGGGAGGTAACTCTTCTTCTATTTTACCATCAAACCAAGCTTTTTTCCTTCGATATGGATGTGGTGATGGTAAGAATCGTCTATGTCCCATATATGCAAACTTTTTACTGTGTTTCAACCAACAAGAACGGGTATTATCTCCACAGGTTGGACATGCATATTTTCCTTTTGTGGTGCATCCAGCCAGATTTCCATATGCTGGGAAATCATTTATAGTCCAAATAAGAATTGCTCTTAAATTGAAATGTGTTTTACTTACAATATCGTAAACTTGTACTCCTTGCCATAATTGTTGTAAATCTTCCACAAGAGGTTGTAAGTAAACATCAATATCATTTCCAGGTTGTCTAGGGCCAGAAATCAACAATGTTAACATTATATTTTCTTTTTTCATACACAACCAAGGAGGAAGATTATATGTAACAAGCATGACTGGCCAACAACTATATCGACTGCTCAAGTTGGAGAATGGGTTAAAGCCATCTGTAGCAAGGCCTAGCCTAAGATTACGTGAGTCCATAGAAAACTCAGGCCACTTTTGATCAATTGATTCCCATGCCACAGTATCAACTGGATGTCGTATCTTTCCATCAATACTTTTATGGCAAGAATGCCAACGTAAATTTTCACTCAATTCATTTATTTTGAACATTCGTTTAAGTCGTGGAATGATTGGAAAATATCTCAATACCTTAGCAGGTACACCTCGTTTTATTTGATTAGTTCGTTCATCAATCTTCCATCTTGAAGTCGCACAACAAGGACAACTTTCTAACTTTTCGTTCTCATTTCTAAATAGACAACAATCCTTAACACATGCATGAATTTTTTGGTAACCTAAATCAAACACCTTGAATAATTTTCTAACTTCATAAGTAGATCTTGATATAACGTTATCTGTCGGGAGCATGTCATGCAAGAGCTCCAAAAGGCTGGTAAAACTTGCATCTGACCAACTTTTAAAAGTTGTAAGTTTATACAATGCTACAACCGCTGACATCTTTGTATATTTTGTACACCCTACGTACAATGGAGTGTTTGCATCTTGGACATTTTGAGAAAAATTGTTTTCCTTCTTTGATGTAGAAGGCTCCATATTTTCCTCATCTCCCGTATACATGCTCTTAGAGAAGTTGGTTGCTTCAAACATGAATGTATCCTCAACATCATTCTCAACTTCATCCCCCTCGCATACTTCTCCATGATGATACCAAACATTGTATGTAGGGTCCATTCCCTTAACGACTAAGTGCTCATATACAATTTCAAGTTCACAATGTGTCATATTCCTACATTCTTTACACGGACATAAAACTTTATTGACACCTGGCTTCCTTTTCTTCACTTCCTGTAGAAAATTCCATGCTCCTTCCATGTACTCATTAGTAACACTATTAGACGAAGTTTAGTTTTATGAAATTAATGTTAGATAATTAACTCAAAGACTAATAGGTAGCTACTACTATTTTCATACCGATTTAAATGCACCCAATCTTTGTTGAACATTTTCAAGGTGTTGATGACGCTAATGATATGATCAGTTGAATCATCAATAACTTGGACAAGAAGCACTATATGAGAGAAGGGAATATATCAATTTTTAAGTGATTGATGACTAAGTATATAAAAAGATAGAATACATAGGAGTATAAGGACTTCGTGGCTCGAGAGCATGCTCCAAGTCAGTTGTTCATAAAGTACTTTGGAAGACAAAGGTTTCACCTATATCAAAAGTATTCTTTTGTTCCATCTCTTTGTCTTTGGTCTCTATAAATTTCTATGATTTAGGCTATGTTTGGACGTGCTTTGTCAAGCCAAAAAACTACTTATTACACAAAAACATTATGTTTTTGGAGGAAATGTGTGTCTAGCATGTCTTTAAATTATTTTAAAAAGTGTTCATGGATGACTAAAATTGTTTTTTAAAGAATCGATATTGTTGGTTAACATTTAAAAATTGCCTTTAACCAATTAAGAACACTTTTTCAACTTAAAAAAGTGCTCTATTTAATTAATGTTTACTCCATAAAAGTACTTATGAAAAAAGTGTTTTACTTCAAAACACTTTATTAAAAAGGCATCCCAAATACATCCTAAATAAAAAGTATTTCTGAAAGTGGCTAGTGCTTTGGACCAAGGCGCTTGATTATAAAGAACTTTTAAGCCAATAACTAAAATGATATTTTATTAAGCACTTTTTACTGAAGTGCTTATTATTAATGTGTGCTACTTAAAGAAGCCATTCAATTGATTCTCAAACATTGATGTAAGGATATTGAAAAATTCTCAAAGGTAAGATAAACAATACATATTAATTCTAATAAGATCCATTACTCTTTCAACAAGAACCATCATTAATTCTCAAGTGGTGAAAGCACATGAAATACACAAAGCATTAAACTAAATGTACAATCATGCAATGAAACAATGAAACAAATAAAATGCATACATGAAGGTTCAATTAGAAAAAGAAATGGAAAAAATTTAACAAGTCAATGCACAGGACCCTAGCAAACCAAAGTACACTAAGAATTCAATTCTACATCCAATTTGTAATGTACCCATGTTCCAAATTCAAAATTCAAGCCCAAACTTTCTCCAAGATTGAGATGAATTAACAAACATCATTAGAAATGAAAAACTGGGTTCCACCAAGACTTGAGAGTGCAGACAGAAACTATGTTATTATTGCTCTTCAAGAGAGATAGAGTAAGAGAATAAATGAGATGTGAGAGGGAGTAAAATAGATCCTTTAATTCTAAAACAATTTATCTAGAGAAGCTAAGTTTAAGGGTGATAGTCAAATTGGTCATTATCATCCACTGAAGCAATTTTAAAGTCATATTCCCAAGCAGAGCATTTTACTTTTAACATCAAGAGATAATGAACTTTACTAATTCAAGTCTATAACAATTTCTTTGGAATGCTATTAAAAGAAAAACAATGGTAACCATTATTTGTTCATCTTTACTCTAAACATTCATATATAACGATCTTTTATAACATACAAAGTAAAAAAAAATAAGAAAACGAAAAATAAATGCTAACATAAATTAAGTCCATAACAATTTCATCATAGATCCCAACATATAAGTCAAACAACACAAGCTAAACTAATAATAGTGTTAGACATTATTCATTTAGCTAGTTAGATTCAACTTAAAAATTCATAAAAATCTTCTAGCACACAACGTCTTGACAATAGCACTCACAACTCGTAATGAGTAACCACAAGTCTTTAAAAAATAGTACCAATTAAGTGTTCAAAATTACAATTCCTTCAAAAGTAAAAAAGAGAAACCAAACCGCAATGAAATAGCATAGAAAGTAGCTCAATCTCCACCAAGTTAACAAAGAGTGAACAAAACATAACAGCTGAAGGAAAAAAAAAAAAAAAACAAAGTAACCCATTAAGATAAGAGTACTTTACTATTAGCATATTTGATGTTGACTGTGAAGCTTTTGTAAACAAAATCAATGCACCCACTTTATTAATATGCATGTTCTCAATCATTTTGTTTTTAAGTTGTTATGTTACATTTAGTTCGACATGGGTGGTGTCGTGTCCTACATATGCTTGAAAAAAATGGCTGGTTCATAATCAATGCAATCTTAAATTTATGCAAATTAGTTAACTAAAAATGAACTCTTATGTAGGCGTTAATAGATTTGAGTTGGTTGTTACCAAAGTTGCTAATACTACAAATGTGTCATCTTATTCAACATTAGAACTTAAATAAACACATTAGGTTTTTCCTGTCCTAGACTCCAGGGTGTTTTTTTGTATGAAGGTTTGGAAGAAGCTTGGTGATGGTAAAAGTCCAACACAAACAAAAACTAAAACCACACAATTTTTTCATTACCACACCCTGAGCACAATAATAAACTATGATTCTGATTAAAATTGAAGGTCATGACAGGGAAACCAAATACTCAAGCAATTTTTAAAAAATTACAAAACCGAAAATTGAGAAAAAAGTATAATCTTGAGGTTTTGGAAACAACTAAATCCTAAATTCATTTGTTTCCTAGTACTTTCTCCCTAGCTTATCTAATTCATTTATCTTGCCTTTGGTATTTTCTTTTAACTATTCATTAGTTTTTGTTTATAAATTGGGTCTTCACATTTTCAATTTTTAGGATATTAATTGACAACATAATTCGAGTTTCAGAATGATAATATTTACATGAATAGTAAACAACTTTACTAATTTGTTATCCCTTCCCCATTAGGCACACACAGAAGTTTAAATGGAAAGATGGAATAAAGTTTGCCTAAAAATAATCCATTCATACACAAAGTATCTATCTATATCCAAAGAAAATTTCAGAGACAAATTTTCCAGTAATTACAGATAATCTATATTGAAATTGAAATTTTTAATAGATTAACACAATGTGGGAACAATATAAAACTTGTTAGTCCTTCTAAAATGAAAGGCTAAACATATATTACCAACATTCAAATCATATATCATAAGAAAATTAAAAGAAAAGATATAGAAATGATATAATACCAAAAGAGAAAGAGCAAGAGAAAAAAACCTAGATTTTTGTTGCAGTAGTGAAAATATTGTGATTAACAAGATTGTTGGCTCCTACGACAAAAACCCAAGACTTCGCCTCTGCCACACCTCTTTTATGACCACTCTTTGTGCAAAAACCCACCCATCAACTCAATATTTGATCCTTTGTGATGTTGGCAAAAACTCAAATCTCCGTCAGCGAAGAGTTAAGAGAAAATATTTGGGTTTTTGAGATTTTGGTGGTCATAAGTAGCTCAATGTTGACCCACCCACTCTTTGCCACTCTCTCTCATATATGGTTGTGAAGAGAAAATGAGGGAAAGAAAATCTCAGAGTGGAGGGTTGTTGAGATTTGAGACTAACCAGCGAAGTGGAGAAAAGAAAAGAGGAGAGATGAGACGGAAATTCGGACAGAAGAAAAGGAAATGAGAGGGAAAAGAGAAACAGTGAAAAAAAAATAAGAGGGAAATAGGGAGAGGAAGGAATTTTGTCGCGCGCTTTCCTCCAATTTCTTTCTTTCTTTTTTTTTTTTTTTTTTTTTTGTAATTTTTATTTCATAGCCTATATTGAAAAAGGCTATATTCAAATGCTATAAAAAGTATTTTTTCTTGTAGTGTGTACTTGGTGCTGAGAGTTGGGACGATATTCCATGTTCTATCAAATAGTTTTGGAATTTTAAGTCCAAATACTCTCCACCTCGATCAGATCGAAGTGTTTTAATGGTCTTACCTAACAAGTTCTCAACTTCAGTCCTGTACTCCTTGAACTTTTCAAGGGCTTTAGACTTATGACTCATTAGGTATAAATAACCATACCTTGAGTAATCATCTATAAAAGAGATGAAATATTCATACCCTCATCGAGCTCTTACATTCATTGGACCACAGAGATCCGTATGTACGAGTTCTAAGGGCTCCTTGGCACAATAACCTTTTCCAGTAAAAGGTCGTTTGGTCATCTTACCTTCGAGACATGACTCACATGGAGGTAAAGTACCATCTTCTAACTGGCTTAGAAGTCCGTTCTTAACCAATCTCCCAATCCTATTGAGATTTATGTGGCCAAGTCACAAGTGCCAAAGATAGGTACTTTGAGAAACTTTTTGCCTTTTTGGTTGAGTCTCAGCTGTTTTAAACATTTCATTGTTCAAAATAGCCCTAGACTCTATTGGTCTTAAGACATACAAATTGTTCTCCATTTTTGCAGAACATATATCAGCACCCCTTTTAGTAATAAAAGCTTCATTCACAGAAAAGGACACTGAATACCCTTGTTCTAGCAAACAAGAAATAGAAATCAAATTTCTTTTTATTCTGGGAACTATATATACGTTATCTAATAACATATAGCGTTCCTTGGAGAAGAACACTTTAATATCTCCCACTGCTTTAGCTGAAATGAGCTCCCCAGTCCCAACTCTGAGAGTCATTTCCCCAGCATCCAACTGTTGCCAGGAGCTCATTCCCTCAAAGGAAGAGCATACGTGATGAGTGGCACTTGAATCTAGGATCCAGGCTGTGTCATCATTTTCCACTATACACGTTTCAATGATCAATAAATCAAATTTATTTTCATTGAGATGTGTTAAGTAGTCTATGTCATGAACAATTTCGGATAAATTAGACATATGGGCTTGAGGACCGTCCTCAGTTAAGACCAATTCCACGCATTTAGTGTTTAGGTTCATTTTCTTAGTTGTATTAGAAATACCAGTTTTGTAGTTGGCATTATTCGAGGCATATAAAGAACGTTTCATTGCTGAGAACAAACAAACTAACTTAATAAGTATTGTTACATTAACCCATTACACAAAATAATATTATTATTTTAATCCAATGAATTTAGCAAAAGTAATGATCAACCCATAGAATAAACATTCATTTTGCAATGATACTTCAGAGGTTTAGAACAACAGCTACCGTAGGGTAGTCAGCTACTCCTCCTCTGAATTGAGACAATCTCAGCTAATCCATATTCCCGGAATAACTCGTATTCAAATAGTTCTTAGCTACCGTTTTTTCGGTCAGGAAATTATTAACACCTTAACAATTTCCCGTAAGTGTGACCCTCCATTTTTCAGATTTCAGAGGTCGGCCCCAACAATGCTACCGTAGGGAAAGTCAAAGTTGGAAATGGACCTAAGAAACCCTATCCATTTCTGGAGTTTGCGTTGTTCCGACTCCCATGATCAAGCCCTCCGTAGGGTGATCGCTCCCAGGGCGACTCGCAGGCAGATCATTGGGATCTCACGGTGCAACCTAATGGAGGAGATCGTAGGATACGTTGACACGTTCCTGCTCCCACTTACTATAAAATACTCCCTCATTCACCTTGATATTGATCCATGCAAACACCATCCGTAGGGGGTCACTCCCAAGGTGACTCGAGGCCAAGCATGAACCTCACGTTGTGAACTTTTGAGGACGTGAGAGCAAAACTTGATTTATGAAAATCTTGTTTTGATATATTTCCTCCCACTAAGTATTTTTATAATTATAGGGTCTATTACTTAGGTAATTTCCGGCTAAGTGAATCTATCTAAGTCTATGCCTGTATATAACTTTTATATATATAGGTCTTTTCTCTAATGTCTAGGTGGATTAAACACTTTTAATTACCTAGAGACATTGCATGCAAATATAACTATGGTTAATTCAACTCAAGTTCCGGCTCAGTTCCCAGGTTGCAGGTGTTCCGTAAACCGTCATCTTAAGTACCTCCAGCCTTAGACAGAACTTTACCCTTAGAGTTCCCTTATAACCAATAGTTATGATAAATCTTTACTCTAAAGATCTAGGTGAATTAAACTCTTTTAATTGACCTAGTGATATTGCATGCTAACATAACTATGGTTAATTCAACTCAAGTTCCGAGTTAGTTCCCAGGTAGCAGGTGTTCCGTAAACCGTCATCTTAAGTACCTCCAGCCTTAGACAGAACTTCATCGGGAGAGTTCCCTTATAACCATAGTAAAGTAAACTCTTTACTCTAAAGATCTAGGTGAATTAAACTCTTTTAATAAACCTAGTGATATTGCATGCTAACATTTAACTATGATTAATTCAACTCCGGTATTCCGGGTTAGTTCCCAGGTAGGAGGTGTTCCGTAAACCGTCATCTTAAGTACCCCCAGCCTTAGACAGAACTTAACCGGTGGAGTTCCCTTATACTCATAGTAATGTTTTTCCTACTTAGTCAATTAAAACTATTTTTAATTCTAAGTAAGAAAATAATTCTAATCCTATTAGAATTATAATAAGCTTAGGTCTAATTAATTTTAAACATTTTAAAATTAATACATTTTAACCTAAGGTCCTATGTTTGCATGCAACTCTTTGTTATAGGTTGACGGTTTCTAATCAATTTTATAACTTATTATAAAATTTTAATGATTAGCCCTATAACATGCTTCTATGGTGTTGGAAAAATAACAATCATATTCTAATTATTCAACACCATATTATTATGACGCCGATAATGATAATATAACGATTATATTAATCTAAAGTGGTGTCATGCTTCATGCAATTTCAATTTCATTTAATTAATATCGATTATATTAATTAAACATCCATGAAATTAAATTACATGAAATTTGACATTAATATAATATAACTCTTATATTAATCTAATTAATGTCATGCTCAATGCTATTCCATTTTCATTTAATTAATATAACATTTTATATTAAATCATACATGAAAACAAGCATTGATTTATATTTATTATTTTCATTCATAATATAACTAATTATATTAATTCTCATGAAAATAATGTTAAGCATGCATGCTACATTAATAAAATATAACAATTATATTTATCTAATTAATGTCATGCATCATGCTTTTCCAATTTCATATATTTAATATAACAATTATACTAAATAACTCATGAAATATAAATTCATGCATAATTATCATATATTATAACATTTATAACATAAATATGCATGAAACATGCTTAACCTATGGTGGGAATTTAAGCTATATGACATCCATAAAGCAAATAAATAGCAATTGAACTGGTTAATTTTGGCCCCTAGGATAAAATAAAGCATAAATTACAATAATTATAGCTATATTCTATCCTTAAAGACCTTCTGCAGCTCCAAATACTAGTCTAGACCGCCCGAACCAACCCGAACCACTTCGAACCAGCTACGAAAATCACGAACCGAGCTAAATTCCAGCTGAACCGGAACAAATTGGTCCCAGCCCAGCCAGACCGCGTGAATCGGACCGCCCAACAGCCTTGAACCCTGTTGCGAATTTCTAGCGCGTGTTGTAATCGTGACAGCGTCGCAATTTCTCCGATTTTTATCTCATAAAAACCTATTCTAGACCCGGACTTACATAGGACTCGATTTTACATAAAATATCCGAAACACCGGGCCCTTACATGATCAAATCACATAAAAACAGTAAAATCTATGGTCATAAAATTAACCTAAATAGTTCAATGCAAATCATATATACATTATGTATTAATCAATCCCACCAATAGCCAATGCAAATTTTAGAGAAACAAAATTAGATCTACGATCGGCTCTGATACCAATTGAAGGATTGGAATTCCATAATTTCGTAAAGCGGAAGCGTGATTGAGACCGATTCGTAATTAATTTTGTTTAATCTAAAATACCAATACATTGGCAATAATATTAGAACTATTCTAAATATATATTAAGGCTAAGTATACAAAAATATTAGATCTAAATCTAATTTATAAAGTAACAAATTACTTACTCTCGTTGACGACTCAGATTAAATTCACCAACTGCTTGTGAATTAATCACGAACTAGTGTGAACACCACCATTATGGCTACACCGGTATGACTCTGAGACTTCTAGAGGCAGGAGACTTGTGGGAGCCTTTGGGAGAATTCTCTGAGAGTAGGAGAATGAATGGGATTCCTTTCACCCCACCCCAGGGGTCCTATATATAGTAAAGGCCAAGACCTTTTTCCTAATTAGGAAAAGGGACCTTTTCCTAATAGGAAAAAGTCTCTAATTTTAATAAATAATTAATTAATTCCATAATTAATTAATTTCCCAATTAAATATCATATATTTAATCTTAGGGATTTTATTAAAATTAAAATTAATATGAATCCAATTCATATTAAATTTATTTGAACTCTTTCAAATATTTTCTTTCCTAATAGGAAAAGGTCTCTAATTTTAATAAATAATTAATTAATTCTATAATTAATTAATTTACCCAATTAAATATCATATATTTAATCTTAGGGATTTTATTGAAATTAAAATTAATATGAATCCAATTCATATTAAATTTATTTGAACTCTTTCAAATACTTTCTCTCAAGAATTAATTTTTTTTTTAAATTAATTCAAAAATTATATTATAAAGTTTCATAAACTTTATATTATAATGCATCAATATACATTATACGATTCCCCAAATAAATTGAACACTTTCAATTTACAATTTATACTTAATTGCCTCAAGTCTCTTTACGAGCTACCAGTGGGACCTAATGGACCTACAGATCAGAAGCTCCAACGATACGAGACTAATTGGCCAAACTCATTGACCAAGTTTAGTCAACATTCGTTAACTGTGGGTCACTCCACTAAAGACCCACAGCTGCACTCTTCTCACTATAGAATATTTCTGTGTCCACGGATATCGACCAAGCAGTAAGTCAATCCTTCACGTGTGTTCGTAACACCAGCTGGGTCAAATTATCGTTTTACCCCTGGGTTACCTCTGGTTCCTTAAGTACCACTGATTCCTCTAATGAACAAGTTGTTTAGGGTCCGACCACTAAACAGGAGTTCCTCTCAGGCTAGGAGAGGACGGCGCGCCTTTGTTCAAGCCCTAAAATCAGCCCTTAAGAGAACACACATCTACTTACCCCAATAGGGGAAGGAGTGAATTCCATCTTGTACTGTTATGTTCCCAGCCCCCATTCGGTCTTGCCCCTGAAATGGTAGGCTTATTGAGTCGGCGAACTGGCCACTCTCACCCATACAAATCTAAGGACAGTCCCTCCTGAAAAGGGGTTCATAACAGACTCAGGATTGAGATTGAGTTACCTAGGTCATCCTATTGAAATAGAAACCTAAACTAGTTAACGGCGTTACATCTAGTGGTTACTATTTCGCGGTCCGGTCTTATGCAAACTCATTGCATAGGATACCCCCACCCGCATGTCTCCTACATGGATGCTTTGGATCATTGCATCTGTATCGAATACAAGGTGGGCCGTATCACATAGTGTCACCAGGATAAGGTACCCAGCCTTATCCCTATAATATAGACCATTTAGGTTGTTACTTGGACACTGATCCCCGTATGTCCCCACATACTAGTCCAAGTTTCATTTAAACAACCTTGGATCTTAGTTTATTGGATTTAGGGTTTATTAATGCAAACTCGATTATTCAATAACCAAATTACTGAATTACTCAAATAACACTTTATTGAGATCGATTAATTTGTTTCATTTACTATCTACGAGTTTTAGGGCATAAAACCCAACAACTCCCACTTGAACAAAAACCCAACAACTGTGGGTCTTTGGTGGAGTGTACCCACAGTTAACGAATATTGATTAATTTGGTTAATGATTTAGCTAATTAATCTCATATCGTTGGAGCTTTTAATATGTAGGTCCGTTAGGTTCCACTGGTAGCTCGTAAAGGGTATTGAGGCAATTAAGTCTTGATTGTAAATTGAAGCGTTCAAATTTACTAAGAGAAATAATATAATGTATGGTGATACATTATACGTTAATTAAACTTTATAATATAAATTTAATTTTGGATATGATTCAAAATTAATTTGTGAGAGAATTAAATATTTGAAGGAGTTCAAATATTAATTTTTAATATGAATTGGATTCATATTAAAACTGTAGGTTATGAGAGAAATACAATTAAATATGATTTAATTGTAGGCGTAAATTAAATATATGATATTTAATTAATTAAAAATTAATTAATTATTTAAATATGAATTATCTTTAATTTTTAATTAATGATAATTAATTAATTATTTAAATATGTATTATCTTTAATTTTGAATTAAGGATAATTAATTAATTAGTTATTTAAATATGAATCATCTTTAATTTTGAATTAAGATAATTAATTATTTAATTATGAATTATCTTTAATTTTGAATTAAAGATAATTCATCCCACTCTCCTATAAATAGGGCTACACGCCCAACCCTATAGACACACACAAGGATTCTCAGTTAGTTTCCCTAAATCAAGAAGTAAGTTCCACTGCCTTGGCCTCCTTCTCCCCAGAGAATATTAGTGTTTCCTTGTGGTGGTGTTCCAATACCAAGGAGTTGGTGAAATCTATCCAGAGTCACAACGAAAGTGAGTACATCGTTTCTTTGTAAAGTTTTCTGCATGCTTAATCTACGTTTACAGTAGAAAATTTAGATCTCTATACATTTGCTAGTGTACTGGTATTTCTAAATTCTAAATTAATTGTGAATTGGTCCTGATCGCTTCTGCTGCACTAAGGGCTCTTGTCCCTTCAAGATCGGTGTGAGAAGTCCCTTAAGAGTGAAAATCCACGATCCTTGGAGATTTGGTACTAGATTTCTGATTTTTGGAAGATTCTGTGCAAATCCCACGTATCTCGAAATTCTGTCGGAAAGCCCACTTTCCAGCCGCAAATGGGGCGCAATTTTCCTTCACTGCATTGCTTTGACAAAATCTGCCTTAAGCTGGGCCACTTTCCTTATCAGTTTGCAGGCGTAAAATCCACTTCTGTTATCCCAAACTCTGTTAAAGTTCTTTTCTAGATTGTGGGCGCAAATCTTCAACTTCCTTGCTCCACGAAACTTTCCTTCTCTATTTGTGGGTGCATTTCAAACAGAAATATGGACTTCTACATAAAAAACATTAAGTTTGATAAATTCTTACAAAAAAAAAAAAAAAAAAAACTCTATTTTTCAACACTTTAAGTATAAATTCTATATTTTTAAGATTTCTATCATGATCCGTAGACTTTTGCTAATATTGACTCTAAATGATAAGAATTAAAGTACAAAGTCCTTGCTTACCTAGAAATAACCTAAGTTTTTAAGGCTAAATAATGCACATATGAGCATTATCAGTAATGCCCAACTTGAAAAGAATAGCAAGAATCTTGAAGGCACTCCTTATAAATGTAGTTAAGATCATTGATATCTCAAGCTCAAAATTCTTAAACATTGTACATGTGTATAATCTTGCTGCTTGAGCCACCATAGGTCCACGTTCATTTGCACGTGGAGGCATACTTTGGTTGCAACGAAAATCTTCCTCCAACTCGACTTCTCTCATTTGCTCAGCCATTCTCTCATAATGTATTAAAAATTTCTATAAGACGCATTGTTTTCGTAGAAATATGATGAAATACATTGTTTATACTCTCACTTCTTTGAGTAGACTTAATTCCAGTAGAAAATGTATCCATGCTAAAAGTAGGGCACCATTTAGCTCTCAAGTCATAGAGGTTTTTCAACCATTTATTCTCTTCGAGATTAAATTGTGTAATGACCAGACTAACATTGTACCTCAAACTCATCAACTGTATCTAAAAAGTGGAGACATTGATTAAAACGTCTCTTAAATTCTTGATTTGCATATAATGACGAGAGATATTGTGCGGCATTTTTTGAAATATATGACAAATAGAAAGACGATGTCTTGTTGTATAAAAAAATCTAAGAAATAGCATTTGACATAGCTTGACCTTGATCTGTGAAAATTTTCTTTAGTTGTCGACCACTCATTGATTCCAAAAAATGTCTCAAATAACCAAACAAAAGAGGCAATGGTTTCATCTAATAGAAAGACACATCCAAAAAGCACATTTTTCCAATAGTGATTGATTAATTCCCACAAATGGAGCACATATCATATTATACTTGATGGTACGATATGTAGTATCAAATATCACAACATCTCCAAAATTATCATAGTAAAGTCTTGATCTACTATCTCTCCCAAAAAAACGTTTATTAGCCTATTTTCATGATCTACTTGAGCCGAATAAAAAAACAATGGGTCGTTCTCTTGTCTATTTCTAAAAAGATTTACACGAATTTGTGCATCTCCTAGCTCGATTAATTGTAACCTTTTTGAGTTCACAAAATTATAACAATCTCTTTTTGTAAAACCAATGTTCTCTGAACCTCCAGATTCTTGAGCCATAAATGTGAGTATGTATTATTTTCAAGTCTGCATCAATCATTGTCTTCATAATACCTTTTTGTGCATTAGTAATGCTTCGCGCAGATTTCAGAAAACGTATTTCATCAGGTTTTGCCAATTCATGATTGTGTTCTGGACTAAAACTGATAATCTTCTAATGTTGGGTTCCATCTCGTTGAAACCTAATACTTGCCTTACATTCGGTTCTAGTCTCAAGATTTTTGAATTTTCTCTCCTTTAGTGAAGTATTATGCATCGTGTAACCTTCTTTTGAACATAGATAATTTACAATGGTTGTATTTCCAAACTTGCCTAAACTTCGCTTCCATTTTCTAATGCTAAGCCCAAGACGCATAACATACTTTTTTTTTAGAAGAAATAAATGCATTTACAACCAGAAACAGAACAGTACATAGAGTTTAATTCCTCATTTATCACAGAGGCTAAAAACGAGGATGAAGAAAAGGAGGTCAGTACCTCCAGTGATGAGATAGAGTCAGATTCTAAGGTAAAAGAGTTGGATGGGGATCAAATTCCAATTTTGACAGCCTTGAGAAGGAAGAGAAGAAAAGAGTTGAAGGCTTAGCAGAGGGCAAAGAATAAAAATGATTCGGTTTTTGCAAAGAGGCAGAGGACAAGATTTAGGGATGCCTCACCCGCGCAAGCCACCACCTCACTGCCAAATAATCCATTTCTTGAAGCCTTTAAGGATGTGGACTTCGAGACCCCACAGAATCTGATGAAGAAGAAGAAGATGATGGTTCCTCAGAAGAGGAATAGGGGAGTTTCTGTTCCCCTTATGCTTTTACATGCTTTCTTAAGATTTTGTTAATATGTGTTAGTTGCTGTTTTAATGTTAGTTTACTGTTTTGATAGGTTAGTTTGCTATTTTTATGAATAATTTGTTGTTTAATTAGTATTAGTTAGTTGCTTATTTGTTTAGTTTAATGTTTTGTGTTAGCTTAGTAATGGTTGCTGTTAGAATAGGTTTAAAATAACATGGGTTTTTAAGCTTTTTGAAAATCTGCTTGCTGTCCATTTTGGCTAAACTAATGAAGTTTTGAGAAAAACCAACTTTTGATAAAACTTTGCATTTCGAGATGTTTTTGAAAAATATGTTATCATGTGAGTTTTCTTTTAAGACCTTTATGATGATAATTAGAGCATATTTCTATCTCAAAAGTGCCACCGTCACAACCGATTTGTTTTCTAGTCATAGGCTTTCCATTAGTCTTTTTCTTTACAAAATTTTCTTAAAGTCTAAACTTCCTCATGTTTAACCTTTCTAGCACACTAGGAGAGTTTAGCCTTGATGTTTTGAAAACAAAAAAGCCTCATGTTGCGCCTGTAGGATTGGAATTCCCAATTCCGTTACAGCGGAAGCAATTGGACCATTCGTAAATTAATTTCGTTCTACAAAATACCAATACATTGGCAAAAGGTTAAGCGGTGAAAAACATACCTCCGTTGACGACTCTGAACACTTCAAGAATGATTCTTGATTGCTCTGCAACAACGAAGAACACCACCATTTGATCTTCCCCGCTATAACTCTGAGATTAGGAACGTAGTTGTGAGACTACCTAATCTTGAATGGGAAAAACTCTAGAGAGAAAATTCTCCCTAGAGTTCTTGAGTTGAGAGAATGTGAGAGGACCTTATGGTGGCCATATGTTGTATCACATAAACCCTAGGGTTAGTGTTCTATTTATAGGAGAAAGGCCATGAATAAAATATTCATTTAAAATCAATTATTTCCATAATTGATTTAATCTTTTCCATAATTAATCAATTCCATAACCAATCAATTCCATAATTGATTAATCTTTTCCATAAATGATTGATCACTTCCATAAGTGATTAAATCATTTCCATAAATGATTAATTACTTCCATAAGTAATTAATCATTTTCATAAATGATTAATTTCCAATTAATTAATTTTTTACATTAATTAATCACCAATTAAATATCATATATTTAATTTCAGACCTTCTATTAGTTAATTAATTAATTACCCAATTAAATATCATATATTTAATTTCAGGCCTTCAATTAATTAATTCTATAATATGAATCAAATTCATATTAAAATTGGAACTCCTTCCAATTCTCTTATATCCTATAAATTTAATATGAATCAAATTCATATTGATATTTGAACTTCTTCAAATATTTATTTCTCTCATAATAATAAAGTTTAATTTCAAATTAGACTTTATATTTTAATGTATCATTATACATTATATTAATTTGTATCTCATACAATTAACTTAATTCCCAATATGAATTTGAACTACTCAAATTCTCTCAAGATATAATTGTTCCTAATTACTCTTTATGAGCTAGCAGGGGGACCTAATGGACCTACAGATCAGAAGCTCCAATGATATGAGGTTAACCGATTAAACTCATTAATCAGGTTACCAATATTCATTAACTGTGGGTCATTCCACTAAAGACCCACAGCTGAACTCTTCTCACTGTAGAACATTTCTGTGTCCACGGATATAGACCTATACCGGTAAGTCAATCCTTCACAAGTGTTCGTAACTACAGTTGGGTCAAATTACCGTTTTACCCCTGTGTTACATCTGTCTCCTTAAGTACCAGCGCTCCTCTAATGAATAACCTGTTTATGGTCCAACCATTAAACAGAAAGTTCCTTTCGGGCCAGTGAGAGGACGGGATCCCTTTGTTCAAGTCCCGGAGTCACCACTTAAGGGAACACTCATCTACTTCTCCTAGAAGTGGGAAGGAGTGAATTCCTTCTTGTGTTGTCATCTCCCCAGCCTCCCACTCGGTCTTGTCCCCAAAAAGGAAGGCATATTGAGTCGGCGTATTGGCCACTCTCACCCATGCTAATCAAAGGACAATCCCTCATGAGAAGGAGTTCATGACACACTCAGAATTAATACTGAGTTACCTAGGTCATCGTATTGAAACAGTAACCCAACTAGTTAACGGTGTTACATCTAGTGGTTTACTATTTCGTGGTCTGGTCTTATGCAAACTCATTGCATAGGATACCCCCGCACGCATGTCTCCTACATGGACGCCTTGGATCAATACGTCTGTATTGAATACAGAGCGGGCCGTATCACATAGTGTTACCAGGATAAGGTACCCAGTCTTATCCCTGTACTATAGACCTTTTAGGTTGTTACTTGAACACTGATCCCCGTATGTCCCCACATACCAGTTCAAGTCACATGTAAACAACCTTGGATCTTAGTTTATTGGATTTGGGTCAAATTGTGCAATATTTAACAATAACACTTTATTGTAGAAACTCAATAATACTTTATTGAAACAAGTATACAATTCGTTTACATTCACTATCTACGAGTTTTAGGGCATAAAACCCAACAGCGCCTATGTCCCGAAAACAAAAGTCAATGAGGACATTGCCTATTTAAAGTTTGGGGGGTGCTTATTTGTAAGTTTGCTGCTAGAAAAAAATATGAACTCTGGAAAGTTATTCCAAAAAAAAAAAAGAGAGAGAGAGAAAAAGAAAAAAAGAAAACCGAGAGTTACTCCTCCTTCCTAGAGTTTACTGAGTAACCAAGGGCATTCATGACACCCATGGTTTGCCACTGCATGAAAGGTTGACTTAGGGAAGTGAGTATTATTCTGAGTTTGTGATATTTGCTCGTAGCTAGATATCTTCACCACAAAGTGTCGATAAGCTAGAACGAAGGTAAAGGTGACGACTGGGATTCTCTTGGGGAAAAAGGAAAGAACATCTGAATAAAAAGAGCACTAGCAGTCAAACAAGTTTGGGGGAGATAGAAAAGAAAAGAAACACTCATGTATGTTCATTTACCTCAAGATTAGTTTTCTTAACTAAAAGGATTACCCTAGACTCTATGAGTAGGAGTCAGGTAGTTTAAACATATTGGTTAGGATGGATTAGGGAGAGTTTTACTTTGAAAAAGAAAAGTAGAAATCTTCATGCCTAGAAGACTTAGAAGTTGTGACTGGCACTAGAGTAGAAACCTCTCCTGAAAGGCAACTTTTTAGAAAATGATCTTGAGAAGCATGTTTACTTGATTTCATATTCTTGACCTTGAACATTTTGATTCGCAATTACATTTGATCTCTAGCATTCTGATTTGCTATAGCTTGAGGACAAGCAATGAGTTAAGTTTGGGGGTATGATAAGTGCCAAAAATATACCTATTTTGTCTCTTATTCTTAGCTTATTTCTTGTGAAACTTGAATGTTTTTGGTCAAATTACTATTCCCGAGCCTAAAAAGTGTAAAAGTTGGTAAGTTAGGTCTTTGAGAGTCATGTGTGTCAAATTATACATATTTATGCTTAAAAGAACTCATTTTGGTGTGAATTTGACTTAGTTTTGGTGTTTTGCAGAAAACAGAGAAATGTTGTTGAAATGCTATGGAAATGCGACCGCATTTTTTCCAAGGCAAAATGAAATGCGACCGCATTTCTGGGTAGAAACAGAAAAGTCCGAGTCCGTCGCAGGTAACTAAATGAGCTTTTCACGCAACTAACTGGCTGTTTGGACTCCGAAACTGACTGGGCTACCTACCAACACCATTTTCGTGACTCCTCAACCACTTCCCACACTATAAAAGGCCTCGATTCGGAGGGAAATTCAAGCAGAACTCACTTGGAAGAAAAGGGTGGTGACAGAACCCTGGCTCGACGCCAATGAGTAGGGATGCCCGAGGTCCTTCTTACATGACCAAATTCTAACCTAAGTTAGACATCAAACCTTGTGGTTTGTAGAGAGTTTCACCCATTCCCACTTGTAAAAGCGAGAGAGTGGAGTGTCTTAGCAAACTCTAGAAGGATTGAGTAAATATAAAAATCCATAATATTTAGCTATCTCCTTTATTTCCAGCTCTTGAATCTTTTCATTATTCTGTATTATTTGCATTCTTATTTCAATGAAAATGTGTTCATTTGCTTTTTATCCCATCATGAGTAGCTAAATCCCGTTGAGGGGTTCAATGTGGTGAATTCCCTTATGGTTTAATGGCTTGAAAGTGTTTTATTTGCTTAAGTTATGTTCAATGCATGTCATTCTTTATTGATTATCACTCTAGTCTTGTTGAGTTTAATTTGATCACTTAGACTTTGCATGCTATGTGAGTTTGATTTCGAAAGGGACAAACGATATCAGTTCTCATAAAGGTGATATAGGAGAAAAAGCTCGAAAGAGATTGTTCGGCGGTATAGGGCAAGCTGCCTAAGGCACCCTATATCGACTATAGGGTTATAGGTTGCATTCGTGAATTATCTATGTCGGAGTCGAGTCACAGAAATGTGCATAACGGTACTCGCTTAGCCTTCTAACGGTTCTTGGGAGAAAGGGTCAAATAGAAGTTAAATCTAACCCAATGCATTGAATACACGTAAGTTAGATATTGCATGATTATGGTTATTGTCTTAGGGATGAATCCATGTTGAATACCTCGTTTATTTCTTATTGTTATTCTTTATTAGTTATTTGCATGTTCTATTTATCTTTTCAAAAACCTAATCAATCAACTTATTTTCTTTGGTTACCTTTTCAAAAGCAATCAATTGAGCAGTTTCTTCTTCAAATCTGAATTTCTAGTTTAGTCCTCGTGGGATCGATACCCTTGAAGTACTTCTGAGGTTTTTTTTATTACTACGTGCGACAGTGTATACTTGCACTAAGTGTTAGCTGAATTAATCTTTTTTATTATTATTCATCTTATCTCACATTCCATCTATTCAGCTGACGACGCACCAGCTGTCATCTACAAAAAACTAATGAGAAAGTGAGGGGCAGTGATTGTTTGTTTTAAAACCTTTGAGATTAGAGTTAGATTCTTCTCTGTTAAGAAGAGCGGAGAAACCTTCAGCACAAATAAGGAAAAGATACGGAGATAAAGGGTCTCCTTGTCTAAGTCCCCTGTTTGGCCTAAACTCCTCACACGGATGCCCATTAACCAGCACTGAATATGACACCGAGGTGATGCAATTCATAACTCTGTTCCGCCAGGTTTCACTGAATCCCATGCTCTCCATGATTTTGTCAATAAAGCTCCATTCCACTCGATCGTATGCTTTGCTCATATCGATTTTCATGGCAATGCTTCCTTCTTTCCCCTTTCTCTTATTGTTTATTGCATGGATACATTCAAAGCCTAGGACCACATTATCCGTGATCAGTCTCCCTAGGACGAAGGCCGATTGAGAAGGAGATATAATTGATTTGAGAACACCTTTGAGCCTGTTTGCTAGGGCTTTTGTAATGAGTTTATAGACCACATTACAAAGGCTTATAGGTTTCAGCTCGGCCATATGCTTAGGATTCTTACACTTGGGTATCAGGGCTATGAAAGTTTTGTTAAGCTCAGCCATGTCTTCCCCTTGGTTCAGAACCCTTAGACATACAGAGGTCACGTCCTTACCAATGGTTTTCCAGTATTTTTGGAAGAAAATCGCATGAGCACTGTCAGGCCCCGGCGCTTTAGTCGGATTCATGTCTTTGAGAGCTTTTAGGATCTCTTCCTCTCCGAAGGCTCGATCCAGCAAGGTCGACTTCTCTCTGCTAATTCTGGTGTGGTTGGCTACCATAATTTCCTCCATGGCTCTGGTTTTTGGGTTGGAAGAGGTGAAAATCTTCTTGAAATACTCAGTAGCTATAGATCTAATATCTTCCTCCTTATCCTTCCAACTATTGGAGAGATCGAAAATACCTTCCAGCTTGTTAGTTCTCTTCCTGTGGGATGCTTTCGAATGGAACCACTTCGTATTCTTGTCTCCCCACTTCAACCAATCTTCCCTAGAACGGATTTTCCAGTAGATTTCTTCTTCTTCAAGCAGATTTTCAAGTTCACGCTCCTTGGTCATCAACGCTTCAGAGTTCGTTCCCTTAGGACTGTCCTGTAACCTTTGGATATCCCTTTCGGCTCTGGAAATAGCTCCTTTAAGAGAATCGTTCAGCTTGCTTTGGTTCCATTGCAAAAGCTTTTTGATACAGAGCTGGATCTTCTCACTTATATTGTTAGGATGCGCTTGGAAGGAATTGGACCAACTTGCTTCAATGATGCTGTTACACTCCTCAAAATTCACCCAGGTTTCCTCAAATTTGTATGTTTTACCCTTTCTACAACTGCTGGTCTTTTCCAAACCTTTCTCCATTTCAAACAGTAGCGGCCTATGGTCGGAGTGATGGATGCTGAAATGACGCAGTTTGATTTTGTTCACTTCCAACCCCTCTAAATTTGCTGCAAAAAATCTGTCTAACCTCTTTCGCATTGAGTTTTTTTTTCCTTGAACATTTATACCATGTACATTGGTCCCCAACGAAACCAATATCAGCTAAATTGTACATGTTGATATCATTTTTAAACTCGTCCATCTGCTTGGGGTTCTTCCTATTTCCACCCCACTTCTCCTCGCTAAACATTATCTCGTTAAAGTCACCCCCCACAATCCACGGGAGATTGAAGATATTGTTTAGCCACTCTAAAAGGACCCAAGAAGCTGCCCTATCTTCCACCTAAGTATCTATATGGCCTTTAGAATACGAAGCCACCTGCAGCTTTATGTTATCACTCCACAATAAAACTAAACCACCGTTGTTTCCCGAGCTATCAACGCAAAAACAGCAGTCGTAACCAAGGTTCACCTTAATTCTTTGAGCACGAAAATTGCCAATTTTAGATTCGTAAATGAAAATGATGTGGGGCTTGTGGCTTTGCACCTCGTGATGCAAAGCTCGGAACGCCTGGGAGTTCCCCAACCCCCGAACGTTCCAACTGAGGATTTTCATGGCGTCCGGCGGGGCTGTACCACAGCCTCCGTCGATATCCCTCCTGCATTGTCGTAGTATTGTAAGCACTGTCTCTTAGTACCCTGTTCCTCAACCTCCTCATGGCGATCATGCTTTTTATTGGTTCTGGACCATTCCATCTCAGTAGTTTCATTTGTAGTAGTTTCAGTTCGAGCTCTTCTTTTCCACGCTCTTACCCCATGCAATTTTCTTTCTGGCTCTGCTGGTTTCTGATCCCCCTTTTCCTGTTTTTCCTTTTTTATTTCCATAATATTTTGGTCCAGAGATGTTGCCATTCCTGTTTTCTTTTTGTTATGGGTTGCTTCACTTTTTTGGGGGCTAACCTTCGTAGGAAGGAAGTTCTTTTGTGGGCTCATAATGAGGTTTACATTAGTGGGCCCAAGTCCTTTTTCTTCCCTAACAATAGATAAATTTTCTCCCCCAACTATTTCCATACTATTGACCCCTTTTTCCCCCGATGTCTGACAGCTGTCTCTTAGCTTTCTCTTTTCATCAGTGCATCCTCTTCTAGCTTCCACCTTTTTGTCCGAAATAAACTTTGAAGGATGTGTTGTTTTGTCGTTTTCCAACGGCTCTATTTGCTCACTTCTCACCTTCCCCGTGGTTGTCGGAGCTTTTGTCGTCGGTTTGTTACCCTCCTCCACTTCGGTAGATTTTATTGCCGCAGGTCCAGAGGCTTCCCTTCCTTTGTCCACAACCATGTTATTCAGATTGGGGCTGAGTTTTGATTCTTTTTTATGTGTTCTTTTGTGATTCCCTTGCGATTCCTCCTACCTTTCTTGTCTCCAGGATTTGCTTTGTTCCTCTCTTCCCCACCCCCTGAGTTCTTCCCTTTCCTCTTCCTCTAAAGCTCTGAAAATTGGAAAATGATCTGACATTTTTGTAATATCCTTTGCTGGCTTGGGTCACTCGCATATCTACATCGTAACTCAATATAGGGTCCCCCTCTACTCCTTCATCTCTACATTCCTGAAACACATGACCCAATTTCCCACAATAATAGCAGAAATCAGGTAGTCTTTCATAGGTCACCGGAATCCACTTTGTGTCGCCTTTTGCTCCAGTTTTAACATTAGTTCCTCTCTTCAAAGGTTCACGCACATCCATTTGAACTTTCACCCTCAGAGTTTCTCCTCCCATCCTCCCTTCATTATCTGTTTCAGCTTCTTCAAACCTTCCTATGGAATTTCCAAGCGTTTCAGCATATTTCCTGCAAAAACAGACTCTGGGTAAGTTTTGAAAATGTATCCAAAAGAAAACGTATCTAAATTCCAGAGAGTCAAGACTATAATTCCCTCTTAGCTCTTCGAAGATTAGAACCGCGTTGTCAAAACTCCACGGTCCTCCCCTGGCTATTCTGGTTTTATCTCTAAGAAATTTGAAGCTGCATTGGAAGATGTTTTTCCCGACCTTTTTGATCTTGACATAACCTTCGATTCCCCATATCCTTGGCATCATCTGAATGAAGTACTCATCATTTACGCTTCTCACCGACAAGATTTTGCACACCATAGCATAAGTTAGCTCTCTATCAGTGTCCTCGATATCATTGTCCTCAACATCCACAACTCTTTTTCCTTCCTCTATTCTCAGTTTTTCAAGCTTACTTAGTATAGCTTCCTTTTCCTTGAACCCGCTATTCCCCGAGTTTTCCTCCATTTCACCTCCTGCGTTCCTCTCCATAACTTGCTGGTTGATCCCTTGGATTTCAGCGTTTTCCATATTTTCCGTTACCAAAGTCGTCGTCAAAGTCGCTTCGCCTTGTTGGTCACCTCTGGACCCCTTTAAGCAAACCTCTTCGTTGCCCTTGTCGTCCATGGCCTTCGTCCCGAGAGAGAACTCCCGAGAGGTTGCCAGGACCCTCGTATTCGAATCTGGATGCTTTACACCACGCATAGCATACTTGTTATATAAATCATAACTCTCTTCCATGCTATTAACAATCAACCCAATATATGCTCACTCAAGTTGTCTTTTTCTTCCATAAACTCTAATTCACTTTGATTATCATTCCTATTAAACAAGTAGAAATTAATAGAAATAACTATAAATAGTAAAAAAAATACGGTAGGTAATATCTGAAACTAATTTATTTTAGTTAAAATATATTCATTTGGTTAAAGTATTATATAATATTAAATTTACTGTTATTAATAAATTAATTTTTTGAGTTTAGTGGTGATTCAAAATGGTATCAAAGTTGGAGATTATGCATGACCTCTCAAAGATAGAAAAATAAAAGAGAAAAAGTTAGAGCTCTCAATTTGAATATATATTTTTATTAAGTTAATATTATAAATTTTGTATGCTATAGTATTAGTTATCCATAATAAATTAAATAAACTTAATTTATTGGTTAAGAGTGAAAATTAAATTCTAATTTAGTTTGGGTAGAAAAGAAAATTTAATTATTTATAAAAACATATTTTAAATTTATGCAACTAATTTTAATAATTAATTTATTAATTAGAGAGAAATAACTCTTTTCAAATGTAAATAATTTATTCATTATTAATAATTAAGGTTAATGGTATGCTTGTAATTATGAAGCTTTCAATTGAATTCCATTAATATCAATTTTATGCACAAAAAGATACTTATAAATATAATAAAGAATTCTCGAGTGATCATTGGGTGATTAGAATAAAAACAAAACAAATTAATAATAATTGTCGTTTGCTTTTTATTCCCATTTTCTAAATGATTTCATGCATTATAATTTCTTCTCTATTTAATTAGATTTTCTAAACAAAATCTAGTGTAATTATAAAAAATATATATATATATATTTTTTGACAATATGTGGGAGTGGGGATTTGAACCACATACCTTGTGGTTATTAATACAACTTTATGTCAGTTGAACTATGCTCTTGTTGGCGAGTAATTATAAAAATAATAATAATAAAAAGAGGGAAGGAAATCAACATCTACTTACATAGGGTGTTTTTCTTCACGTTTCGTCTTGATCACTTTTCTGTGCAATAGCAAACAAAAAAAAATGTATATGTACCAATTAATAATTAACATTCATATTGAGTGAAATCAAGATATCTAGAAAAAATTTGAATAAAGTTGGTGTTTGATTTCTTATTAAGTTAATGTGATCAGCCAACTACTTGACTTTTTTTTTTGGCAAATGAACTATTGCAATCGCATCAATTTTAGTAGAGGTTTAAATTTGAAGCTAGAGGAGAAGGTTGTGAAAATGTAAGTTTGATTGACAAAATAATTTGAAAAGTAACGTTCAAATTAGTTTAACCATCACCTTATTTTTCTCCCCATAAAACAACGAGAAATCAAATTTGAACGAGGTCAATGAAAAAATCTTAACAGAAAATCTGAAGTGGAAAGAGAAAAAGAAATACAAATAGAAAAGAGTGGTTGAGAAATTAGAAACTTAATAAAAAAGAAAATGATTAACCACGTTCGTTAACCATGTGGTTAGATTGCCACATGTCAAAAAATGAGAGGGGTCGCATTACATCGAGTACATGTAGGACCCATTTGGTAACGTTCTCGTTTCTTGTTTCTTGTTTTTAATTTTATTAAGAAATCTAAGCATTTAATAACTATGTATGTTTCTTGTTTCTCATTTTTAAGAAACACTCCCAAAATTTGTATAGAACTTTTGTGAACAACTAAAACTAGTTTCTCCTTTTTTGTTCTTGTTTCCAATTTTTTCCAAACATAAATAAGAATATAGGTTTATTATTATTGAATGTATAGGTGTTAGGGTCATGAAATTCTATTTTTCTTTATTAAAAAAGAAGAAGCGGAAACAAGAAATTACGAAAGGGGCCCCTAATAATTTCTCCACCACATAGGATAATAAAATGGTCTATCTACCAATTTTTCAATTACTTGTTTTTAATTTAAAATTTGAAATTAAAACTACAATATTCCACGTGTGTAAGAGCAAAGAGAAATTCCAACGTGTCACTCTTTGAACAAAATTAATTAAAATGTTTCGATTCAAGTGTTTCTTATCTCTAATTTATTAGCTATTAAACATTTTTTTTAAGGTTATGGACCTATTCGACAAACCCCTTGAGTTTGAAGACAACGTGTGATTGAACTCTTTTTATAAAATAAGAGAAATAAGAAGTATTTGAACACATTTCGAAATTGCAACAGAGTTTGAGAAGGGAGGGAAGAGAAGAGGAAGAGAAGAAGAAGAGAAACAAATGGCAGAGTGGGTTGCATGGGGATGGTTAACGTGTAGGCGTCATGAAAACGGGCGTAGCCATTACAAGCCACCCAATGCAAGCTTCAAACTTCCACGTCTCATGCATGCACTGCTTCCTTACTCCTTCAAATACTCAGCCCTCCAACCCCCACCTTTCTCCCCCACTCTCCTTTTAAACATAATCTAAAAGCATAATAATAATAATGGCCAGACACCCAATTTCCATCCTCCTCCTCATCGCCCTTTTCTTCTTCGCCGCCGCCGCCTCCGCCCTCCACTTCGACGATGACAACCAAAGGCCATGGCTGCAGAGGTGCCGTCAACAGGTTCTCACTACCTTTTACATTTTCATAACAATATTATAATCCTACACAAATATTTTGATAATATCCATTTACATATCTACGTCAATATGTTTGTTTAGTGCATACCTTAATATATGTTTAAAATATGATGAGATCGGAAGATACTAAGTAGGCAGTGTGTGTGAAGAATTATCCCTTATTTAAAAACAAAATATAAAAGGTGAGGATCAGTGATTTTTTAAAAAACAAAAAAAATCAGAATTCTAAAATAGACATTTTTAAACTTTATATGCACTTAAATTAAACAAATTTGAAACTTCATTAACGAAAATGCAACACGCTTTATAGTTCATATTCTTAAATATTAATTTTACTATCTATTCTTACTATTATTTTTTTACTCAACAAAATCTTTAGAACTCGGGGAAACTTGAGTGTTTTTTTTTTTTTTTTTTTTTTTTTTTTTTTTTTTAATTTTCAATTTTTTAATTTTTTTTTAGTACATCAACATTTGGAGGTGGGAGGTTACCTCAGACCTCTTAATCGAGGATACATGTTGAGCTATGTTATTTTTTTTATTTTTTTATTTTTATTTATTTATTTATTTATTTTTTTTTTGTAGTTTAATAACATGGGATAGTAGTGATTCAAACCACAACATATGCTTTAACTATGACTTAATTTTTTTATATATATAATTATTAAATTAGTTGATTTATTCTATTTATTTATTTTTTCTAAAAATCTCGTTGGCAAGCGAAATGGAGCCTTCTAAAGTTAAGAAATTTGAGGCTACCATCTTCATTTGCCTATGCATATAACAACAGTCAGCATTGTGATGGAATAAGTGAGATTTGTTGAAATGAAACAGATTCAGGGTCCACGGCTCCGCCACTGCGAGCAGTTGCTGACGAGGCCCCGTCGCGTCCGGCAGCTATTAGCGGCGGAGGAAGAGGAAGACGCAGTGGAGCACCTGGAGGAGTGCTGCCGGCAGCTGCGGGGGATGGAGGACCCGTGCCGGTGCGAGGGGCTGAGGCAGATCGTGCAGCGCCGTAGGCAGCAAGGACGGCTGCAGGGGATCGACGTCGGGCAGATGATGGAAAGAGCCACCAACTTGCCCTCCGTCTGCAGGCTCAGCCGACGCCGCTGCGACACCCGCTCCTCCCGGTGGTAGAGCAGACAAAAATAGAACGCTCGAATGGGAAAGAAAATGAGAGAGCCCATTGAGGTGAACCAACTGAAAATGGAGTAATCTAATAATCAATAAAATATGCCACCTCCCCGTCTTAGCGGGAGATGTGTACTCATGTTTAAAGGAACATCTCACTTTCTTTGGTTTTTTTCCTTCTTTTAATAAAATCTGGTCTTTAATTAACAAAATGTGAATTATGTCTCTAATAATGGCTGAGTACGAAATCACTTACTTTTTTAATTTTTTCCTGGTACTCTCATCTCATTGTACTGCTCTCCTTGAATATTTTCACCTTTAATTAACCCACTTGAATCTTATCTCTTATTGAGAATAGTTACGTACAGGTTAATTTAATTATTTAATTTACTTTCTCTATTTTTTTTTTCTTAAGTATTCAGGTTTTTTATTATTATTATAAAGTAATTTAATTTTTCACACAGACAATGTTATTCCTATAAAATAATTGATGCTAAACCCATGTTATTTTGAAAATGATAACTGGAAACGAATTAGGCTGTGCTATGGTTATGTTTCATATTTGTTTCCAATTTATTACTTTTCCATTTTGATTAATTTTCCAGTTTTTAAATAAAATTTTAATAATTATAAGAAAACCAAAATCGCATAATAATGTGGAATAATAAATTTTTAAAAATATTTTCGAATGGAAATCTAAATTCTAAAATATAAATGATTATATACAAGATTTGAATATTTGACTTTTGGGTCTTCTGTTGACTACACGAAAAAAAACACATAAACAAATTTGTTTATAGCATACCGTAGTTTGTTTTAAAAAATACTTACGAACATTAACGTTTCAAAGCCCAAAATTTTACTTCAATTGAATATCTTTCTTCTGGCGATATAATCAAATACTCGGATAATACAAGGAAAAAAAAAATAAAAATTGGAGTTTTGATCGGCATTTTATTTTCAAAAAGTAGATTACAATTTAAGAAAAAAAGTCAAATTAAAAGTTTAAACATACACCAGAATAGAGAGAAAAGTTGTAGGGAGAGACAGTTTAAGAGCCAAATGAAACTACATTATATATTGATATCGAATATAACTGTGCTATTGATTTTTAATAATAATAAATTAATCATAAAAAGAAATTAAAGGCGACACTGTTAAACGCCGCCAAGAAGACGAAAAACCAAGTGCAATGCAGAATCTCTCTGGATGTTATAATCTGCAAGAGTTCGATCATCTTCAAGAATCTTTCCCGCAAAAGTCAGCCTTTGAGAATCAGAACGTACACCTTCCTTGGCTTCGATCTTAGCCTTCACATCAGCTATCGTGTCCGACGACAGAACATCTAGAGAAATTTTCTTCCCGTCTAGAACTTTCACGAAGATCTGCATCTGCATTCAAACACAGGAAGAAAATGTCAGTTGTCAGAATTTTCTGGTCGGCCAAATTGAATCAACATTCAAATGGGTTTAGGTTAAAATAAACCAACAGACCTTGTAGTATGATAGGAGCTTAATTGAATGGCTTGTCTGAAGATTTGATTTGCGTTTGATTGTATGGGAACATGTTTCCGTATATTTATAGTGGTAAAGAAATGGTTGTTTTAGTTTTTGCATTCAAGTTATGGGAAGGAAGATAAAGAGAGGAGTTTTTTTGTTTTTTTTTTTTCTTGGGAGTTGAATGAACCAATCTCCAAGTTCAGCGAAATTGTACGTCTACTTTAATTTCTTCGACTCTTTGGAAAACGAAACAGGTTTGGTGTTGGTGATTCTTTTTCCCTTGGAGAAACTGCATTCATTATTAATTATTTTTTCCCTTGGAGAAAATATTTAATTGGAACATTTATGTTTGTTACTAAAAATCCTACCCGAATACGTATATTTTCTTTTGAATTTTGAATATAGAATTATGTGTTTAAACTCAAGTAGTTAAAAGAATTCCTGGGAATTTTGTACAAACTCTTTTTGGGTGGAAAGAAATTATGTTTGTGTTCAAATGTATTTTAATATGACAAAAAACTCAAGTTTTTATTTATGGATGGTTTTTTTTAGTCTATTAATGATTTGTTGTCATAGCTGGTAGTAGTTTCTTTTGTAGACAAGTTTTTTTCTTTTCCTTTTTCGTTTTTTTTTTTTTTTTTTTTTTTTTTGATAAAATGTAGGCAAGTATTTTAATCCTTACTCCACATTAATTATATTTGTATGTATTGTTATATTCTCTAACCTAAAAATATGACAAATTTGAAGTAGGTGAGCACCAAGACTTCCATTTTATACGTCTTAAAGGGACCGTTTGGTTTAAGGTTTTATAGATGCCTGGGAATAAAAGATGCCTGAGAATACTATGTCTGGGAATAAGATTGCTGGGAATCAAAGATAACTATGTTTGGTTGTGCATGAGAATGTCATCAGGATTTTATGAGAACGAATTATGTATGTATTTACTTTTTAGAATTAATCAGGTAAACTTTATGTAATTTTAATAAATTAATCAATAAAATAGTCAAAATTAATTCAAACTATTAATAAAAATTAATGAATTAATAATCATTAAATAATTTTAATTGGTTAAACTATGTTAGTTTAACTAATTAAAATTATTTAATTAATTTTTTTTAATAAATATCCTTAACTACAATAATTTAATATATTTGTATCCATAAAAATTAATTAGATAAATATTTTAATAATAATATGATTATTTATTTATTATAAAGAAATCCAAAAAAATAATTAATTGATTATAAACAATCAATAAGTAATTAATTGTAATTATTGTAAAATGAACTTTTATACTAAAATCATTTAAATAATTATAATTCAATAATTAAATATATTTTCGATAATGTTAACTAATTAATTATAATTTTAGTAAATATGTAATTACATCCCTTAATAAACTTGGACTAAGTATTTGTTTAAAAAAAATTTGAAATTCTTGACAAATTAATATTTAATCTAATTAAATAATTTATTATATTATTTTTTTAATTTATTATCCATTGGTTAATAAAATTACATATAAAAATAAAAAATAAGAGATGGACAAAGAGAAAACTCATGCTTTTGCAAGGGTATAGAAAACCCTTGCTTATGGGCATAAATGATGCCTGGGAATCTTTTATTTCCTGGGCCCACCACAGAAACCTTGAAACAAACAAGGGTATCAGAAACCCTTGCCCATTCTCATCTCCAAAACCCTTGCATCAAACGACCCCTAAGTTTAAATCTCCCCCCAATTAGTATTGTATCATCTTTTATCACATCAATGCAATTAAGACCTCCTAGAATATATCGAGAGTGAGATCCTTCAAATTTTTTATCATTTAAAAAATTTCCTAATACTATGGCGGTATTTTTGTTATTGATGGTCAAATTTGGTCGGGAGGAACTCACCTGATCTTCACGTGCCACTAACGGTAAATTTATTTGAGAGGGGGGAAGACATGACCTTCAAGACAGAAAACCTGCACACTGGTGTTGTGCTTGTCATACTGCCTCCGATGCTTAAGTCAGAAAATGGAAGGAGGAGAGCAAGAGGGCAAGAGAAGAGTGTAGAGAATAGAGTTCGGGATCCTCTCTTCAGTGATGAAGAGTGGTTTAAATACCTGCTCATGCTCCTAGGGTTTTTAGGAATTCGGAGGCGTTTCGGGTTGAACCAGGTGGAGCCAGGGCGACCAGGGACAGTAGGGACCGAACGGAGGCGGAGGAGCTCGGCCCGCGCAAGCGGGCCGAATGGTCGGCCGAGGCCGACCATATGGGTCGGGCCAAGTTGGACCGACCCTTTGGTCTGGTCTTCCTCTAGGTCGGTTTCCTGGCCCTATCTCTGCCCGGTTGTCCTCGTCAGCTACTTATGCTTCGGAGTGGTCCAAAATTACCTATAACAATTTTCATACTACCTCAATTTATTGTTGGTTTTAACAAAAACAATAAAATATAGTGTAGGCTTATAAAATAAAATAATTTATCATTCAGTGATATGCCAAATTGTGAATGGAAGAATTTGAAATACTAGTACTAGAAATTTTCCTTGATTATTTATAATAGTCATAAAGGACCGTCATTGATAAAAAAAATAGTGATTGTCTTCCATCTATATATCATCTAAGTTATAATTATATAGTCAAAAATAATGATGGTTGTCAACTGCCTTGTATATTCATATGTCATCGTAAATTACAGTGATGATGACCATAAACAATGGTAGTCAAAAGCTATGTGTTCTCTTTTCTCGATGTAAAAAGAGAAATGTGGCAAAAGGAAGTGAAAATAAAGTGACACAACACAATCTTTAAAGAGAAATTTTAATGCGTTGTTTCTAAAAGAGGTTACGTTGCTCATATCATTTTCTTTTGCCCAACCGACCATTTCCTTCCATCCACCATCTATGTGCTGGGATGTGGAGACAAAAACCACCACTTGCCGTGCATGGGAAAAAGAAAAGCAAATGGGCCAGGGCCATTAGGTTTGCAAGCTCATATATTTATGTGTTTTTAGATTGTGGCAGAAAAACACCAAGAGAGAAAAACGACAGGGTAGTGGTTTTTCGGCTGGGAGCATTTTGATTTAGCGGTAGTGAGTTCTGTTGAGAGAATAAGATTGATTCTCTTGGGTTGAGGGTGTTTTTGTTTCTTTGTTTATCCCAAGCTATCGGGTTGTGATACTTGGACGTCAATAGCTATTGTTGGGTTATTGAGGGTTGGTTTGTAGCGTTATTGAAGGCTTCCTGTAATTTCCCAAATTCTAGTAGAACCTGCAGTTGTAGAAGACTGGACGTAGTCCCGAGCTTGGGGCGAACTAGTATATTTTCGGTGTCGCTTCTTTTTCCCTAACTTTTATTATTTTCGGGACTATTATTTTTGGCTTGTGTTGGCTTAACCTGTGGAATGGGAGATAGTTATAATAAAATTGATTGTCGTCATAATATTATTATTATTTGTATTCTGCATTTTTTTCTCCCAACCATTGGTATCAGAGCTTTTGGTTCAGGAGTCATGGGTTTTGTAGAGCCAAAAAGTTTCGATGGAGTCATGAAGTTCGATGGGAAAAATTTTGGATATTGGAAGATGCAAGTCAAGGATTATTTAACTTGCAAGAAAGTGCATAAAGCATTGAAGGAGAAACCGAAAGGGATGACAGACAAAGATTGGGAAGCTCTAGATGAAGAAGCAGTTGCAACCATAAGGATGTGTTTGTCGATGGATGTGGCAAGTCTAGTAGCCCATGAGACAACTGCAGTCAAATTGATGGAAGCACTTGCAATCAGGTATGAAAAACCCTCTGCAAATAATAAGGTCTACCTAGTTAAGAAGTTTTTCAACATGCAAATGTCTGAGGATGCTTCTGTGAATTCCTATATTAATGAGGTTACCACTTTGATTAATCAGTTAAAATTTGTTAAGATAGAGTTTTCTGATGAGGTGAATGCTATTCATTTATTAACGTATTTACCTGATAGTTGGGAAACGATGAAGGCAGCAGTGTCTAATTCGACTGGAAATAACACTTTAAAATTTCAGAAGTTTGTGATTTAGCCATAGCTGAGGAAATTCGTAGGCAGGGTAGTAATAAAGAGTCTATAGTAGGGTCAGCTTTGGTTATGACTAAAGGTAACGATAAGGTTGATGAAGAAAATGAATCGAGTAGCAGTAGGAAAAAGTGGAAAAGTAGGAATGAGGTAGAATGTTTTTACTATCATAAGAAATGTCACTTCAAGAGTCAGTGTAGGAAATTTAAAGAGGATCAGAAAAGAAAACCAAAGGTAAATATAGTGGAGGATGTCATCTTAGTTTGTGTTGAGAGTGACACAAAGTATAGTAATTATTCATCAGATTGGATATTGACAGTGCAGCTTCTGTTCACATAGCTTCAGATAGAAGTTTGTTCACATCATTCACAAGAGGGAGGGCATCATGACCTAGTGAGGATGGGGAATGGTAGAACCTCCAAGACTAGAGGGATTGGAGATATTAGTCTGAAGACAGAATGTGGAGGTAAATTGGTACTGCGAGATGTCAGGTTCGTGCCTAATATCAAGACGAATCTTATTTCTATTGGTAAGTTGGCAGATGATGGTTACATGTGTGAGTTTGGTAGTCGCCAGTGTAAACTCAAGTTCGGATCCCAGGTAGTGGCAGTTGGTCACAGGAATTCTACACTGTACATGTGTCAGTTGAATGTTGGCAAAGGTTCAAAGAGACAGTGGAAGCCGGTTAAAGTTGCAGATGGTAGTTGTAGAGGTACAGTTGAGCCAGCAGCAAGGATAGCCAATTTCGATCAGTCCGATCAAGATCCTTCAGTTCAGAAACAATTGGGAAGTCCAGGAGAGAAAGTTGATGGATATCGTGAATCCCCAGTTGTCAGACGCTCGAATGAATTGAAGAAGTCGCTCGGACGAGTTGAGGCATCAAAGTGGAAGGCCAGAGCAGTTGCTAAGGTCAAAGGTCAGGTCTCTAGCTTGGTAACAGGTTTGAATAGAGGATTCAAGCCATTCTCAGAGTGTATCTTCTTCAGGAACAATATTCGAATTGGAAGAAGATGACAGGTGACACCACTTAGCTGAAGTGGGAATACGTGTCTGTCTTTTTCGTCTGGGAGACAGGGCCACGTAGCTAGCCCATACCTCGGGGCGAGCACAGATGAGCTACAGTTATATTCTGATAGTTGCCTGTTTTTGTGAGTTTGTTGTTTTTCAGGTATTTTAAGCCTTGGAGTTTACTAAGAAGATGAGAGATAACAGTTGTAGTGGGAGTAGATCCTTGGAGTTTGCCAAGATGTTTAGAGTTTTTTTGTTGCAGTGGGAGACAAGATCGTTGTTTTTGTCTCCAAGTGAGAAATTGCTGGGATGTGGAGACAAAAACCACCACTTGCCGTGCATGGGAAAAAAGAAAAGCAAATGGGTCAGGCCCATTAGGTTTGCAAGCTCATATATTTATATGTGTTTTTAGATTGTGGCAGAAAAACACTAAGAGAGAAAAACGGGAGGGTAGTGGTTTTCCGGCTGGGAGCATTTTGATTTAGCGGTAGTGAGTTCTATTGAGAGAATAAGATTGATTCTCTTGGGTTGAGGGTGTTTTTGTTTCTTTGTTTATCCCAAGCTATCGAGTTGTGATACTTGGAAGTCAATAGCTATTGTTGGGTTATTGAGGGTTGGTTTGTAGTGTTATTGAAGGCTTCCTGTAATTGTAAACAAAAAGAACAAATAGTGGAAACAAGATAGAAATTGCAAGAAGGAAGTGAATCAAATTGAGTTGTGATGCATTGAAATGAAAAAATTACACGAATTTATAGGAAAGTAAAATGGACACCCACTAACCCACTAACCTTGAAAATCTCTTCAATTAACCTTACTAAGTCACATTCCTCCAAATTAGAAGCCACTATCCTAAATAAATGCCACTAACCATTACTTTCTACACAAGTAAATTAACTAAATCAAACTACTTGCCTACCAAGTTTGCACTAATTTTAACACTCCCCCTTAGTGCAAACATACGATCAACAACACCGAGTGCACTCCTGAGTTCTTCAAACTTGGATTTACCAAGAGCCTTGGTAAATATATCAGCAACTTGCTCCTTGGAATGTATCTTCTGTAATTTGATGTCTTGTGTCAAAACTTTCTCTCGGACAAAATGAAAATGAGTTTCAATGTGCTTTGTACGAGCATGAAACACTAGATTCCCTGCACACTTGATTGCACTTTCGTTGTCACAAAAAATACAAACTGGATAGTCCAAATTGGAAAAAATTTCTGCCATGAGTCTTTTTAGCCAAATGCATTCTTGAGTAAAGCCATAGTAGCTGCTACATATTCTACTTCACAACTTGAAAGAGCAACGGATGCTTGCTTCTTACTGCACCAAGAAATAGCCCCTGAGCCTGTATTAAAGCAGTATCCAGTTGTGGAACGTCTGTCATTTACATCACCAGCCCAATCTGCATCAACAAAATCGCTTAACACGAAAGATTTAGCCTGTTTATACAACAAGCCAAAACATAAGGTACTCTTAACATATCGAAGAATTCTCTTTGCAGCAACTAAATGAGCTTCACATGGCTTATCCATAAATTGAGCAACAACACCTACAAAATAAGAAATGTCAGGTCTTGTGATAGTTAAATAAATTAGGCTACCAACAAGTTATCGGAAAAGTGTTGCATTTGCCAATCGTTTTCCTTCTTCTTTAGTCAACTTCAAAGATGGCTCCATAGGAGTAGTCATTGGTTTTGACTCATTCATGTCAAAGCAATCTAATAAACTTGCTGCATATCCTTTATGTCAGACAAAGTATCCATCTGACCTTTCAACCTCCAAGCCAAGAAAACATCTTGCTTCACCCAAACTCTTCATTTCAAAACGAATTGACAACGCATCTCGAAGACTATTAATTTCAACTTCATCATCACCTGTTATGATCATGTCATCAACATATAGTAGAAGCATTCTACATACTGAAGTTGTCTTTTTAACAAACAGACTTGAATATGCACTTGAAGACCTGAACCCACAAAACTCAAGATATTGAGCAATTTTACCATACCAAGCACGGGGAGCTTGCTTAAGACCATATAAAGCCTTCTTGAGTCGACACACATAATTTGGAGACTCCTTGGAAACAAAACCTTGGGGTTGTTCCATAAAAATGTCTCGATCTAACTCTCCATAAAGGAAAGCATTCTTCACATCTAACTACCATAATTTCCAATCTTTGTAAGTAGCTAATGAAATAATTGTTCGAATAGTTACCATTTTAGCAACAGGAGTGAATGTCTCTTCATAATCTAGACCATATTGTTGTGAAAAACCACGAGCAACAAGACGAGCTTTATACCTGTCAATAGTACCATCCGGCTTTTTCTGTAACTTGTAAACCCATTTACAAATAACTAACTCAACATTCTTTGGCTTTGGAACAAGTTCCCAAGTGTCGTTCTTGTTCAGAGCCGAGATTTCCTCCTTCATTACTTCTTCCCATTCAAGAACATCTCTAGCTTCATTATAAGACTTGGGTTCACCTTCACAAATATCACCCATCAAAAAACAAGATACAATTGAACAGTTATTTAATTGTACCTCATAATCAAATAAATAACTGGGTCGTGTTCTTTGCCTAGAAGATCTTCGAACAACAGTCTCTGCATCTTCATATGTTTGATTATATTCTCCAATACTAGTATTGATCTCATTTTCATCTGAGGCATCATCTGTAAAGAAAGGCGATAAATCAACAACACCTTTCTTTGAACTTGTATCCATTTGATGTGACGAAACTTCATCAAATACCACATCTTGAGAAACAACAACTTCTCTTGTACTTGGATCCATACATTTCCATCCTTTCCTGTGAGTATCATACCCAACAAAAATACAACGTCTTGCCTTTGGGTCAAGTTTAGTACGCTTATTTTTTGAAACATGAACATAACAAATTGACCCAAAAACTCGAAGATAACTCACATTAGGTTTACGACGATATAATACCTCAAAAGAAGACATATTCGATCCCGTCCATGGAGGTAGACGGTTTATGACATGACAAGCTGACTGAATAGCTGAGGCCCAAAGCTCCCTTGGAAGGTTCTTTGCATTCAACCAACACAAGCACATAGATGTAAGATGTGCTAATTTACGTTCAGCAACTCCATTCTGTTGTGGAGTGTCAGGACATGTCATATGACGTTGAATTCCATGCTCTTTGCAATAATTCTGAAATTGATCGGACATGTATTCTCCCCCATATCTGTGCGAAGACACTTTATTGGCAACATAAATTCATTTTCCACTTGCTCCTTGAACTGGAAAAACTTGGAGAAAGTCTCACTTTTAGCTTTCAAGAAATACACCCACGTGAACCGAGAAAAATCGTCCACAAAAACCATCACAAAACGACAACCAGAATAACTGGGTGTTCTAGTTGGCCCCATCAAATCTGAATGAACCAAATGCAATGCAACAGCAACCCTGTTATTTGAATTTGGGAAAGGAAGACGATGTGATTTCCCAAATTGACAACCAGGACAAACCACATCGTGATGAATTTCCTTAAAGAGAGGAACACCGTCAAGAAGCTTTTTCATAGAAATTCTTTGTAGTAACTGATAACCAACATGGCCTAGTCGAGCATGCCAAAGTGTTGCACTATCATTCTGACCTGTCTTTTCAACATAAGCATCACTTGCAGACAAAACATAGAGAGAATCTTTCCTCTTTCCAGTTAATAAAACATCAGCTTCAAATTGCTTGATATTAGAAACAATTTTCACATCATTTGGACCAAAGAGAACATACCTCCCAGAATCAGCAATCTGAGAGACTGAAACCAAATTCTTCTTTAGACTTGGAACATGATAAACATCTTCAAGAGAAACACCAGCAACATTTGGTGCATCATCCTTAACATTAACACGCCCTTCTTCAACAACAGGATGTAAGGAATTATCGGCTGTTGCAATAACTCTTTTTCCCTTATGGGTATGGACATCAGAGAGAAGAGAAACATTTCCAATAGCATGATGAGAACAACCAGAATCAATAATCCAATCCTCATCATAATCTATAGAAGTATTAGCATGCAAATTAATGGGTTGATCAAAAGTTTCAATTGACAAGCATTGTTCTCAAGTAAGTTGTTCAGGTTTGTTACTTTCCTGTACAACATTTGCTTCTGCTTCTTTGAGATTCACCCGACAATTTGGTATAATATGACCCGACTTCCCACAACGATGACACACCACCTTCGCCCGACAATCACGTTTGATGTGTCCTGGCTTGCCGCACCTAAAACACCCTTTTAAATTGCCCTTGGACTGCCCTTCAACCTTGGAATCCTTGCTATCATTTGAAGAGCGCTTGGCAGAAGAATTAACTTTTCCTTTATCTTTTGCATAAACAGCAGTTTCCACCTCGTAGTGAATTTGCTTGTTGTTACCAAGCATTTATTTCATCAACGCTTCCTGATTTGAGAGCAAGTTTTCCAGCTCAATGATAGAAGGTTGATTTACCCAACCTTGTATCAAAGAAATAAATGGCATAAACTCTTTTCGCAGTCCACGAATAAGATACCGACGCAACCGAGCATTACTAATAGGCTCCGTCTTGTCCAATTCTGTAATTTCAGAACACAAAGTCTTAACTTTTAGAAAATATTCTGAAACTGACAAGTTACCTTGAATAGTTCCGGCAAGTTCATTCTCCAAATACTGCAACCTTGTCGTGTTCTTTTGAGCGAACAATCTTTCAAGTGTTTCCCACACTTGCTTTGGAGAATTCACATCACGAACATGCTCAATATACTCCTTGCCAATAGAAGTTCGCAAAGCAAATAAAGCTTTGCCACATTTGACCTTCCACTTCCTCCGTGCCTCAACGTTCTCCAAAGTATCTCTTGGAATTTCAGTATCATCACCGGAAACAAGATCCCACAAATCTTGTCCTTGTAGAAAAGCTTCCATACATAGCTTCCAATAGCTATAATTATCACCGGTAAGCTTGTCCACACAAATATTGTTTCCACCATTCATTTTCACTGAGTACAAGACTCAAACACGAAATAAAGAACTTGGCTCTGATACCATGTAAACAAAAAGAACAAATAGTGGAAACAAGATAGAAATTGCAAGAAGGAAGTGAATCAAATTGAGTTGTGATGCATTGAAATGAAAAAATTACACGAATTTATAGGAAAGTAAAATGGACACCCACTAACCCACTAACCTTGAAGATCTCTTTAATTAAACTTACTAAGTCACATTCCTCCAAATTAGAAGCCACTATCCTAAATAAATGCCACTAACCATTACTTTCTACACAAGTAAATTAACTAAATCAAACTACTTGCCTACCAAGTTTGCACTAATTTTAACAGTAATTTCCTAAATTCTAGTAGAACATGCAGTTGCAGAAGACTGGACGTAGTCCCGAGCTTGGGGCGAACCAGTATATTTTCAGTGTCGTTTCTGAAGGGAATGAAAGTCCCCACGCAGCAGAAGCGCATCGAAAAGGACCTTACGCCGTATATTAATTAACATTAAAATACCGTTACGAAAAGGCAAAATAAACTTTAAACATACTTTAAAGTTGCTGGAAATTGCTATAAACATGCTTGAAAATTAAATCTAATTTATTTTCATGCTTTTCTAAAGAAACGGGAAAGAACCGTTACAAACCTTCGTTGTAGACTTGACCGTTCTTCGCCAACGACGCTTCAACGAACGAAAACGAAGCAGCCCTCTTGTCTTTTATTCGCTGGAAATTTCTTCTTGAAGGACACAATAACCACAGAGGTTACACCGGTATGTCAAAAGACTTGTGGGAGTCTTTCTCTAAGAGGGAGGCTAGAGAGAATTCTATGGTCTTGTCTTGTGAGTCTAAGAGCACGAGAAGAGTACTGAACCAATTAGGTCTAGTGTTCTATTTATAGAAGAGAGACCATGAATAAAATATTCAATTAAATCAATCTTTTCCAAAATTGATTCAATCTTATTCCTTATTTAATCAATCCAAGATCAATCAATTCCATAATTGATTAATCTTTTCCACAAATGACTAATTACTTCCATAAGTGATTAGATCATTTCCATAAATGATTAATCACTTCCTTAAGTGATTAATTATTTCCATAATTGATTAATTCCCGGCTAATGAATTCTTTAATTAATTAACCACCAATTAAATATCACTTATTTAATTTCCGGCCTTGAATTAATTAATTTTGCCCAAATAGATTTTAGGCCTTAAAATTAATTAATTCATATTTGAACTCTTTCAAACTTCTATAAATTTATTGTGACTCAAATTTATATTAATATTTGAATTTCTTCAAATATTAATTTCTCTCATAATAATATATCAATATATATTATATTGTTTCCCTTAGTAAATTGAACACTTTCAATTTACATTTATTACTTAGTTGCCTCAAATTACTTTATGAGCTACCAATGGGACCTAATGGACCTGCAGATCAGAAGCTCCAACGATGTGAGATTAATTGGTCAAACTCATTAACCAAATTAATCAATATTCGTTAACTGTGTGTACATTCCACTATAGACTCACAGTTGCATTCTTCTCACTGCAGACATATTTTCTGTGTCCACGGATATAGACCAATAACGACTAGTTAGTCCTTCACGAGTGTCCGTAACACTAGCTGGGTCAAATTACCGTTTTACCCCAAGGTTACTTCTATTTTCTTAAGTACCAGTTCTCCCCTAATGAACAACCTGTTTGTGGTCCAACCATCAAACAGAAAACCCTCTCGTGCCATTGAGAGGGTAGGGCCCTTTGTTCAAGACTCGGAGTCACCACTTAAGGGAACACTCATCTGCTTCCCTAAAGTCGGGAATGAGTGAATTCCATCTTGTACGATTATGTTCCCAGCTCCCCACTCGGTCTTGTCCCCAAAATGGTAGGCTTATTGAGTCGGCGTATTGGCCACTCTCACCCATAGAAATCAAAGGACAATCCCTCATGAGCAGGAGTCCATAATCAACTCAGGATTAAGACCAAGTTGTCTAGGTCGTCCTAGTGAAATAGAAAACCAACTAGTTAACGGTGTTATAACAAGTGGCTACTATTTCGCGGTCCGGTCTTATGCAAACTCATTGCATAGGATACCCCCACTCGCATGTCTCCTACATGAACGCGTTGGATCATATAGCGTTTGTATCAAATACAAAGTGGGTCGTATCCATAGTGTCACCAGGATAAGGCACCCAGTCTTATCCCTATACTATAAACCCTTTAGGCTGTTTCTTGAACAGTGATCCTCATATGTCGCTACATATAGTTCAAGACTCATATTACAGCCTAGGATGTCTAGTTTATTAGATTAGGGTTATTTTAGGCAAAGAAAAATATAAAACAACTAATAACATTTAATGGAAAAATATATCAATATTATTTCATTAATATCCGGTCAACGGTTACATTCACTATCTACGAGTTTTAGGGCATAAAACCCAACAGTTTCTTTTTCCTTAACTTTTATTATTTTCGTGACTATTATTTTTGGCTTGTGTTGGCTTAACCTGTGGAAGGGGAGATAGTTATAATATTATCGATTGTCGTCATAATATTATTATTATTTGTATTCTGCATTTTTTTCTCCCAACACTATGTGCCACCCAATGTCGTTTTAATTTGATACATATGCTAGGTAGTTGAAACTATGTGATGTTTAAATTATAGGAATAAATAAACGAAATCTGGCTAAATTTGTGACTGAGCATTTTATGAAATGTTATTCCATCTTATTATTTTTGGACAAAGAATTAGTGAAATGATAACAAAATTTGTATATTTTTCCCAAAAATATTCAACTATGCACTTATCCATTTTGAAATTACATTTTATCATGTTTGATAAAAAAATAATAATAAATCAAATATTTTAAATAAGAAAACTAGTTCAGAGGTTTTTTGTTTTTTGTTTTTTTTTTAAAATATTATTTAGTTCAACAACATGTGTAGATGAAGATTTGAACCTCTACTTTAGGTTGTGGGTACAATACTTTAACCAGTAGAGCTACCTTAGGTTGACTCAAGATAACTTAGAACTGAGATCATTTAGGTCCCTTTGATAACCATTTCGTTTTTTGGATTTTTGTTTTTGAAAATTATGCTTGTTTTCTCCCAATTTTCTTACAATGGTTTTCATTTTTGTTAAGGAAACATCTAAATTTTTAGTCAATTTCCAAAAACAAAAATAAATTTTTTATTTTTTTTTAGTTTTCAAAACTTTACATGGTTTTTGAAAACATTGGAAAAAGGTAGATAACAAAACAAAGAAAATTGTAAGTGGAAGTATTGCTCATAAGCTTTATTTTCAAAAACCAAATGGTTTTCAAATGGACTCTTAATTCTAAACGTATTTAGTAATGAAAATTTTTGCATGTTGGCCCCTATTTACAATGACGTTTTCTATTTTTACCACGGGAATGCTTTTATTTCGAATATGCCCTCCCGTGGATTTTAAAAATAAATTATATTTGTACTATTTCAAATAAGTCCCTAACATTTATTAGTTTGTAACTAAATTTATATTTCAAAACTAGTAGTAGAATTATATGGCAGTTGTTAGGACTATTGTATACGACACCGTTTCAAAAGGATTGCCCAAAGGCTAAATACGGTGTCGTTGGCTCTTGCCTTCGTTTCCTTCTGCTCTTTGTAAAATTAGTTATTCTTTCTTGTGTATACGTGGTTGATTGTTAGAGGCTGAGAATCTTTCCGTTTTGCCTCTCTTGCCCTAGTTATTCCTTGGTGCATTGATGTAATAATTCAAGCTATTCAATTGTGATTTTCTCCATTCTCTAAACTCTCTGTTTATTCAAGTTGTTATCAGAGCTATTCCGGCGTTAGCCATGGGTGATGAAAACTCTTCTTCGTCTTCTTCTTCTGCAGCGGTCTCAGCTCATGTTTCATCCGCTGCAACTGTCGTAAGCACTTCTTTCGATCATCCGCTGAGCACTGTTCTCTCACAGTGAAGCTTGATGAGAACAACTATTTGCTATGGAGAGAGATGATTTTAGCCATTCTTCGTGGTCAGAAGGTTGATGGGTACATTCTCGGAACAAAGGCCCAACCATCAGAACTCGTGGAAATCATCACTGAGATCGGTAAAAAACTCGAACCAAATGTTCTTTATGAGGAATGGACAACAGTCGACCAAGCTTTCTCCGGTTGGCTTTTTGGGTCTATGACCCCTGCAATAGCTGCAGATGTAGTGAACTTTAAAACATCCAAAGAGGTTTGGAAAAGCTCTAGAGAAGGTCTATGGAGCAACGAGCAAAGCTAGGGTGAATCAACTAAGAGGAGTCCTTCAGAATACTAAGAAGGGGTCGATGAAGATGATAGAATACCTAGCGATAATGAAGCAAGCTTTAGAAAACCTTCAACTGACCAGTAATCCCATCTCTCTCAGTGACCTTACTTCTTATGTTTTGGTTGGACTAGATTCAAATATGTTCCCATTGTTTGTTCGATCGACGACAAGGACATCAACACTTGGCAAGAACTATCATCAATTTTAATTACCTTTGAAGGCACCCTGGCGCGTTATTCTGTGCCTACTAATGTGAATGAGCTACTTGACCTAGCAGAGCATCTTGTGTTCAATTGCCAGAATCAGAGTAATTTCTTGAAGCAGTATAATCTTAGCAGAGGTAATCAAAACCAAGGTTAAGGAAATCAACAGTCAAATTTTTGGAGTAACAAAGGTAATGGTCGAGGCAGAGGGCGTGGACGAAATAATTTTCAGCGGAATAACAACTCAAAACCAACCTGCCAACTCTATGGCAAGTATGATCACTCTGCCCCCTATTGCTATCTTCAGTTTGAAGAATCCTTCAACAACAGTGGCGGATCTAGAATTTTACGTTAGGGGGGCACAAGTTTATACTAGGTTTAATTACAAGCTTAGTCCTAAGCTTTTAGATTTGTGTTTATATAATCCCTAAACTTTAAAAAATGTCTAATAGGTCAGTGCATTTTCAATTTTGTGTCCAGTAGATCCATAAAGTTTTAATTTTGTATTTAATAAGTCATTAACTCATGCATTCGGCATTTTTAAAAAATTAAAACTTACAAGTCTTTAACTCATTCAACATTTTTTGTTAAAAAAAATTAATGTAATTACTAGTTACACAATTGAAAGTTTAAGGTTATACAAAATTAAATTTTATGTCAAATTATAAAAAAAAATATATATATATTTAAGACCTATTAGATGCATAATTGAAACTTCATGGATCTATTAGACATTTTTAAAGTTAAAAGACTTATTAAAAAAAAATTGAAAGTTTAAGGACCTATTAGACACAAATTTTAATATTCAGGAACTAAACTTATAATTCAGCATTCATATAAATATAATTTTAAATGCATTGGTATATTTTTTTTTTAAAAATGCATTGGTATAATATTTATATTAAGTAATATTATTTACAAAATTAAAATAAACCTAGAGTTATCCACTGCAAAGAATGAAACTTGAAATATTTAAGATTTTTTAAATGGGATAACGTTGTTCTATACAATTAATTTTTCTAAAATAATTTAATAATGATTTTTCTTTTGTTTTTTTTTTTTTTTTTTTTTTTTTTTGTCTTTATATTTGTATACAAATGTGTGTAAAATGAAAAGATAAAATAAATTCTAACCTATTTTTTATTAATATATATTCTAATTTAAAAAATGAAAATTGAAACAAAAACCAAAAAAGAAAAAAGGTTAAGGCTTTTAAAAATCAAATTGAAAATTGAAACAAAACAAAAAACGTTCAGGCTTTTCAGAAAATTTAGAAAATTGAAAAAAAAAACGTTAAGGCCTTTCAAAAAAACAACAAAAATACATTAAAAGCTACGCGTGCTTGGTCTCGAACCTAAGACCTCGCATTTCAGAAATAAAAAACAACAGAAATACTAAAAACTACGCGTGTTTAGTCTCGAACCTAAGACCTCGCAGGGGGCACGCGTGTTTGTGCCTCCGCTTTGACCAACGATCCAAAGATTAAATACCATATTGTGCATGAAATCTATTATACATATATATATCTTCTATAGTTTCAGGGGGCACGTGCCCCCGTTGCCCCAATGTAGATCTTCTCCTGTTCAACAACACTCTTGTTTCGGCCAATGGTAATAGTCAAGGAGGAAATCAAGGCAACACCGCTGCTTATATTGCAACTCCAGAGATCTTAAATGATCCAAAATGGTTGGCTGATAATGGAGCTACAAATCATGTAACAGCTGATGGTGGTAATTTAGTTGTTAAATTTAATTACTCTGGTAAAGAAACCTTGGTTGTTGGAAATGACACTAAGTTGAGTATAGCTCATACAGGAAGTAGTTCCGTTCCTTGTTTGTCTGGAAATAAACTCAAAAGGATTAATAACATACTTCATGTGTCTAATATTAAGAGAAACTTAGTTAGCATTACTCGATTAACTGCTGATAATGATATATATGTTGAGTTTCCCTCGTGTTTTTGTCTTGTGAAGGACAACATTTCAAAGAAGGTGATGCTGCGCGGAACACTTAAGGATGGTCTTTATCAACTTGAGCTGCCTTCGATTCAAAGTCCTCAATCAACCGTCAGTCCTAATTCTCTCCATGTTGTTGTCTCTTCTTTCAATAAATCTTGTGTTAGTCCTATGTCTAGTCGTCCAGTTGTTTATCATGCTGAAGGGTTTGAATCCAAATTAGAGTCTAAGTTGCTTTGGCATCGTCGTCTTGGACATACTTCTGAAAAGATTGTTGACAATGTAATCAAAGCATGTAATCTGAAATTTTCTCTAAATGAAAATATCCTTTCTGTGATGCCTGTCAGTTAGGGAAATCACATCGTTTACCTTTTGTATCTTCAATATTTAAGTCTAAGCTGAAGGGGTCGAAATCCTTTTGACAGCGGAAACAAACAAGACCGATCTCGAATTAAATTTCAATTTTAGAAAAACCGGTACGTTGGCAAAGAAAAATACAGAAACTAATTTCTATAAAACGGTTAAGCATGCTAAAAATTGATTTTAGATCAAGAACACTTACTAGATTTCGAAGAACACAGCACAATGCTCCAAGAATCTCGTTCTTGATTTCCCAACGGACACCACCACTCAAATTCACCCGCTATCCTCTTGGGATTCCTTAAGATATCGATTGTGGGATCGATCTTGGTCTTGGAAGGGAAAAATACAGCAAAGGGATGCTGAATTTTGGTTGAGAGATAAAGAGAACTTAGAGAGCAATTGCCTCTGTCTTTTTCGAGAGAATGAAGAGAATGACTCGATCAATTGGGTAACCCCTCTCCACTTAACGATAAGTGGGGAGGGAGTTAAAACCCTACTTAATCTTGATCGTTGGATCTAATCCAAACGATTTTGGCCGTATATTAATTAAATAATAATAATCATTTAATTAATTAATTATAATTAATTTAATTAAATCAATTATAACATAAGGTTTTTAATTCAATTTAAATCATATTTAATTGAATTAAATTGGCCATTCAATTAATTCTCAATTAATTGAATCCTACACTAATTAAATATCAAATATTTAATTAATTTTATAATTGAATCGTATTCAATTTAATCTCTCTCATTTAACCTATAGTTTTAATGTGCATCAAAATGTACATTAATATGAACTATAGTATTAATTTGATTAAATCATATTTAACCAAATTAAATTAATTAATTCTCAATTAATTAATTCATGAATTAATCAAATATCACATATTTAATTAAATTCATAATTCTCTCATTAATTAATTTTGAATCATATCCAAAATTAATTTATTATAAAGTTTAATTCATTAACTAAACTTATACTATAATGTATCTCCATACATTATATTAATTGCATCAAAATACAATTAACTTAAATTCTCTTTAATATTCAAGACTATATTATCTCAGAACCCGTTATGAGCTAGCAGGTGGACTTAATGGACCTACAGATCAGAAGCTCCAACGATACGAGATTGATCAGCTAAACTCATTAACCGAGTCAATCAACATTCGTTAACCGTGGGTCACTCCACTAAAGATCCACAGTTGCACTCTTCTCACTGTAGAATATTTCTGTGTCCACGGATATCGACCAATGCAGTAAGTCAATCCTTCACGTGTGTTCGTAACACCAGCTGGATCAAATTACCGTTTTACCCTTGGGTTACCTCTGGATCCTTAAGTACCACTGATCCCTCTAATGAACAAGTTGTTTAGGGTTCAACCACTAAACATGAGTTCCTCTCGGGCCAGGAGATGACAACGAGCCTTTGGTCAAGCCCCGGAATCAGCCCTTAAGGGAACACACATCTACTTGCCCAAATAGGGGAAGGAGTGAATTCCATCTTGTAGTGTTATGTTCCCAACCCCCATTGAGATCGATTAATTTGTTTCATTTACTATCTACGAGTTTTAGGGCATAAAACCCAACCACTCACACTTGAACTAAAACTCTAGTGGGCAATGTACATCAACAATCAAAATTGAAGTAATAATCATTGAAGTAGGAATAGTGATTTGTATTAATTCTGTATAATACATGAAAGGTACCAATACAGATAAATACAATAAACTAGGGCATTTTGAATACCCATTACACTTCTCCCACTTGCCTTAGATTATTCTATGTACATATCTCGCAGACCTAGACCCTCTAGATGACCCTCAAACACTTTAGCCGTGAGAGCCTTCGTAAATGGATCAGCAATGTTGTGCTCCGAAGCTATCTTCGTGATGATCACATCCCCTCGCTGCACGATTTCTCTGATGAGATGATACTTGTGTTCTATGTGTTTGCCTCTCTTGTGACTGCGAGGTTCTTTAGAATTTGCCGCTGCACCACTATTATCACAATAAAAGGTGATTGGCAAGTTCATGTTTGGAACAACTTCCAAATCCATCAAGAACTTCCTAAGCCATACAGCCTCCTTAGCTGCTTCACAGGCAGCGACATATTCGGCCTCCATGGTGGAGTCTGCAATGCATCCTTGCTTGATGCTACACCAGAGTACAACTCCCCCGTTAAAGGTAAACACTGACCCTGATGTGGATTTCCTAGAATCCTTATCAGTTTGAAAGTCAGAGTCTGTGTATCCTGTAAGGATCAAATCCTTAGCGCCATACACAAGCTGATAGTCCCTCGTTCTCCTAAGATACTTGAGGATGTTTTTCACTGCAGTCCAGTGGTCTAACCCTGGATTGGACTGATATCTACTAACTATCCCAACTGCATAGCATATGTCAGACCTAGTACACAACATGACATACATGAGACTGCCCACAACTGAAGCATAAGGGATCCGTCTCATATCCTAAATTTCTTGAGGTGTCTTAGGACACTGTTCCTTGGACAAATGAACTCCATGCCTGAAGGGTAATAAGCCCCTCTTGAAATCAGCATCTTATATCTAGACAACATCTTGTCTATATAGGATGCTTGAGACAGGGCTAACGTTTTGTTCTTACGATTCCTGATAATTTGAATCCCTAGAACATACTGAGCTTCACCCAAGTCTTTCATTTGGAACTCAGTCGATAGCCAAGTTTTAATTTCAGCTAGATATTCTACATTATTCCCAATAAGAAGAATATCATCTACATACAACACTAGAAAAGCTACTGAACTGCCGATAATCCTTTTGTAAACACAAGGCACATCAACGTTCTAGTCAAAGCCATAAGATTTGATAGCAGTATCAAACCTTATATTCCAAGATCTGGAAGCTTGCTACAACCTATTAATGGATCGTTTAAGCTTGCAAACCTTTTGCTCTTGACCTTGAGCAATGAACCCCTCTAGTTGAGACATAAAGATGATCTCTTCAAGATTGCCATTCAAAAAAGTAGTCTTGACATCCATTTGCCAAATCTCATAATCATAAAACGTGGCAATGAACAAGAGTATCCTTATTGACTTTAATATGGCAACTGGGGAGAAGGTTTCTTCATAGTCCACCCCTTCCTTTTGGGTATAACCCTTTGCCACAAGTCCAGCTTTGAAAGTCTGTACTTTCCCAACTGCGTCTCATTTTCTCTTGTAGATCCATTTGCACCCTATGGGTTTTACTGTAGGGATAAAAGCCCTAGATCAGCGGAAGAACGATCATACCATACTGTATTTTATTTCAAACGAAAAACCAATACGGATAGCAAAATTATTTACAGCATTAAAACAGAAAATAACATGCTGTAAATTCATTATAAAACATGCTGGATCTCTTAGAAAAAACTCTAAAATATTTTTCTAATTGATCCTAATGATCAAGGGATCAAGAAACCTTACTATTGAAGACGTTCTTGACCGAAATTCACCAATTCCTCCAAGATTTTCTAGAAAAACAGCAACCAAAAACTCCCTTTTCTTCACTGGAATTTCACCTTGGACACCACTACAAAGCTACACCAATAGACTCTTAAGGTTGAGTGGAGTAGGTTTGTGGGAACTCTATTCTTTTCTAAGGAAAAAGGTTGAGAGAACAGAGGAGTCTTGGGATTTTCTGGAGAGCCTTCTGTAAGTTCTAAAAACCACCCCTAAACATAAAATGAACGCACGCAGAAAACTACGTAACCTCCCCCCTTAGTAGGCGTGAAGGAGGGAAAGAATAGGTCATCAATACCACGACCCAATAACTGATCACCTATCAGTTATATTAAAATATTATTTAATTTAATTAAATTATAAGGTTAATTTAATTCACAATTAAATAACCAACTCATTTAAGCTATATTTAAATGATTATCCTTCACATATCCTATAGTTTCAATACAATTCAATTAAATCAAAATTTAATTAAATTAAATTAAAACAATAATTAATTAATTCTCCAATTAATTAATATTATAATTAAATATCACATATTTAATTATATTTCTCTCAAATAAACTATAGTATTAATTTACAACCAATGCACATTAATTATAACCTATAGTTTTAATATGAATCAAATTCATATTTTAACTTTACATTCGAACCCTTTCGAATATTCAATTCTTCCTTAGAAATTAACCTTAACACCCTATTAGAGTCATCAGTGGGGCCTGATGGACCTACAGATCAGAAGCTCCAACGATATGAGATTAATTGGTTAAACTCATTAACCAAATTAATCAATGTTCGTTAACTGCGGTTCACTCCACTAAAGAACCACTGCTGCACTCTTCTCACTACAGATATATTTCTGTGTCCACGGATATCGACCATCAACAGCAAGTCAGTGTTGGGTTTTATGTCCTAAACTCGTAGATAGTGAATGTAAACAAATTTTATACTTATGTTTAATAAAGTGTTATTTAGTTTCTGCAATAAAATGTTATTGTTAAATATTGCACTATTTGACCCAAATCCAATAAACTAAGATCCAAGGTTTTTTGTATGTAACTTGAACTAGTATGTGGGGACATACGGGGATCGATATTCAAGTAACAACCTAAAAGGTCTATAGTACAAGGATAAGGCTGGGTACCTTATCCTGGTAACACTATGTGGTACGACCCGCTTTGTATTTGATACAGACGTATTGATCCAAAGCGTCCATGTAGTAGACATGCGAGTGGGGGTATCCTATGCAATGAGTTTGCATAAGACCGGATCGCGAAATAGTAATCGCTAGCTGTAACACCGTTAACTAGTTAGGTTTCTATTTCACTAAGATGACCTAGGCAACTTAGTCTGAATCCTGAGTGGATTATGGACTCCTGTTCACGAGGGATTGTCCTTTGATTTGTATGGGTGAGAGTGGCCAGTACGCCGACTCAATAAGCCTACCATTTTGGGGACAAGACCGAGTGGGGAGTTGGAAACATAATCACACAAGATGGAATTCACTCCTTCCCGACTTTTGAGGAAGTAGATGAGTGTCCCTTAAGTAGTGTCTCCGGGTCTTGAACAAAGGGCCCTACCCTCTCACTGGCCCGAGAGGGGTTTTCTGTTTGATGGTTGGACCACAAACAGGTTGTTCATTAGAGGAACACTGGTTCTTAAGGAGGTAGAGGTAACTCAGGGGTAAAACGGTAATTTGACCCAGCTGGAGTTACAAACACTCGTGAAGGACTAACTTGTCGTTATTGGTCGACATCCGTGGACACAGAAATATTCTGCAGTGAGAAGAGTGCAGTTGTGGGTCTTTAGTGGAGTGACCCACAGTTCACGAATGGAGACTAACTTGGTTAATGAGTTTAAGCCGATTAGTCTCGTATCGTTGGAGCTTCTGATCTGTAGGTCCATTAGGTCCCACTGGTAGCTCGTAAAGAGACTTGAAGCAATTAAATATAAATTGAAAATGTTCAATTTATTTGGGGAATAGAATAATGTATGTTGATGCATTATAATATAAAGTTTATGAAACTTTATAATATAATTTTTGAATTAATTTAAAAAATTAATTCTTGAGAGAAAATATTTGAAAGAGTTCAAATAAATTTTAATATGAATTGGATTCATATTAATTTTAATTTTAATAAAATCCCTAAGATTAAATATATGATATTTAATTGGGTAATTAATTAATTATTTATTAAAATTAGATATTGTTTAGATAATAGATTTGAACTTATTAATAGATCTTTTCCTATTAGGAAAAAAGTCTTGGCCTTTACCTATATATAGGACCCCTGGGGTGGGGTGAAAGACATCCCATTCTTTCTCCTTCTCTCAGAGATCTCCCCTAAAAGACTCCCACAAGTCTCCTGCTTCAAGAAGTCTTAGAGATATACCGGTGTAACCGATTGGTGGTGTTCGCACAAGAAGGTTGCTGCGTTTTCGATCTTATTAGCAAGAAAAGGCGATTCGATCAAGGCTTTCTACAAAAGTAAGTTTTCTATGAAATCCTTAATCACTAGGATTAATCTAGTTAATCATTTAGCATGTTTATAGCCTACATACAACCCATTAAATATAGATTTATTGTTGTAATATTTTGCAAATTTTATTGGTATTTCAATTAGAATCTAAGACTCTGAGTAGGTTCGGTAATTCTTTCCGCTGCGTAGGGCTTTTATCCCTTCAGTCAGCCCTTCATGTGTGTCCGTACCCCAGCTAGGTCAAATTACCGTTTTACCCCTGGTCTACCTCTTTATCCTTAAGTACCATTGCTCCTCTACTGAACAACCTGTTTGAGGTCCAACCAACAAACAAAAGTCCCTCTTGTGCCATAGAGAGGGTAGGGCCCATTGTTCAAGACCCGGAGACACCACTTAAGGGAACACACCTCTACTTACCCTAAAGTCGGGAAAGGAGTGAATTCCATCTTGTGTGACTTTGTTCCCAGCTCCCCACTCAGTCTTGTCCCCAAAATGGTAGGCGTATTGAGTCGGCGTGCATGCCACTCTCACCCGTACAAATCAAAGGACAATCCCTCACGGACAGGAGTCCATAATCCACTCAGGATTGAGACCAAGTTGCCTAGGTCATAGTGAAATATAACCAAGCTAACTAACGGTGTTACAGTTAGTGGTTAACTATTTCGCGGTCTGGTCTTATGCAAACTCATTGCACAGTATACCCCCACTCGCATGTCAACTACATGAACGTGTTGGATCATTACGTTTGTATCATAATACAAAGCGGACCGTATCCATAGTGTCACCAGGATAAGGTACCCAGCCTCATCCCTATACTAGAGACCCTTTAGGCTAAATCTTGAACATTGATCCCCGTATGTCCCTACATACTAGTTCAAGCCTCATTCTATTAGCCTAGGATGTTCAGATTATTGGATTAGGGTTAATAAGACAAGATTGCATAATACAAACATAGATTAAATGAATAATACATCATTTTATTAATGTTCAGTCAAAAGTACATTTACTATCTACGAGTTTTAGGGCATAAAACCCAACATTTACCCCTTCAGGTTGGTTTACAAGATCCGAGACTTGATTGAAGTACATAGACTCCATCTCCAAGTCCATAGCTTTGACCCACTGGTCATGATCCACATCATTCATTGCCTGTCTAAAGGTCAATGGATCCTCAACTCCATCATCAGGTATGACAGCTGGAGTTTCTGCTAAACCCAGATAGCGTTCAGGTTGAATAACAACCCTCCCACTACGTCGAGGCATTCTCAACTGTTGAGATGGATGGGCTTGACCAGAAGTACTGGGCTCATCAACAACTCTTGTTGAAGGTCCAGCCTCATCAACAACTCTTGTTGATTCATTTGTAGTTTCACCAGAACGTTCACCTAACATTATCTTACTGCGTGGCTGATGTTTTCTAACATGGTCTTCTTCCAAGAAAGTAGCATTTGTCGATACAAATACTTTACTTTCTTGGGATCGAAAAAGTATCCACCTCTTGTTTCTTTTGGGTAGCCTACGAATAGGCACAATTTCTTTGGGTTTGCCACTAGCACATGTGTAGGGCAGCCCCAAATTCTGAAATGACGTAAACTAGCTTTACGCCCTTTCCAGAGCTCAAATGGTGTTTTAGAAACACTCTTTGAGGGAACAACATTCAAAATATATACTGCAGTCTCTATTGCATAACCCCAAAAGAAATTAGGCAACTGAGCATAACTCATCATAGATCGAACCATGTCTAACAAGGTTCTATTTCTCCTTTCAGATACACCATTCTATTGAGGTGTACCTGGTGCGGAGAGTTGGGACGAGATTCCATGTTCCATCAAATAGTTCTGGAATTCTAAGTCCAAATATTCTCCACCTCGATTAGATCGAAGTGTTTTAATGGTCTTACCTAATAAGTTCTCAACTTCAGCCTTATACTCCTTGAACTTTTCAAGGGCTTCAGACTTATGACTCATTAGGTATAAATAACCATACCTTGAATAATCATGTATGAAAGAGATAAAATATTCATACCCTCCTTGAGCCCTAACATTCATTGGACCACAGAGATCCCTATGTACGAGCCCTAAGGGCTCCTTGGCACGATAACCTTTTTCCAGTAAAAGGTCGTTTGGTCATTTTACCATCGAGACATGACTCACACGGAGGTAAAGTACCATCTTCTAACTGGCTTAGAAGTCCGTTCTTAACCAATCTCCCAATCCTATTGAGATTTATGTGGCCAAGTCTCAAGTGCCAAAGATAGGTACTTTGAGAAACTTTTTGCCTTTTAGGTTGAGTCTCAGCTGTTTTAAACATCTCATTGTTCAAAATAGCCCTAGACTCTATTTGTCTTAAAACATATAAATTGTTCTCCAATTTTGCAGAACAGATATCAGCACCCCTTTTAGTAATGAAAGCTTCATTTACAGAAAATGACACTGAATATCCTTGTCCAAGCAAACAAGAAATAGAAATCAAATTTCTTTTTATTTTAGGAACTATATATACATTATCCAATAACATATAGCGTTCCCTGGAGAAGAACATTTTAATGTCTCCCACTGCTTTAGCTGAAATGAACTCCCTAGTCCCAACTCTGAGAGTCATTTCCCTAGCATCTAATTTTTGCCAGGAGCTCATTCCCTCAAAGGAAGAGCATACGTGATGAGTGGCACCTGAATCAAGGATCCAGGCTATATCATCATTTTCCACTATACACGTTTCAATGACCAATAAATCACATTTATTTTCATTCAGCTTTGCTAAGCAGTTTATTTCATATTCATCATGAACAATTTTAGATGAATTAGACATGTGGGCCTGAGGACAGTCCTCAGTTAAGACCAATTCCACGCAATTAGTGTTTAAGTTCATTTTCTTGTATTTGTTGGGTTTTATGCCCTAAAACTAGTAGATAGTAAATGTACATTTGACCGAACATTAATAAAAGTGATGTATTATTCATTTTTCCTATGTTTGTATTATATCTTGTCTGATTAACCCTAATCCAATAAACTAAACATCCAAGGCTAATAGAATGAAGCTTGAACTAGTATGTAGGGACATACGGGGATCAATGTTCAAGTTTTCGCCTAAAGGGTCTGTAGTATAGGGATAAGGTTGGGTACCTTATCCTGATGACACTATGGATACGGCCCGCTTTGTATATTGATACAAACGTAATGATCCAACGCGTTCACGTAGTTGACATGTGAGTGGGGGTATCCTGTGCAATGAGTTTGCACAAAGACCGGACCGCGAAATAGTTAACCACTAACTGTAACAGCGTTAGTTAGCTCGGTTTCTATTTCACTAGGATGACCTAGGCAACTTGGCTTTAATCCTGAGTGGATTATGGACTCCTGTCCATGAGGGATTGTCGTTTGATTTGTACGGGTGAGAGTGGCCTATTCGCCGACTCAATAAGCCTACCATTTTGGGTACAAGACCAAGTGGGGAGTTGGGAACATAGTCTTACAAGATGGAATTCACTCCTTCCCGACTTTAGGGTAAGTAGAGGTGTGTTCCCTTAAGTGGTGTCTTCGGGTCTTGAACAATGGGCCCTACCCTCTTTATGGCACGAGAGGGACTTCTGTTTGTTGGTTGGACCTCAAACAGGTTGTTCATTAGAAGAGCACTGGTACTTAAGGATGAAGAGGTAGCCCAGGGGTAAAACGGTAATTTGACCTAGCTGGGGTACGAACACACGTGAAGGGTTGACTTGCTGTTGATGGTCGATATCTGTGGACACAGAAATATATCTGCAGTAAGAAGAGTGCAGCTGTGGTTCTATAGTGGAATGAACCACAGTTAACGAACATTGATTAATAGGTTAATGAGTTTAGCCAATTAATCTCACATCGTTGGAGCTTTTGATCTGTAGGTCCATTAGGTCCCACTGGTAGCTCTATAAGGGCGTTGAGGTAAATTTCTAAGGGCGAATTGAATATTCGAATGAGTTCGAATATTAAGTTAAAATATGAATTTGATTCATATTAAAAACTATAGGTTATAATGAATGCACATATGATGTATATTAATTCTATAGTTTATGTGAGAAAAATATAATTGAATATATGATATTTAATTATAATATTAATTAATTATTGAATTAATTAATAATTCCGTTTTAATTTAATTTAATTAAATTCTGATTTAATTAAGTTTTATTAAAACTATAGGTTAAATGGAAGTGTTGTATAAATATGGTTATGCAAATCATATTGAATTAAATTAAGAGTTAATTTAATTAAAAACATTAATTAATATTATTATTTAATATTAGTTAATTCTTTTTCCCATCAGTTAGGTTAACTGATGGGAACGTGTCTTCCATAATAATCTCAAAGTGCGTGGGTTGAGAGGGTTTTGAGGAGTGGTTTTGGCTTTTTACGGTAACTCCCCCCTCATTCAGTTGGCTCTCTCATTCTAAGGCAAAGAACTCTCTCTCAGAAAAGAAAACTCTCTGCAATTTTCTTCTTCTAGAGAATACAGAGATTACACATATCACTAACTCCCTTAGTAAAATTGCTCCCACAAGCTCCTTACGCATTTTCCTTAAAGGGAATACCGGTGCAACCTTGGTGGTCGTGTTCGTGATATTTTTCCAGCAAGATCAAGACCTTTTTGCTGTTGGTTTTTGCGTGCATTCAAGGGATTCTTGGCGATACGATCAAGAATGACTTCAAAGGTAAAGTGTTTCTTGATCTTGGACCAATAGGGTCCATTCTTAGATTAGATCTAAGGTTATAATTTTGGTTTTAGCATGCTTTACTCGTAAAATTCAGTAGTTTAATTATGAATGTACTGCTGTAATTTTATTTGCCATCGTATTGGTTTCCCAATCGGCACTTAAACCGATAAGGTCTCTGATCGTTTTCCGCTGCGCAAGGGCTATTTATCCCTGCAGTATTAGCAATACCAATTTTTAAATTGCCGTTATTAGAGGCATACAAAGAACGATCATGCTAAAAACAAACAAATTAACTTAATTAGTGATGTTGCATTAACCCATTACACAAAATAATATTATTATTTTAATCCAATCAATTTAGCAAAAGTAATGATCGACCCATAGAATAAACATTCATTTTGCAACGATACTTCAGAGGTTTAGAGCAACAGCTACCGTAGGGCAGTCAGCTACTCCTCCCCTGAATTGAGACAATCTCAGCCAATCCCTATTCCCAGAGTAACTCATATTCCAATAGTTCTTAGCTACTTTTTTTCGGTCAGAAAATTATTAACATCTTAACAATCCCCCGTAAGTGTAACCCTCCATTTTTCAGATTTCAGAGGTTGGCCCCAACAATGCTACTGTAGGGAAAGTCAAAGTTGGAAATGGACCTAAGAAACCCTATCCATTTCTAGAGTTTGCGTTGTTCCGACTCCTATGATCAAGCCCTCCGTAGGGTGATCGCTTCCAAGGCGACTCGCAGGTAGATCATGGGGATCTCACGGTGCAACCTAATGGAGGAGACCGTAGGATACGTTGACACGTGTCCTACTCCCACTTACTATAAAATACTCCCTCGTTTACCTTGATATTGATCCATGCAAACACCATCCGTAGGGGGTCACTCCCAGGGTGACTCGAGGCCAAGCATGGACCTCACGATGTGAACTCTTGAGGACGTGAGAGCAAAACTTTATTTATGAAAATCTTGTTTTGATATATTTCCTCCCACTAAGTATTTTTATAATTAAATGGTCTATTACTTAAGTAAATTCCGACTAAGTGAATCTATCTAAGTCTATGCATGTATATAACTCTTATATAAAGGTCTTTACTCTAATGTCTAGGTGAATTAAACCCTTTTAATTACCTAGTGACATTGCATGCTAACATTAAACTATGATTAATTCAACTGAAGCTCCGGATCTGTTCCCAGGTAGGAGGTGTTTCGTAACCGTCAACTTAAGTACCCCCAGCCTAGACAGAACTTCACCGAGAGAGTTCCCTTATAATCATAGTAATATTTTTCCTACTTAGTACATTAAAACTATTTTAATCAGAAGTAAGAATATAATTCTAATCCTATTAGAATTAAAATGAGCTTCGGTCTAATTAATTTTAAACATTTTAAAATTAATTCATTTTAACCTAAGGTCCTATGTTTGCATGCAACTCTTTGTTATAGGTTGACGGTTTCTAATCAATTTTATAACTATTATAAAATTTTAATAATTAGCCCTATAGCATGCTTCTATGGTGTTTCCTAATAACAATCTAATTCTAGTTATTAAACACCATATTATTATGATGCCAATATCGATAATATAACGATTATATTAACCTAAGGTGGTGTCATGCTTCATGCAATTTCAATTTATTTAATTAATATCGATTATATTAATTAATCATCCACAAAATTAAAAAACATGAAATTTGACATTAATATAATATAACTATTATATTAATCTAATTGATATTCATTATTTTCATTCATAAAATAACAAATTATATTAATACTCATGAAAATAATCCTAAGCATGCATGCTACATTAATCTAAATATAACAATTATTGTGACGCCCGAGGTTAGGAGGGGTACATGAATGAACCAAGATCACATCCGAATGAGAGGGATCCTGAGGACATGAAAGTATGGTCTAGATAAGCTTAAAAGAATTGATAGATACTACCTATACCAACAAGGTGCACCTTCCTTTTCGGTGGCTCAATCATAGGAACTTTGAAGTTAAGCATGCTTGGAGAAGTTCTATGTTGGGTGACCTCCTAGGAATTTTCCTAGGAAGCATGTGAGTGAGGACAAAGCATGCTAAAAGGACCCCGCGTTGGTTTGTGGGGACACTCTTCACTCTTAAAAGCGGTTTAAGACGAGTATGGTAACGTGGCCAGATCGTAGGGGAATGCCGGGGCCGTGAGGTGCCGAATCCAGATTCCGAATCCTAGGCCTGGGGCGTTACAATTATATTTAGCTAAATTAATGTCATGCATCATGCTTCAACAATTTCATATATTTAATATAACAATTATACTAAATAACTCATGAAATTTATATTCATGCATAATTACCATACATTATAACAATTATAACATAAATATGCATGAAAACATGCTTAACCTATGGTGGGATCTAGCTAAATGACATTCATAAAGTAATAAATAGCTGAAAAATCGGTATATTGGCCCCTAGGATAATGAAAATAAACAAAGTTACAATAATTTCAATTTAATTATCCTTCTGAGTCTTGAACCGCTCCAGAACCGGCCCGAACCAGCTTGAACCGCTTCAAACCGAGCCTTAAAACATCGAGCCGGGCTGACCCACTTGAAAACCAGACCCAACCAGCCTAAAAAACTTTGAACCGATCAGACCCTCCAGTGAACTGGACCGAACAGCCACGAACCGAACCGCTGTAACCACCCATCTGCATGGTCTGCACAAAATGCGTCAAATTCGCGTGTTTGACCGCACCTGCCGCCAGTGTCGAGACGCTGAAGGCACAGCGTCTCGATGCTGGCCCGATTTCTTCCAGCGCCTGTTCTTCAGCATCGCGACTCCGTTGAGCAGAGTCGCGACGCTACGTCTCTGGACAGCATTCTGTTCTTCGTTTCCAGCCCCAATTCCAATCAATTTTTCGCCTGAATTCATCACGATCTTCATCAAAACGAATCCTAATCTAGACACGGACTTTACAAGACTCAATTTACTAAATTAAATGCCCAAAAATGCAGGGGCATATACATTTTGATCAAATCAAACGAAGTAAATCTATGGCCAAATATAACCAAAACGGTTTTTCAGAAAACCACAATCACAATGCATAATCCCACCAAAAACCAACGCAATTTTCATAAAGTGAAAATAATTAACAAGATGGCTCTGATACCAATTGAAGGGGTTGAAATCCCTTTAGCAGCGGAAACAAACAAGATCGATCTCGAATTAAATTTCAATTTTAGAAAAAACCGGTACATTGGCAAAGAAAAATACAGAAACTAATTTCTATAAAACGATTAAGCATGCTAAAAATTGATTTTAGATCAAGAACACTTACTGGATTTCGAAGAACACAGAACAATGCTCCAAGAATCTCGTTCTTGATTTCCCAACGGACACCACCACTCAAATTCACCCGCTATCCAATCATTGGGATGCCTTGAGATATCGATTGTGGGATCGATCTTGGTCTTGGAAGGGAAAAATACAGCAAAGGGATGCTGAATTTTGGTTGAGAGATAGAGAGAACTCAGAGAGCAATTGCCTCTGTCTTTTTCGAGGGAATGGAGAGAATGACTCGATCAGTTGGGTAACCCCTCTCCACTTAACGATAAGTTTGGAGGGAGTTAAAACCCTACTTAATCTTGATCGTTGGATCTAATCCAAACGATTTTGGCCGTATATTAATTAAATAATAATAATCATTTAATTAATTAATTAATTATAATTAATTTAATTAAATCAATTATTACATAGTGTTTTTAATTCAATTTAAATCATATTTAATTGAATTAAATTGGTCATTCAATTAATTCTCAATTAATTGAATCCTACACTAATTAAATATCAAATATTTAATTAATTTTATAATTGAATCATATTCAATTTAATCTCTCTCATTTAACCTATAGTTTTAATGTGCATCAAAATGTACATTAATATAAACTATAGTATTAATTTGATTAAATCATATTTAACCAAATTAAATTAATTAATTACCAATTAATTAATTCATGAATTAATCAAATATCACATATTTAATTAAATTCATAATTCTCTCATTAATTAATTTTGAATCATATCCAAAATTAATTTTATTATAAAGTTTAATTCATTAATTAAACTTATACTATAATGTATCTCCATACATTATATTAATTGCATCAAAATACAACTAACTTAAATTCTCTTTAATATTCAAGACTATATTATCTCAGAACCCGTTATGAGCTAGCAAGTGGACCAAATGGACCTACAGATCAGAAGTTCCAACGATACGAGATTGATCAGCTAAACTCATTAACCGAGTCAATCAACATTCGTTAACTGTGGGTCACTCCACTAAAGACCCACAGCTGCACTCTTCTCACTGTAGAATATTTCTGTGTCCACGGATATCAACCAATGCAGTAAGTCAATCATTCACGTGTGTTCGTAACACCAGCTGGGTCAAATTATCGTTTTACCCCTGGGTTACCTCTGGATCCTTAAGTGCCACTAATCTCTCTAATGAACAAGTTGTTTCGGTTCCAACCACTAAACAGGAGTTCCTCTCGGTCCAGGAGAGGACGGCGCACCTTTGTTCAAGCCCCGGAATCAGCCCTTGAGGGAACACACATATACTTGCCCCAATAGGGGAAGGAGTGAATTCCATCTTGTACTGTTATGTTTCCAGCCCCCATTTGGTCTTGCCCCTGAAATGGTAGGACTATTGAGTCGGCGAACTGACCACTCTCAGCCATACAAATCTAAGGACAATCCCTCCTGAAAAGGAGTTCATAACAGACTCAGGATTGAGATTGAGTTACCTAGGTCATCCTATTGAAATATAAACCTAAACTAGGCAACGACGTTACATCTAGTGGTTACTATTTCACGGTCTAGTCTTATGCAAACTCATTGCATAGGATACCTCCACCCGCATGTCTCCTACATGGATGCTTTGGATCATTGCATATGTATCGAATGCAAGGTGGGTCGTATCTCATAGTGTCACCAGGATAAGGTACCCAGCCTTATCCCTATACTATAGACTATTTAGGTTGTTACTTGGACACCGATCCCCGTATGTTCCCACATACTAGTCCAAGTTTCATTTAAACAACCTTGGATCTTAGTTTATTAGATTTAGGGTTTATTAATGCAAGCTCGATTATTCAATAACCAAATTACTGAATCACTCAAATAACGCTTTATTGAGATCGATTAATTTGTTTCATTTACTATCTACGAATTTTAGGGCATAAAACCCAACATATGCAACCACTTGAACTCATCTATTATGATCTTTGGGGCCCTTCTCTCGTTGCATCATCTTTTGGATATCGTTATTATATAAGCTTTGTTGACAATTTCACTAGATTAACTCATATCTTTCCTTTGAAACACAAGAGTGAAGCTCTATCTTACTTTCGTCAATATAAGACTTTGGTAGAAAATCGTGTTGCGAAGTCCATTAAAATTCTCCCAACTGACTGGGGTGGTGAGTTTCGATCTTTCACCACCACTCTTCAAGCTTTTAGGATAGAATTTCGTCATTCTTGTCCTCATACAATTCAACAAAATGGGGTGGTTGCGCAAAAACATAGGCATATTGTAGAAATGGGAATCTCTATGCTTGCTCAATCCTCCATGCCTCTCCATTTCCCGTCATGTTGTGTTTAATGAATCTGATTTTCCTTTCAAGGCTGGTTTTTTGGGCTCTACTTCCTCTAATGTGTCTGCTGCTACTGTTGTTCATTAGCTTCCTTTTCCCAATCCCTCTCCTGCGTCTTTTTCCACTCCCTCCTCTGTGTTTGTGACTGATATTGATCATCCTTCTATGTTGCGTGCAGATTCTACTCCTTTGGACGCCTTGCCTGATCTACCAAACACTGTGATTACACCGGTTGATGCCTTTCCTGATTCTTCTCGGTTGTCTTCTTCCCCTGAGGTTTCTTTAGAATCTGGCTCCACTACTCCTTTGCAGCCTGTGCAAAATCTTGAGACCACTTTAGCTGTTCACGGGCGTCACCAGATGCAAACTCGTGCTAAGTGTGGGATTTTTAAGCCCAAGAACTAGGGTGCTTTTCTATCGACCTCTGTTGTTGATCCTCCTACCACTTAACCCTCTTTGATTAAGGATGCTCTTCTTTCTTCCTATTGGAAAGATGCCATGGATGCTGAGATGACATCTCTTCATCGTAACAAAACTTGGCGCCTAGTCCCTCCTCCATGACACGTTAATCTCATTGGCAGTAAGTGGGTGTTTAAAATTAAAAGACTTTCTGATGGCTCGTTTGATAGGTGTAAAGCTCGTTTGGTAGCTAAGAGTTTTCACCGGATTCTTGGCATTGATTTTCATGAGACTTTTAGTCCTGTTGTGAAGGCTCCTACCATCCGAATTATTCTTGCTTTGGTCGTTGCAAATGAGTGGCCTGTTCGTCAGCTAGATATAAATAATGCCTTCCTTAATGGTCATTTGGAGGAGGATGTGTTTATGAAGCAACCCGAAGGTTATGTTGCTGCATCTTGCCCTGATTTTTTGTGTAAACTTGAAAAAGCTTTATATGGTTTGAAACAGGCTCCTCGCGCTTGGTTTGATTGGTTGCGATCCACCTTATTGAAGTGGGGTTTCTCCAATTCTCGAGCTGACAGTTTGGTATTCTTCTTCTCGAATTCTCGTATGGTTGTTCTTGTTCTGATATATGTTGATGATATCCTGGTCACCGAAGACTGTCCTGACTTCATTCATCGATTTGTTACACGGTTGAATGTTATTTTTGCTGGGTTTTATGCCCTAAAACTCGTAGATAGTAAATGTACATTTGACTGAACATTAATAAAATTGATGTATTATTCATGTGTTATTAGTGTTTGTATTATATCTTGTCTTATTAACCCTAATCCAATAAACTAAACATCCAAGGCTAATAGAATGAGGCTTGAACTAGTATGTAGGGACATACGGTAATCGATGTTCAAGTTTTAGCCTAAACGGTCTGTAGTATAGGGATAAGGCTGGGTACCTTATCCTGGTGACACTATGGATACGACCCACTTTGTATATTGATACAAACGTATTGATCCAACGCGTTCATGTAGTTGACATGCGAGTGGGGGTATCCTGTGTAATGAGTTTCCACAAAGACCGGACCGCGAAATAGTTAACCACTAACTGTAACAACGTTAGTTAGCTCGGTTTCTATTTCACTAGGATGACCTAGGCAACTTGGCCTTAATCCTGAGTGGATTATGGACTCCTGTCCATGAGGGATTGTCCTTTGATTTGTACGGGTGAGAGTGGCCTATTCGCCGACTCAATAAGCCTACCATTTTGGGGACAAGACTGAGTGGGGAGCTGGGAACATAGTCTTACAAGATGGAATTCACTCCTTCCCGGCATTAGGGTAAGTAGAGGTGTGTTCCCTTAAGTGGTGTCTCCGGGTCTTGAACAATGGGCCCTACCCTCTCTATGGCACGAGAGGGACTTCTGTTTGATGGTTGGACCTCAAACAGGTTGTTCATTAGAGGAGCATTGGTACTTAAGGATCAAGAGGTAGCCCAGGGGTAAAACGGTAATTTGACCCAGCTGGGGTACGAACACACGTGAAGGGCTGACTTGTTGTTGACGGTCGATATCCATGGACACAGAAATATATCTACAGTGAGAAGAGTGCAGCTGTGGTTCTTTAGTGGAGTGAACTACAGTTAACGAACATTGATTAACTTGGTTAATGAGTTTAGCCAATTAATCTCATATCGTTGGAGCTTCTGATCTGTAGGTCCATTAGGTCCCACCGATGACTCAAATAAGGTGTTGAGGTTAATTTCTAAGGAAATATTAAATATTCGAAAGGGTTCGAATAAAAAGATAAAATATGAATTTGATTCATATTAAAACTATAGGTTATAATTAATGTGCATTAGATGTGCATTAATACTATAGTTCCTATGAGGGAATTATAATTAAAATGTGATGTTTAATCATAATATTAATTAATTATAGAATTAATTAATTGTTGTTTTAATTTAATTAAATTTTGATTTAATTATATTAAAACTATAGGTTATGTGAGGGATATTCATTTAAATATAGTTTAAATGAATTAGTTATTCAATTATGAATTTAATAACTTATTTTGATTTAATTTAATTAATTTTCTAATTAATTAAATTGAATTTTAAAATTAAAACAACTGATATTTTATCAGTTACAGGAACGTGGGTTTTGACCGCTCTTTCCTCCCTCACACGCCTAAAAAGGAGTAGGTTACGGGGTTTTTTGGAGGCAGTTCATCATTTTTTGGATAGTGTGGCTCTCTGGTTCACAGAAAACAAAAACGCTCTCTAGAAAATCCCAAGCTCTCTTGATTCCCTGTGTATTATTCCTTAGAGAAAAGAGATCCCACTATCTCCCTCATTATATCCATCTGAGTCCATTGGTGAATCCTCGTAGTGGTGTTCGTGTGGGATTTGCAGCGAAAACAAAGGTTACTTGCTGCTGGAATTTTCTGCTATTTGGAAGGGATTTTGGTAAAACGGATCAAGAACTTCATCCTCAGTAAGTTTTCTTGATCTAGGATCATTAGGATCCAATTTAGATTAGATCTAAATTCTTCCTAATGAATTTAAGGCATGTTTTATTTTTTTTTACAGCAAGTTTTATGTATGATTATTCTGCTGTAAAATACCTTTGCGAATTGTATCGGTATTTTAATCTTGAGAAAATACAGTATGGCTTTTTGATTATTTCTGATCCCTACAATTGGTATCAGAGCCATCTCTGTGATTTTTTCTCATTGATTAATATTTGCAATTTGCTGTTATGGTGGGATTAATTGCATAATGTATGTATTGGTTTGCGATAAACTGTTTGGTTTAATTTGGCCTTAGATTTACAGTATTTTATTGATTTGATCATGTAAGGCCCCTGTGTTTTTGGGGAAAATTCTATCAATCGAGTCTGTACAGTCCGAGTCTAGCATAGGTTGAAGATCGGTGAAGAACACGGTATCTATCGAGGCCAATTGGAAAAATTCAGCCGCTGTTTTCCGCCCAGAATCGAGCTCCAGACACAACAGCATCGGGACGCTTGGCCTATCGCGTCCCGACACTGTCGCGATTTCACCCAGTGAACGGTTGAAATCGCGCCAGCGTCGGGACGCTGTGCTTGAAGCGTCTCGACGCTGTCGCGATTTCGTGCGGCGGTTAGGGTTTCGTGCAGACGTGAATTCCAGCCATGATGCCTGTCCGGTTCGTGCGGTTTGGGTTGAGCTGGGACCGGTTTGGTCCGGTTCAACCCGGTTTGGCGCGGTTCGAGGTTTTCAAGTCCGGTTCGAAGCGGTTCGGGTCGGTTCATGGGTTCTAGACCGGTTTTGGAGCTGCAAATTTTGTAATAGGATAGATTTAAGCTTTAATTAATGTAATTTTTGCTTTTATTTATCCTAGGGGCCAAATTAAATCGGTTTATTCGCTAATTTAAATGCTTTATGGATGTCATTTAAATATAATCCCACCTTAGGATATAAAGCATGCTCATGCATTTATGTATGTTATAATTAGATTATAATATATGATTGAAATGCATGGTTTGATTTTCATGAGTTTTTTTTTAATATATAGTTGAGTTATATTAAAATCATGAAAATGGAATAGCATGATGCATGCAATTACATAGTTTTAATATAAGAGTTATATTAAAAATGAATTGTTTGCAGCATGCTAATGTGATTTACCATTTTTTGCAATAATTAAATTGTTTATTTATTAAAAATGGAAATCAAAGAAGCATTGAGCATGTTACATCCATAGTTTAATATAAGAGTTATATTAATGACATGCTAATGCTAGTATATAGTTTTAATTTCAATAACTAGAATTTGATTGTTATTTGTTTTTAAAACTATAGTATGCATGATTATAGGTCTAATCATTAAAATTTTGAAATAGTTTAAAATTTATGATTAGTAACCGTCAATCTATAATCAAGATATGCATGCTCACATAGGATCTTAGGATAAAATTTATTAATTTTAAATGGTTAAAATTAATTAGACCTAAGATCACATTCTAATAGGATTAGAATATTCTTACTTAGTATTAAAATAGTTTTAATGAGACTAAGTAGGACCAACATTCCTATGGTTATAAGGGAACTCTACCAGTGAGGTTCTGTCTAGGATTGGAGGTATTTAAGATGACGGTTTACGGAACACCTCCTACCTGGGAACTGATCTGGATCACCGGAGTTGAATTAATCATAAGTTAATGTTAGAATAATGTCTCTAGGTTAATTAAATTTGTTTAATGCACCTAGACATTAGGTCTTATTATAATAGTTATAATAGGACTAGACTTAGATAAATGACTTAGCCAGATTTATCTAGGTTTAATCAAACCCTAAAATATCCGATAGGTTACTTTAGTGGGAGGAAAATTCCAAAACTTGATTTAAATCGAGTTTTGCTCCTACATCCCTGTATAGTTCACACCGTGAGATCCATGCTCGGCTTCGTGTTGTTTTAGCGCGGCCTCCCTTCGGAAAGTGTTTGCATGGATCAATACCAAGGTGAATAGGGAAAGTGACTATAGTAAGTGGGAGCGGGACGCGTGTCAACGTATCCCTCGGTCTCCACCCCTAGGTCACAACGTGAGATTCCTATGATCCGCCTGCGTGTTGCCCTGGAGCAACCATCCCTTCGGAGGGCCTGATCATAAGATTCGGAACACCGTGAACTCCTGGAAAGGATAGGATCGCTTAGGCTAATTACCAATAGTTGTCTTTCCTCATGGTAGCCTGTTGGTTCGTGCCTCTGAGATCAGAAAGTGGGAGGGTTACACTTCGGGGATGAGTTAATTGGTTAACAAATCCTTGACCGAACAACGGTGGTTAATTTCTAATGGAATATGAGTTATTCTAGGATTAGAAATCAACTGAGAAGAGTCTCATTTTAGAGGAGGAACAACTGATCACCCTTCGGTGGTTGTTCTTCTAAACCTCTAAAGCATCGTTGCAATACACAATCAATAGTTTTATTAGGGTTCTTTGATTGCTTGTTTGAAAAATTGATTGGATTTATGCAATTGTATGTATTGCTTGTGTGATGGGTTAAGACAAAGATAACTAATACGGTCATTTGTTTGTTTTTCAGCAATGTCTTCCTCTATCATTTCCTTGCTTAAAAACGAGAGATTAACTGGCGAGAATTTCCCCATGTGGAAATCAAATTTAAATACAATTCTCGTGGTAGAGGATCTTAGGTTCGTCTTAACGGAGGAATGTCCTCCAACCCCTGCTCGTAACGCAGCGCAAGCTGTAAAAGATGCCCACGAACGCTGGACAAAGGCCAATGAAAAGGCTCGAGTCTACATATTGGCCAGCTTATCTGAAGTTTTTGCCAAGCGTTACGAAAATGTGGAAACTGCCAGGGAGATTATGAATTCCCTGCAGGAGATGTTTGGACTTCCGTCCTATCAGCTCCACCACGATGCCTTGAAGAACGTCTTCAATGCCAAGATGCAAGTGGGTCAATCTGTCCGGGAACATGTCTTGGATATGATTAACCAGTTCAATATTGCTGAGGCTAATGGCGGGGTAGTCTGCGAGCTCAGTCAGGTTGCGTTCATTCTTCATTCGCTTCCTTCAAGCTACATGCAATTCAGGACGAATGCGAGTATGAACAAGATCCAGTTCAACCTGACTACCCTCCTCTCGGAGTTACAGATTTATGAGTCCATGCTGAGAAGCAAGGGCAAAAATGTGGTGAAAGGAGAGGCTAATGTGGCCCATCCCAAGAAAAAGTTCCTGAAGGGTTCATCCTCAGGGACTAAATATGTACCCCAGGCTTCTTCATCGAAGCAAATTCAAAAGAGGAAGGGAGACAAGGGGAAGGCTCCTGCACAGGCTGTGCAAGGTAAGGGAATGGCCAAGGTCATGGCCGACAAAGGCAGATGCTTCCACTACAATGTGGATGATCATTGGAAGCGCAACTGTCTCCGTTACCTCGCTGAGAAGAAGAGAGAAAAAGAAGGTAAATTTGATTTACTGGTTTTAGAAACCTGTCTCGTTGAACATGATGAGTTCGCCTGGATATTAGATTCGGGAGCCACTAATCATGTTTGCTCTTCTTTTCAAGGAAATGATTTCCAACAGCTGGCAGATGGTGAAATGACTTTCAAGGTTGGAACAGGAGAGGTCATTTCAGCTCGTGCAGTGGGAGCTGCAAAATTATTTTTTAGAAATAAGTAATTAATTTTAGAGAACTTGTATTTGGTTCCTAGAATTAAAATGAACCTTATTTCTATTTCAGCTTTGTTAGAACAAGAATACTCAATTTCTTTTCTGCTTAATGAAGCTATTATTTCAAGAAATGATATTTTTATTTGTTCTGCTAAGCGTGAAAATAATTTTTTTGTGTTAAGACCTACCGACGCTAGGGCTATTTTAAGTCATGAGATGTTTAAAACGGCTGAAACACAAAACAAAAGGCAAAAGATTTCTCCTCTAAGTAACAACACGTATCTTTGGCACCATCGTCTTGGTCATATAAACATCGATAGGATCGATCGTTTGGTTAAAGATGGACTTCTAACTGGTTTAGAAGATACATCTTTACCTCCTTGTGAATCGTGTCTCGAGGGTAAACTGACCAAGAGGCCTTTTACTGGAAAAGGTTATAGAGCCGAAGAACCACTTGAACTAATACATTCGGATCTTTGTGGTCCAATGAATGTAAAAGTTCGAGGTGGTTATGAATATTTCATCTCTTTTATAGATGATTATTCTCGATACGGTTACTTATACCTAATGAGCCATAAGTCTGAGGCTCTCGAAAAGTTCAAAGAGTTTAAGACTGAGGTAGAAAATCAGTTAGGTAAAACAATTAAGATACTTCGATCTGATCGAGGTGGAGAGTATTTGGATCAGAGATTTCAAGACTATATGATAGAACATGGAATCCAATCCCAACTCTCAGCACCTGGTACACCTCAGCAGAATGGTGTATCAGAAAAGAGAAATAGAACCCTGTTAGACATGGTTCGATCTATGATGAGCTATGCTCAATTGCCTAGCTCGTTTTGGGGGTATGCAGTAGAGACTGCAGTATATATTCTCAACAACGTTCCCTCAAAAAGTGTTTCTGAAACTCCTTTTGAGTTATGGAAGGGGCGTAAACCTAGTTTGCGTTACTTCCGTATCTGGGGTTGTCCTGCACACGTGCTAGTGACAAATCCTAAGAAATTGGAACCGCGTACAAGAATATGCCAATTTGTTGGTTACCCAAAAGAAACGAGAGGTGGTCTTTTCTACGACCCTCAAGATAATAAAGTGTTTGTATCGACAAACGCAACTTTCTTGGAGGAAGACCACATTCGAGATCATAAACCACGAAGTAAGTTAGTATTAGGAGAAGCTACAGAAGGATCAACAAGAGTTGTTGATGAACCTGGTCCTTCAACAAGAGTTGTTGGAGAATCCAGTTCTTCTCGTCAATCTAGTCCTCCTCACGTAGTGGGAGAGCTTCGACGCAGTGGGAGGGTTGTGATACAACCTGACAGCTACTTGGGTTTAACGGAAACACAAGTAGTCATACCTGATGACGACGTAGAAGATCCATTGTCTTATCGTCAGGCAATGAATGACGTAGATAAAGACGAGTGGGCCAAAGTTATGGACCTTGAGATGGAGTCCATGTACTTCAATCAAGTTTGGGAACTTGTAGATCTACCTGAAGGGGTCAAACCCATTGGGTGTAAATGGATCTATAAGAGGAAAAGAGATGCCGCTGGGAAAGTACAGACTTTCAAAGCGAGACTTGTAGCAAAGGGTTATACCCAAAGAGAAGGGGTAGACTATGAAGAAACCTTTTCTCCAGTTGCTATGTTAAAGTCCATAAGAATTCTCTTATCCATTGCCACGTTTTATGACTATGAAATATGGCAAATGGATGTCAAGACTGCTTTTCTGAATGGCAATCTTGAAGAGAGTATTTTTATGTCTCAGCCCGAAGGGTTCATAACCCAAGGTCAGGAGCAAAAGGTTTGTAAACTGAATCGATCCATTTATGGGTTGAAACAGGCCTCTAGATCTTGGAATATTCGATTTGATACTGCGATCAAATCGTTTGGCTTTGACCAAAACGTTGATGAACCTTGTGTATACAAGAAAATCAACAGGAATAAAGTAGCTTTCCTTGTACTTTATGTTGACGACATCCTACTCATTGGAAATGATGTAGGATATCTGTCTAACGTAAAAGAATGGCTAGCCGCCCAATTCCAAATGAAAGATTTGGGTGAGGCCCAATACGTTCTTGGCATCCAGATTATTCGGGATAGAAAGAACAAAACGCTAGCTCTGTCTCAAGCAACGTATATCGACAAGATGTTGGCACGATATTCGATGCAGAACTCCAAGAAGGGCTTATTGCCTTTCAGGCATGGGGTTCACCTCTCTAAGGAACAGTCTCCTAAGACACCTCAAGAAGTTGAGGATATGAGACGAATTCCCTATGCCTCTGCAGTAGGTAGCTTAATGTATGCTATGCTCTGAACAAGGCCTGACATCTGTTATGCTGTAGGGATTGTCAGCAGATATCAGTCAAATCCAGGGTTTGACCACTGGACCGCCGTTAAAGGAATCCTCAAGTATCTTAGGAGAACGAGGGACTACAAGCTGGTGTTTGGGGCTAAAGAGTTAGTCCTTACTGGATACACCGACTCTGAGTTCCAGTCTGACAAGGATTCTAGGAAATCCACGTCAGGGTCAGTGTTCACCCTTAACGGGGGAGCTGTAGTTTGGAGAAGTATAAAGCAAGGATGCATAGCAGACTCCACTATGGAGGCTGAGTATGTCGTTGCTTGTGAAGCAGCTATGGAAGCTATTTGGCTAAGGAAGTTCTTGACAGAGTTGGAAGTTGTTCCAAACATGAACTTGCCCATTACTCTATACTGTGATAACAGTGGGGCTGTAGCCAATTCCAAAGAACCTCGCAGCCACAAACGAGGTAAACATATAGAGAGGAAGTATCACCTGATTCGAGAGATTGTGCAAAGAGGAGATGTGGTCGTGACCAAGATCGCTTCGGAGCACAACATTGCTGATTCGTTTACGAAGGCTCTCTCGGCTAAAGTGTTCGAGGGTCATCTAGAAAGTCTAGGTCTGCGAGACATGTATATAGTGTAATCTAGGGCAAGTGGGAGATGTGTAATGGGTGTAAGGATGCCCTAGTTTATTGTATTTTGCATATTTACTTTTCATGTAATGTACAACATACATTTACCATTTCCAGGCTTTGGATTATTTTTTTATATACTTTCCCTTAACTTGAGTTTTAGTTCAAGTGGGAGTTTGTTGGGTTTTATGCCCTAAAACTCGTAGATAGTAAATGTACATTTGACTGAACATTAATAAAATTGATGTATTATTCATGTGTTATTAGTGTTTGTATTTTATCTTGTCTTATTAACCCTAATCCAATAAACTAAACATCCAAGGCTAATAGAATGAGGCTTGAACTAGTATGTAGGGACATACGGGGATTGATGTTCAAGTTTTAGCCTAAACTGTAGTATAGGGATAAGGCTGGGTACCTCATCCTGGTGACACTATAGATACGGCCCACTTTGTATATTGATACAAACGTATTGATCCAATGCGTTCATGTAGTTGACATGCGAGTGGGGGTATCCTGTGCAATGAGTTTGCACAAAGACTAGACTGCGAAATAGTTAACCACTAACTGTAACACCGTTAGTTAGCTCGGTTTTTATTTCACTAGGATGACCTAGGCAACTTGGCCTTAATCCTGAGTGGATTATGGACTCCTGTCCATGAGGGATTGTCCTTTGATTTGTACGGGTGATAGTGGCCTATTCGCCGACTCAATAAGCCTACCATTTTGGGGACAAGACCGAGTGGGGAGCTAGGAACATAGTCTTACAAGATGGAATTCACTCCTTCCCGACATTAGGGTAAGTAGAGGTGTGTTCCCTTAAGTGGTGTCTCCGGGTCTTGAACAATGGGCCCTACCCTCTCTATGGCACGAGAGGGACTTCTATTTGATGGTTGGACCTCAAACAGGTTGTTCATTAGAGGAGCACTGGTACTTAAGGATCAAGAGGTAGCCCAGGGGCAAAACGGTAATTTGACCCAGCTGGGGTACGAACACACGTGAAGGGCTGACTTGCTGTTGACAGTCGATATCCATGGACACAGAAATATATCTACAGTGAGAAGAGTCCAGCTGTGGTTCTTTAGTGGAGTGAACTACAGTTAACGAACATTGATTAACTCATATCGTTGGTTAATGAGTTTAGCCAATTAATCTCATATCGTTGGAGCTTCTGATCTGTAGGTCCATTAGGTCCCACCGATGACTCAAATAAGGTGTTGAGGTTAATTTCTAAGGAAATATTAAATATTCGAAAGGGTTCAAATAAAAAGATAAAATATGAATTTGATTCATATTTAAACTATAGGTTATAATTAATGTGCATTAGATGTGCATTAATACTATAGTTCCTATGAGGGAATTATAATTAAATATGTGATGTTTAATTATAATATTAATTAATTATAGAATTAATTAATTGCTGTTTTAATTTATTTAAATTTTGATTTAATTATATTAAAACTATAGGTTATGTGAGGGATATTCATTTAAATATAGTTTAAATGAATTAGTTATTCAATTATGAATTTAATAACTTATTTTGATTTAATTTAATTAATTTTCTAATTAATTAAATTGAATTTTAAAATTAAAACAACTGATATTTTATCAGTTACAGGAACGTGGGTTTTGACCGCGCTTTCCTCTCTCACACGCCTAAAAAGGAGTAGGTTACGGGGAGGCAGTTCATCATTTTTTGGATAGTGTGGCTCTCTGGTTCACAGAAAACAAAAACGCTCTCCAAAAAATCCCAAGCTCTCTTGATTCCCTGTGTATTATGCCTTAGAGAAAAGAGATCCCACTATCTCCCTCATTATATCCATCTGAGTCCATTGGTGAATCCTTGTGGTGGTGTTCGTGTGGGATTTGCAGCGAAAACAAAGGTTACTTGCTGCTGGAATTTTCTGCTATTTGGAAGGGATTTTGGTGAAACGGATCAAGAACTTCATCCTCGGTAAGTTTTCTTGATCTAGGATCATTAGGATCCAATTTAGATTAGATCTAAATTCTTCCTAATGCATTTAAGGCATGTTTTATTTTGTTTTACAACAAGTTTTATGTATGATTATTCTGCTGTAAAATACCTTTGCGAATTGTATCGGTATTTTAATCTTGAGAAAATACAGTATGGTTTTTTTATTATTTCCACTGCGTTAGGGCTTTATCCCTACAGTTTTTGCACTGAAAGACATAGGTTTAATTAGCTATTATCTTGGGGTTGTGTGTCACACTAAGGATGGTATGTTTCTACTTTAGTCCAAATATATATATGACTTATTGACCAAGATTAGTATGGCTAATCTCCGCCCGTGCTCCACACCAGCTGTTACCAATAGGAAGTTCTCTGCTTATGATGGACAACCTATGTCTAATCTGACTCTCTATCGAAGTGTCCTTGGCGCTCTCAAGTACCTTACTCATACTCGTCCCGATATATCATACATTGTTAACAAATTAAGCCAATTTCTTCAGTAGCCGACTAACATCCATTGGAATGGTGTCAAAAGGATCTTTAGGTATCTCAAGGGTACAATGGAATTTGGTCTTTTCCTTCCTCGTTCAACACCTCTGTTGTCTTTGGTAGCCTACACAGACGCTGACTGGGCATGTAGTGTTGATGATTGTCGTTCTATTGTCGCTCATTGCATTTTTCTGGGTAGCTCTCTTGTATCTTGAGCCTCGAAGAAACAACATGTTGTGGCTCGGTCCAGCGCTGAATCTGAGTGTCGTTCTCTTGCTCAAACCATGGCTGAACTATTATGGGTACAATCCTTTCTTCAGGAAATCTGTTTGAAATCAGTCTCCACACCTATAATTTGGTGTGATAATATGACTAGGGGTGAATCTATGAAGGGGTCAAGGGGCACGTGCGCCCCCTCAAATTATCCCGTCTTTATATTTTTAATATAATATGAAGCAACTTTTATAATATTAATATATAAAAACCGTAAGATATATTAAAATAAAGGCTTAGATAATTGGTTGGAAGGGCATTATGTACGCGTGAGGTTGTGGTATCAAACCACATTGGACGTAGTTTTATTATTTTTCCAAAATTTCCATCAGACCTGCGCATTTAAGGCCCAGCTTAAAATTATAATCAAATAAGCCTACAACCATCTTTCTCGTGTAACCAAATCCAGCAGCAGTCGTTTTTCTTGTAAAAGAAAATTTGAACTTTTAATTTGGATTGAATTTTCAGCTTTATCAAAAAGCCAAAAAGGTATTATCATTTACTATTTACATAATTTGATATTGTGTGTTTTTTTTTATTATTTTCAGAGTTAATACTCACTCGTCGTCAAGAATCATACCATCATTTGACACGACAAGTAAGATTCTAATTCTTATGAGCCTTTTAGTTCTAGTTGTTATAATTTTTAATCTAGGAAATTGTAATTAATGTTTTTTTTATTAATATTTGTGTAGACTTAATTTGAAATCAAAATGGAGAGATATTATAAAAGAATAACAACAACAGAGTCATCTCTAAGAAAGAAAAGTAATACTAGTTCTAATAGTGATAGATCTTATACAGAAGCCAATTTAGGAGAGCTACGTGCAAATCCTGGTTTACGAACTCAAATTTCTGATTATAGTTTTAATATTCAAGATCAAGTTCGTAGAGCATATTTACAAAAAGGTCCTTGTCAGCCTCGAAATCATAATTTTCCATTCAAGAAATTTGGAGCAAAGTCAAGACGATTTAATCCAGTTTGGTTTAATGAATATTCTAATTGGTTAGAATACAGTATCTCAAAGGATGCTGCATTTTGTTTATGTTGCTATTTGTTCAAACCGGAAGTTAGTGAACAATCAGGAGGTGAATGTTTTGTAAGTGAAGGGTTTTCGAATTGGAAGAAAAAAGAGAAATTGGAAATTCATGTAGGTGGTCCCAATAGTGCACATAATCAAGCTTGGGGTAAATGTGAGGCTCTTTGGAGACAAGAGCAACATATTGAAACATTTTTTAATAGGATGTCGGATCAAGCACGAGTTGAGTATTGGACTCGATTTGGTGCATCAATTGACTGTATTCGATTTTTATTACCCAAAAGGCTTCCATTCCGTGGGCATGACGAGACTGAGGATTCAACAAATCAAGGTAATTTTCTTGAACTTTTACGATGGTTAGGCAACCAAAACAAGGATATTGAAGCTGTGACTTTGGAAAATGCTCCAAATAATTTGAAGTTGATTGCACCTGATATTCAAAAAGATATTGTGAATTCCATTGCAGTCGAAATTGTTAATACAATTATGAGAGATATAGGTGATAAGTTATTTTCCATCTTGATTGATGAATCCAAAGATATATTTGCAAAGGAGCAAATGTCAATTGTATTGCGATATGTGGATGAAGGTCATGTGATTGAACGATTTGTAGGAATTATACATATTGCTAATACATGTGCTCTATCACTTAAGGAGGCTATTGATGGATTTTTTTCTCAACATGGATTAAGCATTGCTAGTTTACGAGGACAAGGATATGATGGAGCAAGTAATATGCAAGGTGAATTCAATGGACTGAAAGCACTTATTTTGAAAGAAAATTAATGTGCCTTTTACATTCATTGTTTTTCCCATCAGCTTCAATTAGCTCTTATAGCTACTGTAAAAAATCATATCGAAATTGTTGGTCTTTTGTTTTATTGTTACAAATGTGGTTAATGTTATTGGGGCCTCAGCAAAACGTCAAGATATTCTATGAGAGAAACATAGCTTGAAAGTTTTTGAAGCTTTAGATAATGGTGAACTATCAAGTGGTCGAGGATTAAATCAAGAGAAAATGATTAAACGACCAGGAGACACACGATGGGGATCACATTACAACACATTAACGAGCTTTATTACAATGTTTTCATCAGTAGTTGATGTACTTGAGACAATTGTACAAGGTGGATAAAGTTCATAACAAAAATATGAAGCAGAGACTCTAATAAGTTCGATCCAATCATTTGACTTTGTTTTTCATATACATTTTATGAAAATTATCTTGGGAATCACAAATGAGTTGTCTCAAGCATTACAAAGAAAAGATCAGGATATTGTGAATGCAATGAATTTAGTCAAAATTTGTAAAGAAAGACTGCAAACTATGAGGGAGTTTAATTGAGATTCATTGTTGGATGTAGTTTCTAATTTCTGCAATAGCCATGACATTCAAGTTCTTAAGATGGATAATATATTTTTTATTCGAGGACGACAAAGACGAAAATCTCAACCAATTACAAATTTGCATCATTATCGCGTTGAAGTTTTTTATGTCGTTATTGAAATGCAACTTCAAGAGTTGAATAATCGTTTTACTGAAACAAATATTGAATTACTTCTCTGTTTGCCATCTTTGAACCCAAGTAACTCATTTGCTTCTTTTGATAGACAAAAGCTTAGTCGGTTTGCTCAATTTTATCCAAGAGACTTTTCAGCTATTGAGCTCTCTGTACTTGAGGATCAACTTCAAAATTACATTGTTGATGTCCACTCAAATGTTTAGTTTGTTGGCATTGATTTTACCTGTTGCAACAGCTACTGTGGAGAGAACATTTTCTGCCATGAATATTGTGAAGACTCAATTGCGTAATCGAATGGGAGATCACTGGATGAATGATTGTCTCGTAGCATATATTGAGAAAGATTTGCTTGACAAGTTAGATAATGAAGTTATCATGAATCGATTTTAGAACATGAAAACTCGTAGAGGCCAATTATAATGTATTATGTATTGAATTAATACATTTATGAAGATATGCATAATTTTAAAATTTTCATTATAAAAATTTTGTATTACATTTTTATGTATATTGTGCCCTCCTATATAAAATTCCTGGATCCGCCACTAAATATGAGTGCCATTTCTTTGGCTCATAATCCCGTTTTTCACTCTCGTAGCAAGCTTGTGAAGCTGAATGATCATTTTGTTCGTGATAAAGTCCTTGTCAAGGCCATTGATGTTCAGTATGTACCCTCTTCAGACCAAATTGCAGATGCTCTTACAAAACCATTATCAGAATCTCAGTTCTCTGCTATGAGGTCCAAACTCGATGTGCTTATGTCACCCTCTCGTTTGAGGGGGGATGTTAGTGTTGGGTTTTATGCCCCTCGTAGATAGTAAATGAAACAAATTAATCGTTCTCAATAAAGCGTTATTTGAGTGATTCAGTAATTTGGTTATTGAATAATTGAGTTTGCATTAATAAACCCAAAATCCAATAAACTATGATCCAAGGTTGTTTAAATGAAACTTGGACAAGTATGTAGGGGACATACGGGGATCGGCGTCCAAGTAACAACCTAAATGGTCTATAGTATAGGGATAAGGTTGGGTACCTTATCCTGGTGACACTATGTGATATGGCCCTCCTTGTATTCGATACAGATGCAACAATCCAAAGCATCCATGTAGGAGACATGCGGGTGGGAGTATCCTATGCAATGAGTTTGCATAAGACTGGACCGCGAAATAGTAACCACTAGATGTAACGTCGTTGACTAGTTTAGGTTTCTATTTCAATAGGATGACCTAGGTAACTCAATCTCAATCCTGAGTCTATTATGAACTTCTTTTCAGGAGGGGTTGTCCTTAGATTTGTATGGGTGAGAGTGGTCTGCTCGCCGAATCAATAGTCCTACCATTTCAGGGGCAAGACCAAATGGGGGCTAGGAACATAACAGTACAAGATGGAATTCACTCCTTCCCCTATTGGGGTAAGTAGATGTGTGTTCCCTTAAGGGCTGATTCCGGGGCTTGAACAAAAGCGCGCTGTCCTCTCTTGGCCTGAGAGGAATTTTTGTTTAGTGGTTGGACCCTAAACAGGTTGTCCATTAGAGGGATCAGTGGTACTTAAGGATTCAGAGGTAACCCAGGGGTAAAACGGTAATTTGACCCAACTAGTGTTACGAACACACGTGAAGGATTGACTTACTGCATTGGTAAATATCCGTGGACACAGAAATATTCTACAGTGAGAAGAGTGCAGCGGTGGGTCTTTAGTGAAGTGACCCACAATTAACGAATGTTGATTGACTCGGTTAATGAGTTTAGCTGATCAATCTCGTATCGTTGGAGCTTCTGATCTGTAGGTCCATTAGGTCCACCTGCCAGCTCATAACGGGTTTTGAGATAATATAGTCTTGATTATTAAAGGGAATTTAAGTTAATTGTATTTTGATGCAATTAATATAATGTATGGAGATACCTTATAGTATAAGTTTAATTAATGAATTAAACTTTATAATAAAATTAATTTTGGATATGATTCAAAATTAATTAATGAGAGAATTATGACTTTAATTAAATATGTGATATTTTATTAATTCATGAATTAATTAATTGGGAATTAATTAATTTAATTTGGCTAAATATGATTTAATCAAATTAATACTATAGTTTATATTAATGTACATTTTGATGCACATTCAAACTATAGGTTAAAAAAGAGAGATTAAATTGAATATGATTCAATTATAAAATTAATTAAATATTTCATATTTAATTAGTGTAGGAATCAATTAATTGAGAATTAATTGAATGGCCAATTTAATTCAATTAAATATGATTTAAATTGAATTAAAAACCTTATGTTATAATTGATTTAATTAATATTGATTTAATTAAATTAATTATAATTAATTAATTAATTAAATGATTATTATTATTTAATTAATAGACGGCCAAGATCGTTTGGATTAGATCCAACGATCAAGATTGAGTAGGGTTTTAACTCCCTCCCCACTTATCGTTAAGTGGAGAGGGGTTACCCAACGATCGGGTCATTCTCTCATTCTCATGCAAAAAGACAGAGAGAGATCTCTCAAATTTTCTCTCTAGTTTTCTCTCAAAAACCAGAAAGTTCATTGCTGAAAATTCCCCATCCAAGACGTTTTTGGGTTCCCACAAGCCGTTTCTCAGCAATCCAAGAGGATAGCGGGTGCTTCTTGCGTGGTGGTGTCCGTTGGGAGATCAAGATTGTAATTCTTGGAGCATTGTGCTGTTTTTCAGCGTCCTCCATGTAAGTTTTCTGTTCTAAATTGTTTTAGAATTCAATCCATGTATGCTTAATCTAGTTTAGAAAAAGTTTCTTAATTTTTGCCCAATGTACCGGTAATCTAATGATTGAAACCCATTCACGCACGATTTAATTCGCTTCCGCTAAAGGATTCAATTCCTTCAGTTAGGACTATTGTATACGACACTGTTTCAGAAGGATTGCCCAAAGGCTAAATACAGTGTCGTTCTCTCTTGCCTTCGTTTCCTTCTGCTCTCTGTAAAATTAGTTATTCTTTCCTGTGTATACGTGGTTGATTGTTAGAGGTTGAGAATCTTTCCATTTTGCCTCTCTTTCCCTATTTATTCCTTGGTGCATTAATGTAATAATTCAAGTTGAGAAATATATTCAATTGTGATCTTCTCCATTCTCTGAGCTCTCTGTTTATTCAAGTGCAGTTGTGGAGCCATGGGTATTTGTAAACAGGTCATTAGGATCAGTTTCGGGCAAAAATTGATGTCGAACTTATTACAATTTGAGAAGATAATCCTTGTATTTTCTTATTCATCTTTGAGGACGAAGGCCTTTAATAAATACACCAAGAGAGGAAACGTATAATAGAGAACAAGATATTCTACAGCCCAAATCAACCTAACTAACGTAAACAAAGGGAGAGTTAGGTATGATAAATACATTCTAATAAATATAGATGGGCAGAATGATAAAGACTAAACTCAGAGGAGAACTGTAGAAAGGACATCAGAAAGTCAACTCTTAACAGCCCCCGCAAACGAGACGTAGGTGCAAACCAAAGGGCGAGTTTGTCTCGAAGAATCTGATGTTGAGCTGGAGATATCGGTTTAGTGAGGCAATCGACAACTTGTTCATGAGAGGCAATGTGGCGAATGACGATGTGCTTGGCCAAGACTTGATCCCGTATAAAATGTGCATCTATTTCGATGTGTTTAGTACGAGCGTGGAAGACCGGATTGTATGCAAGTGCGGTGGCACTGACATTGTCACACCAAATTGTGGGAGTATACAATATGCTAGATGAAATGAAATGAAATAACCATTGCCCTTTGCCCAACCAACCTCAAGTTATCCCTGTTTATGCATGTCTAATAGTAATGTTGCTTACTGAGTATTCTTAAATACTCATTCTTTTCCCTAATATATATTTTCAGGTAAGGGAAAATGTGTACAAAACGTGTGACGAAACTTTACTGAACGAGCCATGGATTTCGTAGAATAGACTTCCGCTTAATATTGTTGCTAAACTTCTTCTTTGCATATTTGAAATGTTTTTATTTTAGAACTTGTTTTGCATTTGAGATTGTTATTTGAAACGATTAAATATTATTCGTTCTTATTTTAAATGGGATCCCAGACCGAAAGGTCCTTTTCAATTAACTAAGCTTGCTTTACGTACGTTAAATGTCTATTTCCAACATTATTCTTTAAAAGCAAATAGGTAATGCATGTGAGATAATGGCCCTAGGGATTAACCATGAAATGGAGGCTCGTTACATAAGAAGTAGAAAACCCCTAGAAGATAAAAAGAGAGATAAGTCCATCTAAGAAAATGGAACAGAGTAATGATAAGAAATAGAACATAGGAAAGGGTAAGGAAAAGGATAGATAGACAAAAAAATAGTCCTCTCAGGTAGGAACACCCAAGCTCGCATCTCAGCCAATTCCCCCCATTCAAGCCACTACTACCATCTTTTTCTCAAAGACTAAGACAAAAGAATTTGGAAGTCCAATATAAGAAATTTCTAGAAGTGTTGAAACAACTCCACGTAAATATCCCACTTGTTGAGGCATTAGAGCAAATGTCCAACTATGTGAAATTTCTTAAGGACATCTTGACCAAAAAGAGGAGATTGGAAGAATTTGAGACAGTTTTGTTGATAGAGGAGTGTAGCGCTATCTTACAAAATAGTCTGCCTCCCAAGGTCAAGGATCCTGGATCATTCACGATCCCGATTTTAATAGGAGAAAAAGAGTTGGGAAGGGCTTTGTGCGATCTTGGAGCCAGTATCTTATGCCCCTATCTATCAATAGAAAGTTGGGAATAGGAGAAGCTAGGCCCACAACAGTCACATTACAACTGGTAGATAGACCCATCACATATCTCGAAGGAAAAATTGAGGATATATTGGTACAAGTAGATAAATTCATAATGTCAATTGCATAGTATTAGATTATGAGACAAATAAAGATGTTCCAATTATCCTAGGGCGACCCTTTTTGGCAATTGACAGAGCATTAATCGATGTTCAAAATGGAGAATATTGATTGTTAGAGGTACATGACCAGAAAGTGAAATTTCTGTGTATTTGATGCAATTAAAATACCTAGGTGAGCTAGATGAATGTTCCTTCATTAAAATTTTGGATGAATCAATAGCAAACACGATTGAAGAGCCACGACAGAGGTAGCATAGTCAGTGCTTTAGGGAAGCTAACTTAGAAGATTTAGCCATTAGCGCCCTAGGAAGGAAATTAGAGCAATTAAGTAAGATCTCTAGGTTTATGTAATGCCCCAGACCCAGGATTCAGCACCTAACGACCCTGACATCTCCCTGCAACCTAACCACACCACCATACTTATATGAAACTACTTCTAAGATTGAAGGTTATCCCCACAAACCAAAACGGGGTTCTTTTAGCATACTTTGTCCTCACTCACATGCTTCCTAGGAAAATTTTCAGGAGGTCAGCCAACATAGAATTTGTCCAAGCTAAGCACGCTTAACTTCAAAGTTCCTATGATTGAGGCACCGAAAGGGAAGGTGCACCTTGTTCGTATAGGTAGTACTTATCAATTCTTTTAAGCTTATCTTAACCATACTTTCATGTCCTCAAGATCCCTCTCGTTCGAATGTGATCTCAGTTCATTCATGTACCCCTCCTATCCTCAAGCGTCACATGCCCACCAGTTTCCACCTTGGTTCGTCCCCGAACCACATCCTACTGGAAGAGGTTCTACTCTGATACTATATGTAACGTCCTAGGCCCATGATTCGAAATCCGGATTCGGCACCTAATGGCCTTGACATTCTCCTGCGACCTAGCCACGCCACCATACTTATCTGAAACTACTTCTAAGATTGAAGGTTGTCCCCACAAACCAACACGGGGTCCTTTTAGCATGCTTTGTCACGCTTAAATTCAAAGTTGATTGAACCACCGAAAAGGAAGGTGCAACTTGTTGGTATATGTAGTACCTATCAATTCTTTTAAGCTTATTTTAACCATACTTTCATGTCCTCAGGATCCCTCTCGTTTGGATGTGATCTTGGTTCATTCATGTACCCCTCCTATTCGGGGGTCACAGTTTAACCCAACTTTTGAACCCCTTGATCTAAGTGAGAGGAACTCCCCACCAATAAAACCATCTCTTAAAGAGGCCCCAAGTCTTGTTCTTACTTGTAATAAATTTTAAAATGTTCTTACTTGTAATAAATTTTAAAATGTTAAAATAATTATGGATGATAAAGTTTGAAATTATTCTATAAAAAAATGATATGTTGTTTTGAGGTCTTAGGGTAAGTTTTGGCAAAGTAATTATTTCCCGTTGTTCTTTTGCATTAAATAAAATTTAATTTTGTATACAAACCTTCATTTCATTTAATTATAAATTTTTCAACTGTTTTATATTATTGTTTTTTAAAAAATTAGTAGGTAAATTAGTAGGAATTGAATAGATCATGATAAGAATTACATTACCAATCTAATTTAGGTCCAATTTACTGATTTTGAAAATTTAGGATGAAAATTAATACAACATACAAAGGGTCCGTTTGGAATAACTTTCAAGTATTTAATTTTTTTTTTAATTAAGTAAAAAAAAGTGTTTTTAAACACTTGAAAATTCTTTCCAAACAAGTATAAAGTTTTAAGCGTAAAAATTGATTATTCTCAAAAAAAAAAAAAAAAAAAAAAAAATGAAAGCAAATTATACAAACTCTATATCGATATTGAGTAAAGCTATTTTAGGACTACAAAGGGAGAAATATCTTTAGACAAAACCTTATTTATTATGTTTTCGTGCCTTAATCAAATTTAATTTTGTATACAAAGCTTGATTTTATTTGGTCAGTGACTTTTTGCATTGTTTTACATTATTTTTTTAAAAAAAATAAATAGCAAGTAAATTAGTAGAAATTGAATAGAGGGTAAAAATTGCAACACCAATTTAAGTTTAATTTAATGAATTTAACAATTTAGGATGAAAAGTGATACAACTTCCAGTAAAAATTGATTATTTTTCAAAGAAAAAGTGAAAGTAAAAATATATACAAATATCCACATTGAGTAAAACTATTTTTAGAAATGCAAATTAAAGAGAGAAATATCTTAAGACTGTAACCTTATTTATTATTATGTTTTTTTTTAGTTCAACTATGGTAAGAATGAGTGATTGAAGTAGACTTTTAGGAGGATAATTAATTGGTGAAATCCATTGAAATATACTCATATTGGGAAAATATAAACTTATTTAAAACGTCATATGTTCAAATTCTCTCTATTGTTTGAATGGTTGTATTTAAATGACATAATTTTTATTTTTTTTTGGAAAACAACAATATTATATTATAAATTCAGAAGAGGGATTCAAACAAAAATTTTAGAATAATTCCAAAAAGTATTAAAATTTGGTTGAGAAAAATGATAAAAAAAATTATCATATTAAGAAGATAAAATGAGAATGGTACCTAGCACATCTATCAGAGTAATTTCTTTCTTTTTTTTTTTTTTTTTGAGAAACTATCAGAGTAATTTCTATATCTTGATCAATAATTTCATGAATTTTATGATCTTACGAAACACCATGAATTATATGGTTCTTTGCTCTGAAAAAATTATATCTATAATATATTAAAAAGGGGATCTTGAAAAAACATTTTTGGACTATTATACCCCTATCTATAATTATATTAAAAAGGGAGGATCTTGAAAAAACATTTTTGGACTATTTTACCCCTACTTCAATTTTTAAATTTACAACCATGTCATTATCATTGATTATTAATAATTAATGTATTAGTTAAATATTACAAATACAATTATTCTAATTAATTATAAATGTATTTAAATAAATATAATGAATTATACTTCACGTGAACTCAAAAAAAAAATAGACTTTATGTATCTTGAAGAATCAAATAAAATAAATAAAAATTATTTTTGTTAATATTTTATTATTTAATTAATAGTAGAGTGCATTAAAGTTAGTCATTTGATTTTATGAAAAATAATTATATTGTTAAATTATTGATGTGGAATATGAAAAGTTAGAATACAATAAGTTTTTTCATTAATCAAGTATTTTTTACTTAATTACAATTAATAGAAGTTAATATAGTTTTGGAATTCTAACAATTTTGTAACTTTTAGTTATCTACCACTATAAAAAGAGGTTTTCTTCTACCATTTTTTATTAACAAGTTTCCACCATTTTTTCATCAACAAGCTTCATACTTTTAGTTCTCTCAATTCACTATTCTCAAAGTTTTTTCAAACCATCCAAGCAACTTAATATATTACTTGGTACATTTGAGTTGCAAGAGATGTGCATGTGATGAATATGTATATCGAATCCTAATTAGATTTGAGACGTTAAAATTCCACTTTGATGAAGTCGAATAAAGATGTGTTCGTCTAACAATTATCAGGTGAGTCAATTTATTTTAAGGAATGTGTGTATAGATATGGTATTAGATTTTTTTATTGTTTTTTTTTTTTTTTTGTTCGTCTAACAATTATCAAGTGAGTCAATTTATTTTATGGAATGTGTGTATAGATATGGTATTGGATTTTTTTTATTGTTTTTTTTAGTTCATTTTTTAATTTTATTTTTATTGTTATTTGATAGGTGCATTTTTTTTTTAAAGATATTTGATAGGTGCATTGTTTGTTATTGAAAATGTTTGTGCATACTTTAAATTTGTTAATTCAATTTCATGTAATATTTCGTAATAAATTTAGCATGTTATATGAATTATGCACTTTCTCTTATTTTTTGTTAATTTATTATTTATTAATTTTAACTATAATACAGAACTAAAATATTATTCTAGGACAAAAAAATTAAGATTAAAAATTCTAAATTTCATTTAAAAAATAAAATAAAATTCAAGAGGTTCGATTTAATTTAATATTTTACATTTGAAGTTTAAAAGAAGGGTACCAAATTAATTAAAATTAGAAATTTTTTATTCTATTAAATAAATTAAAAACAATATATAATATATATAAGATCCTATTTAATATAATAGTTTAGATTTCAAGTTGAAAAGACTTCATTCTAACGTTTTAATTAAATTAAAACAATTAAATTATTTGTACCAAACTAATGAGTTATTTTCAATGAAGGTCCATGTTTTTTTAGTAAATAAAATTACAAATATATTTGAAATTAATGTAAATAATATCTAAAATTTATTAATTATTAATTTGGTTAATAAAGAATGAAGATGTAATAAATTATATATTCATTATTTACATTAATTTCAAATATACAAATCCAATTTTGTACTAATTTTGAAACTTTAAGAGTTTAATTTTTTTTTATAAAGTCTTAAAGTTAATTATTCAATATCAAAGTGATTGAATATAAATCCAATAGTACGGAAAAAAAAAAAGAATAGAAATCCAATAAATTAATAACAATGACGAACAAAAGTTAAATAGGGAGCGTGACTTGAGAGGGAGTGCATTTGTTGGCGGCAATAGAGAGATTAGATCTAAAACCAGATTTGAGAGAAAAAAAAAATTAAGGTGTTGCTAACATACATCATCTATTATTTCATAAATATGAAATTAGATATAAGTGTTGCTTATATATATATATATATATATATATATAGAGTGCATTTGTTGGCGGCAATAGAGAGATTAGATCTAAAACCAGATTTGAGAAAAAAAAATTAAGGTGTTGCTAACATACATCATCTATTATTTCATAAATATGAAATTAGATATAAGTGTTACTTATATATATATATATATAGTGCATTTGTTGGCGGCAATAGAGAGATTAGATCTAAAACCAGATTTGAGAAAAAAAAAATTAAGGTGTTGCTAACATATATCATCTATTATTTCATAAATATGAAATTAGATATAAGTGTTGCTTTTATATATATATATATATAAAGAATATATTATCACATTTAGAATACTAAATAACAACTAAAAAATGAAATTTATTTATTTATATTCTACATGATTAAAATAATAAATTTTATCTAAAAATAAAATAAATAATTTATCAATTTGATATAGTTTCATACATCATTAATAACAATACATGGTTGATTTTTTAATCCTTTTTAATTTTTAAATATATATTGCATCTCAAAAAAGAAAAAAAAAAATCTACATTGGAAAGTTTCACTAACCAACATACTCTATCCATGGAAAATTTTCAAAAATACCTCTTATAAAAAAAAAATATATACTCATAATGATATATAAGAATAACCAAACAAGTACATAAATATAAATTAAAAGTGAAAAGTGTACAAATTTAAAAACTTATTTAATAAAAAATCAACTACTCTTTTTTAATGTTTTAAAATTGGATATTCATCTCATAACATTTTCTTAAACTTACTAATCTGACACATAGTTTGGTGTCTAAAGATACCATTATTACTTCTTTGAATTTATCGTCAATCCTAACTAAGTTTTTAAATATTTTAAAATGTAATTTTTTAATATAAAATTAAAAAATATTTGATTAAGGTGATTTAATTGATATTAATGTAATTAATAATACATTAAAACATTCCACTGTCAAAATAAAATTTAAAAAATTAGAATATGTTTAATTTCAATGAATTTAAAAAATGATCTACTTATTGAAAATAATGCATTTTGTTCAAATAATCTAAAAATTAAGTTATTTTAAAAATAAAAAATCACGTGCAAATGCACGTGGTAATACACTAGTGCTCTAAAATTTGGCTAATATTTCAATACTATTGAACATTTGTCATGATTCTTTATTATATTAAATAAAGAACATAATGAAACAAACCTTTTCAAATAATATAGTGTAGTTATTTTACTAAAATGGCATTTTGTAATTATATGGAAAAATTCTTTTCTCATAGCAAGAAGAAAAACTTAAAAAAAAATGATTTCAATCTAATTCTATATTAAAAAAAAAAGAAAAAAAAAAGAAAAAGAAAAAAACATTATAATGTAAAAATATCTTTGATTAATTCAGCAGAGAGGTAAGAGTAAAAACAAGGTTGCAAATAAGTAAAATATATTGATAAGTGAAGCTAGTAACTGTTTGCAAAGACAGAAATTAAAAAAAGAAACACTGTGATGAATAAAAAGCATGAAGCTGTAAAAGCAAGAAAGAGTGCAAGTTAAGAGAGAAAGAAGAGTGAAAAATGAGGAGGTAATAATACTAATAGAGCGTGTCCTAATTAAGCAGTAGTAATAGATCCCATTCCTTCACTTGGATTTTAGCCTTCACGTCCGCTAATGAAGACGAAACCCCTAGAGAAACACAAACAATAATAAAGTTACATATTCGATCCAGTGAGTGATTTAATAAAACAAAAACCAGAATTAGAGACCATACCAATACCGCTGGTTGACGGAATTTAACGATCAACCACTTCATTTGAAATTCGGGTTTGAGCAACGTAAAGAATTTGGCATCCTGTTCGTTCCTGAAGAAATGATAACAGGCATATCTAATACAACATTATCGTTTTCGTTCATTTGTAATTCTTGGACAGCTTTAATTGCAACCACGCTGTAATCAATCTTAGCCGCCACACTTGTCATGGCTTCTTCTTCTTCAATCTTCATCATCTTCACGTCTAATGATATATTTATAGAGAGAGATGAAGAAAATGGGGCAAAGGGGCCATGGGGAAGCCGAAAAGACAAGTTGCCTTTTGGTATCTCCCTGCATGGGGAAGTTTTGTTCTTTCCAATATAATCCCAACATCTTCCCAACACATCACCCAATCGTATTTACTCTTTTATCTGCATATTTTTAAAGTCCCCATTCCCACAACATTTCATCTCTTTTATATTTTATTGCTTCTTCATCACTTAAAATTGATGATATTTTCATTGAAACAATCAAAAAACACCTCATAAAATTTCTCCTCTATAATACTATTTTTTTTCTTTTTAATTTTAACATTCTTTTTTTTTTAATTTATGGAAACGAAATGAGAACCAAAAAAAAAAAAAAAAAAAACTAAAAGATAATATAAAATTTATGTTTTGGAACACCATTTTCTTTTAATTCAATAAGCCAAAATAAGAAGGGAAGAGAAGAGGGAAAAAAAATAATCAAATTTTACCCTGAAACCTATCTAGTTTTCTCGATTTTCATCCTAATTTTTAAATTTTATCAAATTGGACTTAATAGAAGTTTAATTCTAATGTCATTTTTCTACAAACTTTTTTGAATTTTATATAATACATGTATGTTTTATAATTTATTGAATGCAAATGAGAATATATATTTTTTTTTTCATAGTTTCTTTTACACAAAAAATTATTCGAAGGTTAAAAGTGCACTTATCTAAATTGATCAAGCAACCACGGTGAAATATCTTTCCTTATGATCTTTTTTTTTTAATCAAGAATTTCATTAAAAAGCTAACGGCCAACACACCTGTCCTCATAAAAAATAGGGTCGAAACACGTAGGAAAGTCAAGCGTCCAAAAGGATTGTCCAAATTCCCTCTTCAGGGAAGACTCCTGACTACAACCAAAATCATAATAACAAGTTAATCTAGCAACTAAGTGTTGTAACATTTTAATATTTAATATGAGTTTTTCTTAGAAATTAATTTTGGAGAGTTTTCTCTCATTTTAAAAGAGAAAAACGTATTTGGTGGGAGGGTTTTATTTTTAACATTTTGGTTACTTTTGTTTTGTATTAAATTTCTAGATCTAGAAAATCCTATAAATACCTCTCACACCAAACACTTTCAACACAAGAAACATACAACAATTCCTATCTTCTCTTTTCTTTCTACTTTCTCATATTTCTCTCATTTGCTCTTTTAAGAGCAATTGGCCAAAAGAGGGATGTTCTTTCACTACTACAAATTTGGGTTTTTATGACATTGAAAAATTGTCACAAGCACATTTCATGACATTTTTTTGCGTCTTAGAAGCCCCCATCAAGGAAAGTGTATACATGACGCTATTAAAAAAACCGTCATAATTATTTTTTTCATGACACTTAACAACTGTCAACAAAAAATATATTAATGACATTTAATAATTGTCATAGTAAAATCTTTTATGACAATTGAATATTGTCAATAAATAACTCCTGAAAATCATCTTTCTGTCAAGATATATATATTAATGACAGTTAATTACTATCAACAAAAGATTATTGATGACAACAGGTCATTGTCACGAAAATTTCAACAATGACAGTGTTTTATTGTGAAACTAAACTTTTCGTTGACAGTTTTTTGTTGTCAACAAAAAAAATGTCATGACAGTTATAAAACTATAAAAAAAAATGCTTATAATGATATAGTTGTCACCCAAATAATTTCTATGACTTTGATGAACCGTCATAAATAATGATACATCACTATTTATTTATTTATATTGATTCATTAAAGCCATAGAAATTATTTTGTCTAATACCTGTGAATAAACATATGTTTCCAAAATAAAACACTTAAATCTTGAAACAAAATAAATATATACATAAATAACAACTTCTATATATCATTGAACTCAAATTGGTCAAATATTTACATACAAACTAAGTGTAATAGATTTTGTACACCACAACAATTCTTACACTAGACTTCAACCATGAGGGAATATACTACATGTTTTTTTTGCCACTAACCTAACAAAAAAGGTCATACATCAATTCTCCTATATATAAAAAAAAAAAAAGAAAAAAAAAAGTCATACATCAATTGTCCACAATATGATTTTCGTTGAGTTCCTGCAAGACATAACCAACCAAACAATATTCATTTTAGAGTTGAATGTAATATTTATTACATCAAGATAAGAACAATAATATTCATTTTAACAATATGTATGAGTTATACCTTTAAAATGGTGACAATATTTCCAACTCAATACATTTGATCTTGCATGAATCTTCTTCTTGTTCAAAACATTGATCCCGTCAACTAAACACATAAAAAACGAACACAAAAGAACTTAATGTGTCACTTCTGTGCCACTATTGACTCTCCAAAATAAAACTTACAAAACAATATTTCATAGCTTAAGCCTTCCTTCTTAAACTTATGTAACAAAATGCAATAACTTGAGAACCATTGCATAAGGGAAAAAATCCTATTAAATTAAATACCTCCATGAACCGAAAATTAGTAACTTTACTGGTTTTCTCAAGTTGAAGTCCCCAAGCCCACCAAACCTTCAGTTGGACATACATCCATAGAAAGCTCAATTAAGTTGTAAATAAATCGTTGACTAATGCATTATATAATGATATTATATCGCTGGAGGGTTAACAATTACCTCGGCCAAGAAAGCAAGTAGACCAATTGTTTCCCATAACTACCATTCTAGTGTTCAATAACGAGCTACTTAAGTTTCATTCTCTTATGTTGTCCATAGTTTGATTAAACCCATCCAGGATAAGGACACTTGGTCTCTTGAACCTTCAAGTCCTTCCTTTACATAAAACATCACTATCACGAGCATAAAGGTGGGACTGTGGGAGGAGGCAGACAAAAGAATCAGATCATAGTGGAAGTAAGACCTAATTGAATAGTAAAGTAGTAGTAGTCACTACAGTAGTAATAATAATAATTACCAATATTATCAAAACCGTTTGAACTCTCGGCCACCCAGGCAAATTTCTTGAATTCCTTGCCCAAGCATTTTCAAAGCTTTCTGGCTCATCTGTAGATTTACACCAAAAGGTTTGCCACTGTTACACACAACAACAATTCAGCATGAATAGTTGCATACCTCCATTAAGATTATGCAAAGTTTGCATGGTATCCACTTTACCATCAGGATTTAGTTTCCTTGTAATTGAATGACCCTAAAAGAAAAACTCTTGCAAATTTTATCAAACAAAGATTTAAAACATAAATAGATAATTAATAGATTCAAATGGAGAAATGCATTAATCTCAGGGGGTCACAAATCTTCTTCGTTGATACCCAACGACCTTGAATGCTTGCTGAACAATGACCGAATGAGTTCGAAATCGCTAATCTGAACCTCCTAGCCTATGGACATTCAATCCCAAGCTGTTCGGGTTGTGGGTAGTCACCGAAAGTCCGTTTTGAGTCCGAAGCAAGCCGATTGGCAAGTAGAAGTGCTCAAATTCGCTTGGAAAACTACAATCAGTGGCTATACCAAGATAAAAAAACATGATTTAAAGTGCTTTTAAAGTATAACAACTAAACTTAACAAAAATTTAAACATAACAATCAAACTTATCATGAAAAGAAATATTAAACTCATAAAACTACACAAGCCAATAGAGTTATCAAACCTTAAACTCATGAACATACCAACAAATTTGTTGAACAAAATATGATTCAATATTTAAAACTTAGCATTGAAATGGCCAAGGCAAATCCACAATATCTAAAACAAACATATGAGAATAAATCACAAGAGAAGATGATTCAGTAACAACTCTTTAAAAACAACTGAACATACAGGATTTTATAACAAGTTGAACAGAATATAGAAACACCAACAAATTTGAACAGAATATACCCCAACCTTCAAAGGCATGCTTTAAAACGAGCTCTTAATCGCAAGATATATAATCAACCAACATGTAACATCAAATGAGCACATAGAATTTCAAACCGCACAATGATCTCCAAACTACCATATCCCACATACAACCAATTATGCCTAACTCACCCAAACAAATTTTAAATCCCACAAACTCATCCAAGAGTTCCTAATTTACTCGTACTCAATCCACATCCAATAAACTCACTCAAACACATTTCAAATCCCATAAACTCACCTAAAATAACCCTTAAAAGTCAAACACATACTCAAACCACCCAAACGAAATTCAAATCCCCAAAACTCATCCAAACACACTTCAAATCACACAAACTCACCCATACTAACCTTTAGAAGCCAAGAGACGCGCCTAATTCACTCACTTAGTCCACATCCCATAAATTAATACAAACACACTTGAAATCACACAAACTCATCGATTTGTATGGCTACCGTAACTGCAAGATTGCCATACAACCAAGTAAACTATGAAACTAGAGGAAAAGCCTTTCTAAACGGTCCAACAAGCTAATAATTAAACATAAAGTACAATATACATTAAGGAAATCATTCATACCTAGTTAGAAGAGACTCTTTTGTGTGTTTTCCATTGTACTATCAAAATAAGTCTATCTCTGAAAATGGACAAATCAAGACGAAGAAGTTAGTTATGAAAGATACCACAAATTAAAACAAAGTTGTTAAAGCAAAAGCATAAGATTCCATGTGTAGTTATAAAATTAAATCTTAAACTGATCTAAAAGATCACCGACCCAAGTAATTCAATTAATCCCGTTGATATGAGCATGAAAAAATGGGTCAAAGTCTCAACACATAAGATATATCGTACATGCAAAGCAAACCAATGTACAACAGAGTAAATTAAATTACATATATCATACATATCATATAAAACATACGATTGACTCAATAAACAACAAACCGACTCAATTGTGCTTGTCATTATGGATTTAAGAACTTGCCTTATTTTCATGGAAAGCCTTTAACCTCAACTCCAACTTGTGCTTCATAATAAGACGAAGACACCTTGCATACATATATAAGGAAAGAGGAAAGTAAAAATATCATAAAAGTATGTGGTTTAACATCATTAGAGTAGTTTCGTGAAGTTTGTCTTATAGTCAAGTATACCTCATTTTTTTTTCCTTATAAGTCATGGAAGAATGAATTAATTGCAACCTTCAAAATCTAAATTTAAACTAGTTAATGAACAAAATATATGGTTAGCAAGCATAAAAACTACAAAGGAATGGTTAAAAAGGAAAGAATCTCACTAATTGGCCATGACCCTTTTGGGAATAAATGCTAATTCTATATATTTATGTAGATACTAACATCATGCAAGGTAGCAATGAAGAAAATATTGCAAAAGTTTAAAAAAAAAAAATCTCCTTTGGTTCCAACTTCACAATATTAAAGCATTCGAATCCAGCTAAGAAATGCGCTCTAACCAATAGTACATCAAACTAGCAAAAAATTGACTATTCAATCAAATTAGCAACAAAATGAAATGGAGTTTTGGTTAATCTTACTCATCCAAGGCATCCTTTAACTCTCCAGTGGAGAAGTTTCCTGCAAATGCAGCAGGAGAATGGTAGAGGATGTCTTTACCAGCAATGCTTGTAGGTGAGACCATTGGAGAAATACTAACTGCAAGCAAATTTGCAAGAGAGATGGTTGAAGCAGTTACAAACAACACCAAAAACGCTACAATGGATGACCGGAAAACTCCATTGACACAACGCGGAAACCGCATACCAAACCTCGAAGATTCAGAGCTAAGAGCAAGAAGGAAGAGAGAGAAGCAAGAAAAATTCGAATCGAAATGTATTGAAACACAGTCTCCATCGCTTCAACAAGTTCGGTCACGGATCAACTCCAAGGTTGTTTCACCTCCAACCAAAAGAGAAGTTGTTGATAAGGAGAATGCAAGGTATATAGCGAATCGAGTGTCACCTAGGAACAGGCCATGGACGAAAAAGACTACTTTTTCCAAACCCTTTATTCCTACCATCAGATAATCCCCAAGAACCAAAGTTTTGCAGAACAAAGTATCCAGTGATCACAGAAACTAGACAACAAACTCCACACAAGTTCTTGATCAAGTCTCCAGCATCAGCTTCAAAGTTTCAGGTGAAGATCAGGAGCCCTCCAGTGGTGATCACACCAACGAGACCAGTGGTGATCACACGATCGCCATCTAGACCAGTGGTGATTACATGATTGCCAACGAGATCAGTAAGCTCGAGCAAGCAGTCTCCAAAGAGATCAGCTGCCTCCAAGCTGCTTCGATCATTTTCTCCGTCAAGGCTGCTGGTAGCTTCCAAGATGAGACAATCATTCTCACCTTCAAGACTGGCAGCTAGGTTGGTGTCTCCCTTGAAAAGTAGAAAAAGTGTACAGAAGTTTGATGGGCACATTAATATGAGTTGATTGAAACAGAGACCAACAAACATACAAATGAGAATTTGAGAGGGAATTATGGGTGGACAGTTTTCTCAAAATATTTATTATTCTTTGCTTGATATTTTCTCAACGTCCATAGTGTTTTTTCATGTGTTTGTGTGATTGGTTACTCCATTCCATCACATTGTATCAGTTTGTGAAAATCAATAAAGGATGTTTTGGTTCACTTCAAAAAAAGAAACAAAATAAGAACTCCTAAAAATGTTCATTCATTGAAAATTGAAAAACTTAAAATCGAAGGTAAAGGAACTAAGAGCAAGAAATCACTATATATATATATGAAAGAAAAATGTTGGAACAAAACAAACAAAAGGTAAGCTAGAGGAATGATTCAAACTCACAAAAGTAATTGAGTAATCGGATTTGACATCTTTAAAATCTTCCCCTTCCAAAGAGGCGAGATGTTTGAATATTTAACAAAGAGATGATACAATAAACAATTTGTAATGGATATTTAGACACAAGAAACTATAATCAAATTATGAGAGTACAAAATCAGTTTCACTGTTATAATTCAACATTTTGCTTGCAATTTCATTTACAGCTTTGAAAACTCAAAACAAATTAAGTGAAAAAAAAAGAGATAAACCAAATCTTCTGATCCTCTTCAATCAAAAGTTCACAAAATGAAAGATGACTCAAGAACAACACATATAGATAAAAACCGTAACCAACCTCTTCAGCATGGACAAAAAGTTCATAACCAATTCAAAGATGACAAGTTTGAGAGGATATCACTAACAGTTGTTAATCAAACGTCAAGAATTAATTTGATGATTTCATTTCGCTGATCGTAGACAAACTTTCATATCTCATTGTATTGTACTTCTACTACACTTCCAAGAAAATAAGAAATGAATAAAATACAAAATTTATAAAAATAAAATCTCATAACTACAACAACCCTCATTAAAAATGAACACAAACCAAACTTACCAAAACTCAGGAACATAAAAATACTTACTAACTTACCAAAACTTAGCAACATAAAAAAAGGGGGGGGGGGATTTGCACAGATAGCAAAAACCGGCAAAAGTATTGCAAAAATAGCAAAAAAATAAAATTATTTGCGGAAATAGCAAAAAATACGTTAAATTTCGAAAATACCCTTAGTATCTCCAATAGTCTATCAGTCCCTATTATTGATAGTCACTGATAGACTTCGACTAATCAGAGTCTATCAGTGATAAATATTGATAGACTATGATAAACTTCAATTAATCAGAGTCTATTAATGATAGACACTGATAGACTTTGATTAATCGGAGCCTATCAGTGTGTATCACTGATAGACTCTGATAATCATAATCTATAAGTTTTTGTCGTGTTTAATTCAAGCCTATCAGTGATAGCCACTTATAGAAAACCATTTAATTCAAGGCTATTAGTTCAGTTTAATTCAAGGTTATCAGTTTCTATCCATCAGTTTAATTTAAGTCTATTAGTGATAATCACTAATAGAAAACCGTTTAATTCAAGGTTATCAGTTTCTATCCATCAGTTTAATTTAAGTCTATTAGTGATAATCACTAATAGAAAACCGTTTAATTCAAGGTTATCAGTTTCTATCACCGATAGAAATCAAATTAATTCAAGACTATTAGTTTCTATCACTGATAGAAACCAATTTAATTGAAGTTTATCAATTTCTATCAAAAATCAATTTAATTAAAGTCTATTGACTTGTATCACTAATATAAATTAGTTTAATTCAAATCTATCATTTTCTATCGGGGATAGAAATCAGTTAATTGAAGTCTATCAGTTTCTATCCCGGATAGAAATCAATTAATTATCAATTAATTGAAGTCTACTAATGATTGTTACTGATAGAAATCAATTTAATTGAAATCTATCAGTAAAGTACTTTGCATTGCAATCATCTCGGTAATTATAAACTCATCCAAAATTATTATACTACAATCATAAATTGAACAAAAAATTTAAGTCTCTTGTGGTAATTAGAACATAAAATCCAAAAATAACCATTACGTACAAGCGACTCTCAATCAACAATATAATTTTTAAAGCCTAGCACACAAGCTCCGTGACCACCACCATAAAATTGCTATTCTTGTATTCTTTGTATTTCATTATCTATCAATTATAGTCCGTGATAGACTTCGACTAGTGATAGTCAGTGATAGACTACGATTAACCGGAATGGTTATTTTTGTATTCTTGGCATTCTTGAATTACAAAGAAGACCAACAAGAGCTTAGCTCAATTGGCAAAAAGTTTATTAATCAAACAAGAACTCCACCCTCATAAATACAAAAAAAAAATAAAAAATAAAAAATAAAAAAAAAGAAGAAGAAATCGTAACAGATAATGCACAAAAATGCAATAAAAAATAAAAAAAATAAAAATAAAAAAGAAGAAGAAATCTTAACAGATAATGCACGAAAATGGAAAAAAAAAAAAAAAAAAGAGAAGATGACGGAAGAAAGGGAAAACGAAAAGCGAGAGAAAGAGGTGAAAAACAATAAGGGTAAAATGGGAATTATCAAGATGAATTCTAATTTTTTGCCATATTTGCAATTTTTTTTACCTTGTGCTAAATTTGCTATTATTTATAATTAATTTGCCACCCACTGCAGTTACTCAAAAAAAAAAAATCCTATCGTGAACCCAACAACTAAACTTATAAAAAATGAACACAAACCATTAAACGTAAAAAAAACTTAGGAATGTCAAGATTTTACTTTTCGTTCTCTCAATAAGCAAACAAGCTGAAAAATAGACATGGAGACTACAAATAAAGTTGAAATATAAATAATAAAAATATATTTACTTAATTCCCAATATTTCTCAAGGTTTAGAAATGGTCATCTCCATTAACGGAAGCTTGAAGTCCAAAACTTGAAGTGAAGAGCAAAGTTGCACACAAAAGCAAATTTATGAATTTACTTATTTCTTAAATAAAAAAACTTACCGGGCACATTCAAATAATTAGAGAGAAAAATAACAAATAACTACAATGTGAAGAGAATTATGTTTATAAACTCTGAACATGATTGCACATAACAACAACTACAAAAGCACATGTATTAGAAGTAAATTTATACTTAGTTGTCGTGATGACTAAGTAAAACTATACACATATGTATATCTATTGGCTGCAAAAGAGCAACAACTAACAAAAAAATGTATTAAATACAGCTGATAATCTTTGTTTGAGTAAGACCGAACATTCTTACATAAAGAAGATTAGGCTACTGGTTTTACCCTAGACCCAAATCTAGCATTAAGAATTAACATAACCAAACTTAAATGCATTGTGTGTGTGGGTATACAACCTACTAATAAGAGTCAATAACACAACCCATAAGAGAAACAAGGAATCAAAAATTTTACTCCACAAACAACAAAGCAACAAGAATTAAGAAATAAAGAAACTGAAGAAACTAGAACTAAACAAGAAAGATACACATGCCTTAAAATAAACATTTGAGTAGTTTCTTTTTTTTTTTTTTTATCCAAATTGCAGAATAAACTCACTCATTCTAAGTTCATAGTTTCTTTGTTTATAGAGAATATTACAAGCATACACTCGAGAGAGGAAATGATAGACGACCAAAGAATATAGGATGAAAAAGGAAATTCCCCAGACCTAATGCCCTATTACCAACAATCTAATTAAACTTCCATTCACTAGGACTACACCTCATTTGGATTGTCTGTAACACCCCAGGCCCAGGATTCGGAATCCGGATTCGGCCCTTAACGGCCCCGGCATTCCCCTGCGACCAGGCCACGCCACCATACTTATCTGATACTACTTCTAAGATTGAAGACTGTCCCCACAAACCAACACGGGGTCCTTTTAGCATGCTTTGTCCTCACTCACATGCTTCCTAGGAAAATTCCCAGGAGGTCACCCAACATAGAACTTCTCCAAGCCAAGCACGCTTAACTTCAAAGTTCCTATGATTGAGCCACCGAAAAGGAAGGTGCACCTTGTTGGTATAGGTAGTATCTATCAATTCTTTTAAGCTCATCTTGACCATACTTTCATGTCCTCAGGATCCCTCTCATTCGGATGTGATCTCGGTTCATTCATGTACCCCTCCTAACTTCGGGCGTCACATGCCCACCAGCTTCCGCCTTGGTTCGTCCCCGAACCACATCCTACTGGGAGAGGTTCCGCTCTGATACCAACTGTAACACCCCAGGCCCAGGATTCGGAATCCGGATTCGGCCCTTAACGGCCCCGGCATTCCTATGCGACCTGGCCACGCCACCATACTTGTCTGATACTACTTCTAAGATTGAAGACTGTCCCCACAAACCAACACGTGGTCCTTTTAGCATGCTTTGTCCTCACTCACATGCTTCCTAGGAAAATTCCCAGGAGGTCACCCAACATAGAACTTCTCCAAGCCAAGCACGCTTAACTTCAAAGTTCCTATGATTGAGCCACCGAAAAGGAAGGTGCACCTTGTTGGTATAGGTAGTATCTATCAATTCTTTTAAGCTTATCTTGACCATACTTTCATGTCCTCAGGATCCCTCTCATTCGGATGTGATCTCGGTTCATTCATGTACCCCTCCTAACTTCGGGCGTCACATGCCCACCAGCTTCCGCCTTGGTTCGTCCCCGAACCACATCCTACTGGGAGAGGTTCCGCTCTGATACCAACTGTAACACCCCAGGCCCAGGATTCGGAATCCGGATTCGGCCCTTAACGGCCCCGGCATTCCTCTGCGACCTGGCCACGCCACCATACTTGTCTGATACTACTTCTAAGATTGAAGACTGTCCCCACAAACCAACACGGGGTCCTTTTAGCATGCTTTGTCCTCACTCACATGCTTGAGGTCACCCAACATAGAACTTCTCCAAGCCAAGCACGCTTAACTTCAAAGTTCCTATGATTGAGCCACCGAAAAGGAAGGTGTACCTTGTTGGTATAGGTAGTATCTATCAATTCTTTTAAGCTTATCTTGACCATACTTTCATGTCCTCAGGATCCCTCTCATTTGGATGTGATCTCGGTTCATTCATGTACCCCTCCTAACTTCGAGCGTCACATTGTCGGCATGATTAGAAGGAATGAATGTATGAAATTTAATTTCCATATGTGAAATTTGTGGGCCTAAAGCATAAAGATAGCTTAAAATCAAAGTTATCTAACTGGTTCCCTAATTCAAAATAAAAAAAAAATCCATAGATTTTTCAATAAAATCACATAGGAGAAATGCATATCTTTAGAAGAAAATTAGAGAGAAAAGATAGGTGCGGTTGTAGGTTTCATCTGGATGGTTGAAGGAAAGCAAGAATGGAGCAAATTCTTTAAGGGCGTAAGAAAAGAAAGTATATCAAATCACTGCTTATCTTACAATTGGGGACAAACTCTTCCGATGATTGCAGAGGGTGTCGTTGGCCCTGTTTTTCCCTATGCAGCAGAGCTTTGTCGCGTTGGTAGGGGGCGCCGCTTTCGTCTTCAATCGACAACTCTCGAGCCTTCACCGGTAGAGAGAAGAAATACGCTAAGGATGTGGGAGATAAGAGGGGAGGAAGAAGACGAGGGTGTGAAAGATGAGAGAATGGAAGAAGAACATGACCAGGGTACTTTTTTTCGAATACACACGAAAGAGGGATAGGATGGACAAATGTTAGGGTTTCTTTTATTTTTCTCATAAAAATGAAGAAAAAAATTATTTTTATTAATGACAATTAAAAACTGTCATAAATTTATGACACTTATAAATGGTCATAAATTTCCGAAAAATTGTAAAACTGCGTTTTTTCCCGCCAATTACGCGCCCAACACATTTATGCGCTTTTTTTCTCTCTCCCTTTTATTTACTTTGCTCCTTGTGTCATGAAAACCCAAATTTTTAGTAGTGTTTGTTGTGGAGCTTTGAGCTCAACCTCTTAGTGCAAAGTGGTTTGAGCTACACAACGTTTCAGTTGGGTTGTTGTATCCTGGAGGGGACAGGCTAGAGAATACCTGTTGCACTGGTGATTGATAAAGAATTATACACCGCAGAGGCTTGAATCTCCTTAAAGAGAGCGAGATACCCGCGCCTCAACCTAATTGTTTACGTGTTTGTTTCTCAATATTTTCTTCATTTCCTCTGTTATTTGTAATTTTCCCCAACAATTTCAAGGAGATTCATACATGGAGTCTACTACTGAGAAACCAAATGAGAATGTTGGAGATCTCAACAAGCCCTTTCGATTTAAGGGAGCACACTTAGAGAGATGGAAAGGAAAAGTGTTGTTCTACCTTAATCTTCTCAAGGTGGCCTATGTCCCCCCCAGAAAAGAACTCGAAGAAGATCGATACTGAAAGCATGAACGTTGAAGAGTTCAAATAACACCAAGAGAAAATTGATAAATATGAGAAAAATGAGTACAATTACCTATACTCTCTTTTAAGTTTTCTTGCTGAGTATTTTTATGATTATTATCATACTATTCTTACCACTGCCAAGAAAATATTAAAAGTTTTACAGAGTAAACTTGATGGTAAAGTGGCAAGAGAGCAAGATGCATTGATTCAAGAAGGCAATGAAATTCCCACCAAGGTAAATCTAATCTCTTTGAATGATAATTTACCTAATGGTCAAATTCCAAAAAATAGTCACTTAAAGCCAAAGAAGAATGCCCCAAAATTGTTGATAAGTTAGACTTGTCAAAGGTCTAAATCAAATTAAATTTATATGATCACCGGTCCTAAGTTACTTTGCAGTAGGTAGTGGTTGGGGTCGAATGCTGGGAGTAACTTGGTTGATTAATCTTTTTAGTTTGAGATTTTAAATCGGAATGAGGGAGGGGGGTTTAATGAGATTTTTAAAATTGCAAGAATAATAAATTTGCAGAAATTAAATAAAAGCGAGGAAACAATCAAACATGAAATTCGTTGTTTTTTTTTTTTTTTTTGAGTACATCAATATTTGGGGGTGGGGAGATTCGAACCTTTGACCTCATGGTCGAGGGTATATGCCAATTACCACTGAGCTAAGCTCGCTTTGGCACATGAAATTCGTTGTTCAGGGTTCATTAGACCAATTTTGCATTAAGATCATAGATTTAATCTAAGGGTTCAATTTAATTCTTGAGATTGATTCCCAATTAAGTAAACCGAAAAGGTCGGAAAAGTTTTCAATCTAATGCAACCAATTAGATACAACATCGTACCTGATTTTCTAATTACCTAATTTAAGCTAGGCATGATAGTGTTCCATGCAAAAGTTATGGTAATCGCATTAAGCACAAACAATTGGAACCAATTAATTAAACTAGGGGCATAATTCAATTAATTAGCCATTAAAGCGTTTAATCCTAATTATGCAAGCTACGATTACTTGGAAAAATAAAAAAATCATACACACGAGACGAATTATGCGCTACAAATAGGAAATCAAGCATAATAGCAAATCGGGACGTCAATTCAATTAAATTAACATACTTGACAATACAGTCCAAGACTAAAATTCAACAATACTCAAGAATCAAAATATATACTAAGCTCAAATCTCCCTTAATACAAAGTTAGTCTAATTACATCCGAAGCAATGATTAAGAATCTAGCCTAACATCAGAATGCTAAACATAATTGAATTACAAGCTTAATTAAATCTAAAAACTACTCCAAAGCTAATTAAAAACGTAAAAACAATATTGGAAGTAAAAATACACACAAAAGAAAATGCATAAAAATGGAAATTCTAACCTAATTTGGCTAAGGGAAAAAGAAGAATAATATATATAGTATCAGAGGGTAGCATTGAGACGCTGTCCATAGCATCTTAACGCTCCAAATAGCTACAGACGAAAACTTCAAGGCCGCATGATTTGGGCGTTGAGACACTTGTTTTGAAATAATGAAAGGGAAGAATAACACAAAGGAATGCAAGAGAAAACCCTATGCTTCTATATATTTTATTGATCATTCAATCAGCCATATATAGAGGCCTGGGGAGAAAAACTCTTGCAAAAAAAAAAAATCATAGCTCTCTCACGCTAATTTTCTTCTCTCGAATCTTCCATCAATAATCAACCCTAAAATGCATCAGCTGATATATTACAGAAAACCGAGAAATGCCCTAATACAAACGAGCTGAAATATTAGAATGGGCCACAAACAAATGGGCCAACGAATACAAAGAGAGCTGAAATAATAAAGAATCAGTGGGCTGCCTTAACACCCCCCCGCAAGCCAATAGAGGAGGCATCCCGAACATTGAGCTTGAATTTTAATTGATTGAAAAAGCAGTAGATAACGGTTTCATGAGAATATCAGCAACCTGTTCACAAGCTGGAAGATGTTGAATAATAATTTTTTTGTTTAGAACCAAATCCCTAACAAAATATATATCAAGTTCCACATGTTTAGTCTTGGAATGAAGAATGGAATTAGCACTAAGGTGAACAACACTTAAATTACCGGACCAAACAATTGGAGGTCAAGATAAGGTAATACGCAAATCAGAAAATAAGGATTTAAGCCAAACCAATTCAGTAGCAATTGTAGTCAAGCTACGGTACTCAGCCTCAGTGCTGGAACGAGAAATAATGCTCTGCTTTTTAGAGCCCCACGTTATCAAATTCCCACCAAAGAAAGCACAGAAGCCAAACGTGGATTTTCTATCATCCGGGCCTGATGCCCAATCGGCATCAGCAAAACCAACCAGAGACAAAGTAGTAGGACATAAAAGCAGAAGCCCATTAGAAAGAGTACCTTTTAAGTATCCCAGTATTCGTTTAACAAGTTGCCAATGTACAAGTTTAGGATTATGCATAAATTGGCAAGCCTTATTAACACTATAAGAGATTTCCAGCAGAGTGAGAGTGACATACTAAAGGGGCCCGACAATCCTTCTATATAGATAAGTATCAGTGAAAGACTCACCTTGATAAGCCGAGACAAGAGATTAATTCACCATTAGAGTAGCAAAGGCCTTTGCATCAGTCATGTTAGCCCGAAAGAGAATATCTTATATATATGTAGATTAAGACAAGAAAAGACTACCGTTAGATGGATAAGAGACTTCAATACCGAAAAAGTAACTCAACTTACCCAAGTCCTTTAGAGAAAACTGAGTATTCAATGTTCTATTCAGATCAGCCACCATCTTAGAAGAGTTACCCATAATTACAATGTCATCAACATATATTAAAACATAGCAGCATGTGTTACCATAGTGACGAATCATTAGAGAGGAGTCAGCCTTAGATGTAGAGAAACCAAGAGATTTAAGAGACAAGCTCAACGAATCATACCACACCCTTGGAGCCTGTTTAAGGCCATACAAGGCTTGTTTAATTTGCAAACAAGACCTTTAGAACCTGCAATTTTGAAACCCGAAGTCTGCTCCATAAACACATGCTCAGTTAGTTGACCGTGAAGGAAAGCATTGTTAACATCAATTTGCCGTATAGTCCAGCCATAACAAAGAACAAGAGTTAATAAAACACGAATAGTAATAGGCTTAACAGGGGAGGGTATTGATTGTTGAATAGTTTCAGAGGGAGGGTCATCTTCAAGATGATTTTCCAAACCGTAACCCTCTAGGGCAGTAAGTATCTAAAATTTCCACAAAAGAAAATTATCGTCAGTAAGCTTAACGATAGATATTTTGTTACCAGGGCTGAACGATTGAAGGGTCGGCGAAGCGGAAGAAGAATCCTCCATAGCAGCACTCATGGAGCTTTCGGTAGACATGAATAAACCGAAAAAAATTTCGAGAACCAGGATTTAGTCGCTAGACTTGTGGCTCTGATACCATTTTGAAATAATGAAAGGGAAGAAGAACACAAGGAAATGCAAGAGAAAACCTTATGCTTCTATATATTTTATTGATCATTCAATCAGCCATATATAGAGGCTTAGGGAAAAAAACTCTTGCAAAAAAAATCACAGCTCTCTCACGCTAATTTTCTTCTCTCGAATCTTCCATCAATAATCAACCCTAAAATGCATCAGCCGATATATTACAGAAAACAGAGAAATGCCCTAATACAAGTGGGCTGAAATATTAGAATGGGCCACAAACAAATTGGCCAATGAATACAAAGAGAGTTGAAATAATAAAGAATCAGTGGGCTGCCTTAACAACTTGGCCCTTTATGTTGCAGGTCGCTAGCAGCATTGTACCCAACGCCCACCCTCAGGTTAGAAGGCAAATTGCTTGATTTTTGCAGTGTTTTGATGCTCTAAACAACATCTTGATGCTTCCTCCCCGGATAAGGTGCCTTCTTTTCCTCTTTTTCTTCTCAAATTGACTAAGTGTTGGATACTTTAAGCTCTTCTTAAGCCCTTTTTAGCCAATTGCTCTTCAATTACCTCTATTCTCATTTTCCTATAAAATACCAAATTAGTCATTAAAATCAATGGAACTAGCTTTAAATAATGGGAATTAAATAGCGCATTTAGAGAGCTATCAAATACCCCCAACCTAGATCTTGCTAGTCCTCAAGCAAGGCAGATAATAAACGAAGTGCAATTATTATGTTTAGCAGGTGTTTAAAAATTTGGGTTAGTTATACCTATGTCGTTATGCGGCCAAAAGTTTCGGGACATTCAATTATTATTAAGGTAGCGAGTTAGTAATGTCTTTAGATAAGCTTAAAATCTAAGGGTGTTACATTTTCCTTCTTGGTTAATGCGTGTTGTTGTTCATGACAACAATTATAATCTATTAAAATAAAAGCAACACTAACTATCTAGAAACTTCTTGAAGTATCTACATGGATTACTCAAACGTGTATAATTCATCTCTAGATTTATCTTGAATATTGTAAATAGATATTTAAAAGAAGGTATAGAATTATCTTACCATTTCTTTAGGCTCTGTTATGGGCAATTTTGGACCACCCGACGCACAAGGAGCTGACGAGGACGTCCGGGCGAAAATAGGGCTGGGAAACCGACCCAGAGGAGGAACCGACCAAAGGGCCGGGCCAACTTGGCCCGACCCAAATGGTCGGCCTCGGCCCAAGGCCGAGCTCGGTCACCTCCTCTCGGTCCCCAATGTCGCTAGCCGCCCCGGTTTCGCCTGGTTTGTCCCGAAACGCCTCCGAATTCCTAAAAACCCTAGGAGCACGAGCAGGTATTTATACCCCTCTTCACCACTGAAGAAGGGGACCCGAACTCTATTCTCGACTCTCTTTCCCTTGCTCTCTAGCTCTCCCTTCCGTTTTCTGACTTAAGCATCGGAGGCGGTGTGGCTAGCACCACACCGGTGTGCAGGTTTTCCCTTTTGCAGGCCACGTCTTCCCCCTCATCTACAAATTTACCGTTGGTGGCACGTGAAGGTCAGGTGAGTTTCCTCTGACCAAAATCGACCATCAACAGGCTCCAAGGAGAATTTCTTCATATAAGAATAAACATAGAAATATCTAGGATGATTTTAGATCCAAGAAAAGCCTAGAAAAATCCTTTGTTTGGGCTCCAAGGGTCTTCTGCCTATAAATCGAAAATGTGCCCCTCATAAGCAAGTCAAGTTGGAGAAAGTATCAAGAGTGAGTAAAGTGAGTGAGTGAGTCTTCTCCCAAAAGTGTCTATCTTTGTACTTTCCTAATAAAAGTTTCTTTCTTTCAAGTGTCTCTTCCTTTTTGTGCTAATTTCTCCAACATGATCTTTGTAGCTCACATGACTTTATCTCTTCTTATTTCAATTTTGATTTAGTTCCAAAAAAAAAAAAAAAAAAAAAACAAACAAAAAAACAAAAAATAAAAGAAAAAAGAAAAGAAAAAAACAATTTTTGTACTATTTGATTACATATTAAAAATTGATATTGAAAATGAAAAATCTTTGGGCGTTGTTTCATAACTATTTATTTTCTATTTTTTTTTTTTTTTTAATTTTTCAGGTTTGAAAATAAGAATTATTTAATAACTAACACTACAAGAGGTTACGTGTTTAGCATGTAGAGGCCTGTCGAATGAAGTCATAAAGGGCCCGTTTGGTAACGTTCTCGTTTCTTGTTTTTTGTTTCCAATTTTATTAAGAAATCTAAGCATTTAATAACTATGTATGTTTCTTGTTTCTCATTTTTTAGAAACACTCCCAAAATTTGTATAGAACTTTTGGGAACAACTAAAACTAGTTTCTCTTTTTTTTGTTCTTGTTTTCAATTTTTTTCCAAACATAAATAAGAATATAGGTTTATTATTATTGAATGTATAGGTGTTAAGGTCATGAAATTCTATTTTTCTTTATTAAAAATAAAGAAACGGAAACAAGAAACGAGAACGTTACCAAACGGGCCCAAAGCGATTCGGAAGACGTTCTCCCGACACCGTTTACAACGATGGAAGCAATGTTGAAACAATCTAGTTGGTAGAAACTCTACCGACGTGCCACTTCATCGCATTTGCAAAACGAAGCTCTGCTGATGCATTTTACAGCACATTGACAAAAGTCAATTGTCGATGCGTGTATGAAAAAAATGCACTTCCCACAATGTCGGTAGTTAGCTTGCAAATTGTTTCCATGGACATCTTTTTTTTTACAGCACCGATGTCTTCTTTTGGCATCAGTAGAGTGAGGTTTTTCTGAGATGAAAGTTGTAGGCGTCGAAAAAAAATCTGATAAGATTTTTGTTTCTTTTTTCCAATTTTAAACCAAGAATCTTTTTGTTTTTTAAAATTTAGGAAAAATACACTTTTAGTCCCTGAGGTTTGAGTTAGGTTTCATTTTGGTCCTTGAGTTTTCAAACTCGACAATTTAGCTCCTGAAGTTTGATTTTAGTTTCATTTTGGTCCCTCCGTCCATTTTCCGTTAAAAAGTAACGAATCGCTGGCGTGACAATATTTTTTTGTTTCAAAATATTATTTTCAAATTTTTTAAAATAAAAATATATTAAAATAATAAATATATTAATTTTTTTAATTTTATTTCTTCTTTCTCTCCACTCCATTCTTCTTCTTCTTTCTCTTCACACATGTCAGCCATCCTCTTCTTCTTCACACCTGTCGACGGCGGCCGGGGACCACCGCTCGCCAACGACTTCTTTTTTTTTTAATTTCTTTCTTCTTTTTCCCCTTTCTCTACATTTTCTTTTTCCTTTTTTAAAAAAAAATAAAAGAGGGAGAGGGAGGAGGAACTCCCTTCTCCCGTCGCCGGCGCGAAACAGAGGAGCCTCCTCTGTTTTTTCTATGTTTTTTTTCTTATTTATTTCTCTCTCCCTCATCATCTCTTTCCCTCTCGCCAACTCTCTCGCTAACAGTGAGTTGTTTTAAAAAAAAAGATAAACAACGAAGGGGGTTTCCGCCTTCAAATCCAGCTGGAGTGAGGTTGGCTGTGACGAGGAGGCGTGAGATCGAAGTGGCGAGGAGGCACGAGGTTGGTGACGACGAGAGAGTTTCTTCTTTCCCTTTCCCTTTTTCTTTTTCTTTTCCTTTTCCTTTTCGATTAAAAAAAAAAAAGAAAATGTAGAGAAAGGAGGAAAAAAAAAGTCGTCGACAGCCGGTGACCGGCCGCTAGCGAGCGATGGTCATCGACCGCTCATCTCTGCCAGCAGGTGTGAAGAATAAGAAGGCTGGCTGGCAGGTGTGGAGAGAGAAGAAATAAAATTAAAAAAATTTAATATATTTATTATTTAAATATATTTTATTTTAAAAAATTTAAAAATACTTTTTTTAAATAAAAAAATATTGCCACGTTAGCAATTCGTTACTTTTTAATGGAAAAATGGATGGATGGACCAAAATGAAACTAAAATCAAACCTCATGGGCTAAATTGTCGAGTTTGAAAACTTAGAGACCAAAATGAAACCTAACCCAAACCTCAGGGACTAAAAGTGTATTTTTCCCTTAAATTTTTTAAATTTGAAATCTTGTTTTGCTTGCATAAATATATACAAAATGAAATAAATTTTAAATTGAAAATAAATGTAATTGTATTCAAAAATTATACCTAAACAGCATATATATATTCGAAATCAGACTTATCATCATATATAAAGTATCATAAATAGTTCTTAATCTAGAAGGTAAAGACTTAACATTCAATGAAAAAGAAAAACTTGACGATGATGCTTTCATAACTCTTTTGGCCGACATGACATGTTCATACATCAATTCAAATCATCTAAAAAAACAAATTTTAATTATGTTCCAATATCAACTCAACCTCGTAGCAAAACTCACTCAAACTCCAACAAAAAAATTAGTCAAACTAAATTTCCTAACAAACTCATAAACTCAAACTTATCTCTCTTGCCACCAAAACAAACACAATAACTATAATAATGCCTACAATTTTGTTGGATTTTTACAAACAAAATGTGAAAGAAAGTGATTCAATTTTTCAAGAGTTTCAAGATGGATTGAAACATCAAATTCAATTTGATGTTTCAATTACAAATTTAACATATGGAAGTTAAATTTGGTGTTATAACTCAATTGAGTTATATTTTTCATATGTTTCAATTTTATTTAATTTTGTTCTTTGAAGTTACTAAGTTGATAGCCTATAAATAGCAACTTGTTTCTTCATTTGAATCATCTCATTCCATTTGGAGCATTCTTCTTTCTTTCTTTGTTTCTTTTGATCTTGAGTCAAGTTGAAAGCAAGTATCCAAGAGTTCTGCCAGATCCGAGTAGTTCGAGGTTGCTGTTCTACTGGAGTTAGTCGTTGTATCGTGCTGAGACAATCGCTGTAGTCTGCTAGCAACCTGTGCAGAGCGAATAATTGTCTTCAGGACAACGCTTTGTAAGCGTGTCTCGACTATTTATTGTTAATATATTTTGCAACATTTTTCATATATATAGTGTTTGTATTGTTATTTACACTGTAATTGTTAGTATCCAGTTAAAGTGTAATCAGTTTGCTAGTGTAATTCAGTTCCTATTTTGAGCATATCTCCAACAATCTGAAGACAATTACCTACGATTGATGGCTGAAAGTACCAATGTTGCTGCTCCTACCATGATGGGTTCAACCATTATCAAAACTCATGCTGAAAACGAAAGATGATCTTCCACCTCACTATGTTGGACCTTGCTCACATATTGAATGAAGAATGTCAATTAGTTCTCAAGAAGTCCGAAACTAAAGCTATTAAGTAAGCAAAAGTGGATGCATCCTATGTTGCAATTACACTGTAAGTGATTGTGAGGACACTTTTAGTAATGTCTATTGCAATGCCTATAAAACTTCAAGGTTTTTGTGGGGGGCATTGGCAAGATGTACAAGCTGAAAGATGTTGTATGAAGAATTTCCTATTTGGAAAATTCTTGAATTATTGATACCAGTTTGGTAGTTAATTAGATGGAATTGCAAAAATTTGCAATGTGAGGAATTGGTCATGGACCATTCAAAGATGATGTTGTGATTGAGAAGTTGTCTCCTTAATGGAAGAACATTAAGAACTATCTCAACCATATACAAAATATGTTGCCTATAAAGGATCGTTTATAAGACTCCACATTGAAGAGGACAACATGAAGGGAGACAAAGCTCCAGTTTAGAAGCTAATATCCGATTGCATAATTGTTGTCATTTATGAAGTATTTATGCCTCTAACACCAAAGACTGGTGATGTTGGTGCTACTAGGCACGTTTGTGTGGACAAGTCATTGTTCAAATTGAATAAGTGACTAACAATAATAATAATAATAATAACTCTTCTGCTTATATCGTTGAGTTGTGTGATGTATGATGTTCTTGGTTGGGGCATGTCAATTATCGTTCTTTACAAAGAATGGTAAGTTTAGGACTTATGCCTAAGTTCAACATTGATAATAGACACAAATGCGAGATTTGTGTTGAATCAAAGTTTTCTAGAAAGTCATTTTCATCTGTGGAAAGAAGTAATGAAATGCTTGATTTAATCCACAGTGATGTATGTGACATGAAAAGTACCCCACAAAAGGCGGTAAGAAGTATTTTGTCACATTTATTGATGATTGTAGTAAACATTGGTATGTATATTTATTATATAGTAAACATGAAACCTTAGATGTTCTTAAAGCATATAAGGCAGAAGTTGAAAATCAACTTGAGAAGAAAGTAAAGGTGCTTAGATCAGATAGAGGTGATGAATATGAATCATCATCATTTTATGAATTATGTGAAGTTAATGGTATAGTCCATTAAACTACAGCACCTTATACACCTCAACAAAATGGTGTAGTTGAAAGAAAGAACCGAACTTTAAATGACATGGTTAATTGCATGTTAAATAGTTCAGGTTTACACCATAATTTGTGGGAGGAGGCTTTGCTTACAACAAATTTTGTACTAAACAAAATTCCACATAAGAAGACTGATAAGTCGCCATATGAAGTGTGGAATAGAAAGTTACCCTCATATAAAATGTTGAAAGTGTGGGGGTGTTTGGCAAAGGTACAAGTTCCTTTACCAAAAAGAACCAAACTAGGACCTAAGACAATTGATTGTGTCTTTATAGGCTATGCTTTGCATAGTGTTGCATATAGATTCGTGGTGATTAAATCAGAAATACATGATAATAATAATAATATCATTATGGAATCTATTGAAGCTGAATTTTTCGAGGATGTATTTCCTTTGAAAGAGGAAAGACACATGAGTAGTGGTGTCAAAAGGAATTATGAGGCTAGCTCTCCGAAAGGTCAAGACGATCAGAATATTGAGTTTGAACCAAAGAGAAGCAAAAGAGCTAAGAAAGCTACTTCCTTTGGACCTGATTTCATAACATATATGATAGATGGTGAGCCTCAAACTTTTCAAGAAGCTGTGATATCTCCAGATGCACCTTATTGGAGGGAAGCTATCATTAGTGAGATAGAATCCATTTTGCAAAACAAAACTTGGGTATTGGTTGATCTACCTCTTGGTAGTAAACCAATTAGTAGTAAATGGATTTTTAGAAGAAAGCTAAAGGCTGACGACACTATTGATAAGTACAAAGCCCGCCTTGTTGCTAAAGGCTTTCGTCAAAAAGAAGGGATAGATTTCTTTGATACCTATTCTCCAGTGACGAGGATTACATCTATAAGGATGTTAATTGCAATAGCAGCTTTACAAAATTTGGAAATACACCAAATGGATGTGAAAACTGCATTTTTAAATGGAGAATTAGATGAAGAAATTTATATGGAACAACCTAAAGGGTTTGTTGTAAAAGGACGTGAAGATAAAGTTTGTAAACTTGTCAAGTCTCTTTATGGGTTGAAACAAGCACCCAAACAATGACATAAAAAGTTTGATCACACTATGTTATCTAATGGATTCAAGATAAATGAGTGTGATAAATGTGTCTATGTTAAAACCATAGATCAAGATTGTGTCATCATTTGTTTGTATGTGGATGATATGTTGATAATGGGCACAAATAGAAGTGTCATTGATTCCACTAAAAAGATGTTGAAATCCAACTTTGATATGAAAGACTTTGGTCTTGCTGATGTTATACTTGGAATTCGTTTAACAAGAAATCCAAGTGGATACATACTTTCTCAATCTCACAACATAGAGAAAGTGTTGAGAAAATTTGATCAATTTGAGGGTAAACCTGCAGTTACTCCATTTGATCCAAGTTGTAAGTTAAAGAAGAATAGTGGTGAAGGTGTGTCTTCTCTAAAATACTCTAGAGTTATTGGTAGCTTAATGTACATAATGAACTGTACAAGACCTGATATAGCCTATATAGTGAAGGATTGGAATTCCCAATTCCGTTACAGCGGAAGCTATTGGACCATTCGCAATTTAATTTTGTTCTACAAAATACTGAATACATTGGCAAAATATTAAGCACGAGAAACATACCGTCGTGGAAGACTCTGAATTCAAGAACACCTTCTTGACGAACACCACCATAAAGCCTTCCCCGCTATTCTCTGAGTTTGGAAACGAGATTGTGGGATCTCATCTTTCTTGAATTTGGGAAGAAAATCACAGAGAATTATATTCCTCTGTGTTTTCATGTTGGGAGAGAAAGAGAGAAAAAAAAAATCTTTATTCCCTTGAGAGAGACGTAAGAATGAGAGAGTTTTAGAGATTCTGCAAAAACCACCAAAATGAGAAGATCTCATTTGACCCCTCAAGTGTGTGTTTTAGTGAGAGAGAAAAATAATATAATAATTAATTAAAATGAAATTTAATTAATTAATAATGTAATTAATATCAAATATTTAATTACATGTGCATTAAATCATATTAAATGCACATCCCCCACTTAATATATAGTTTTAATTAAATTTAATTAAATCGAATTTAATTAAATTAATTAAACTAAACAATTAATTAATTCATAGATTAATTAAATATCACATATTTAATTAATCAAACATTTGAATCCTATTCAAATATGCATCTCTCTTATAACCTATAGTTTTAATATGAATCATATTCACATTAAAATTAATCTATAGTTTAATTTAATTAAATCACATTTAACTAAATTAAATTGAACAATTAATTAATTAAAAAATTAATTAATTTTATAATTAATTAAACATCTACCATATTTAATTAATTATATATTAGAACTATATTCTAATATATATCTCTCATATAATATAGTTTAATTAAATCACATTTAATTTAAAGTAAATTGTATAATTAATTAATTAATATATTAATTAAATATCATATATTTAATTAATTATATATTTGAACTCCTTCAAATATATTATTCTCTCAAATTAATAAAGTTTAATCTCACATTAAACTTTATATTATAATGTATCACTATACATTATATTAATTGCATCTCATACAATTAATTTGATTCCCGAGATGAATTTGAATTATTCAAATTCTTTCAAGATAAATTGTTCCCAATTACTCTTTACGAGCTAGCAGGGGGACCTAATGGACCTACAGATCAGAAGCTCCAATGATATGAGGTTAACTGACTAACTCATTAATCGAGTTAACCAATATTCATTAACTGTGAGTCACTCCACTAAAGACTCACAGTTGCACTCTTCTCACTGTAGAATATTTTTGTGTCCATGGATATTGACCAATAACGGTAAGTCAATCCTTCACGAGTGTTCGTAACTACAGTTGGGTCAAATTACCGTTTTACCCCTGAGTTACCTCTGGCTCATTAAGTACCAGTGCTCCTCTAATGAACAACCTATTTATGGTCCAACCAATAAACAGAAAGTCCCTCTCGGGCCAGTGAGAGGGCGGGATCCCTTTGTTCAAGACCCAGAGTCACCATTTAAGGGAACACTCATCTCCTTCTCCTAGAAGCGGGAAGGAGTGAATTCCATCTTGTGTTGTCATGTCCCCAGCCCCTCATTCGGTTTTATCCCCAAAAAGGTAGGCTTATTGAGTCGGCGTGCAGGCCACTCTCACCCGTACTAATCAAAGGACAATAGCTCGTGAGAAGGAGTTCATGACACACTCAGGATTAAGACTGAGTTACCTAGGTCATCCTATTGAAACAGTAACCTAACTAGTTAACGGTGTTACATCTAGTGGTTTACTATTTCGTGGTTCGGTCTTATGCAAACTCATTGCATAGGATACCCCCGCTCGCATGTCTCCTACATGGACGCCTTGGATCAATACGTCTGTATCGAATACAAAGCGGGTCGTATCACATAGTGTTACCAGGATAAGGTACCCAGCCTTATCCCTGTACTATAGACCTTTTAGGTTGTTACTTGAACACTGATCCCCGTATGTCCCCACATACTAGTTCAAGTTACATATCAATAACCTTGGATCTTAGTTTATTGGATTTGGGTTATATTGTGCAATTTTAGACTTAATATGACAATAACACTTTATTGCATAAACTTCAATAACACTTTATTGATACAAGTATATAATTCGTTAACATTCACTATCTACGAGTTTTAGGACATAAAACCCAACATATAGTAGGAAGGTTAGCAAGATACACCAGCAATCCTGGGCATGATCATTGGAATGCTTTAGTTAGAGTTCTAAGGTACTTGAAGTACACTCTAAACTATGGATTGCATTATATGAGGGATCCACATGTACTGGAGGGATTTAGTGATGCTAATTGGATTTCTGATATCATGGAGACTAAATCTACCAGTGGGTATATTTTTACCTTAGGTGGAGCAGTTGTATCATGGAAATCTTCAAAATAGACGTGTATAGTGCATTCTACTATGGAGTCAGAGTTTATAGCTCTTGACAAAGCTGGAGAAGAAGCTGAATGACTTCGAAATTTTCTTGAAGATATTCCATTATGGTTGAAGCTTGTAAGCACAATATGTATTTATTGTGACAATTTAGTGGCCTCTATGAGGGCCAAGAATAATGTCTATAATGGAAAGTCGCGACATATTAGACGAAGACATAATTTAGTAAGGCAACTGCTCTCTAATGGAATAATTTCCATTGATTATGTGAGATTCAAAGAGAATATAGCAGATCCTTTAACGAAAGGATTGTCAAGAGAGCAAGTGATGTATACATCGAGGGAAATGGGGCTAAAGCCTATGAAATGAATTATTTGGTGGTAACCTAACCTAGTTGACTGGAGATCCTAAGATCTAGGTTCAATAGGCAAACTGGCTGAATGATTTATAGTTGACACACTAAGAAACTTATAGTTTCTTCCCATTTCTATGATGTTGTAAAGTGTGTGATCTGTTGATGTTAAGGTCATGTTGATATCTTGTTTACAAAAGGAGTAATGATAGAATACTCTTAATCAATATCACCTATGTGAGAGTAGAAGTGGGGTCGCTTCTGTGAGAACTTTTCGAATGGCTTATGTTCTCTAAAGCTCTCATGAAATCGGGATCTTGTCCAGGACCAAAATGGACACAAACGTATAGAACTCGAAGATACAAGATCGGTTGTGTGTGATATCTGTCACTTCAATTCACCACCAAAAAGGATAGTTCCAGAGCTTGGTCTCACTACTTCGGTAAATTCGATAGATATTCACTAAGGAAGGTTCAAGTCCAGAAGACACCTCTCCTGATGCATAGCTTGTCTATTTGCTCTCAACATTTTATTTTGATTTTCTCACTTTCTTTCATGTGGGGGATTGTTGGATTTTTACAAATAAAATGTGAAAGAAAGTGATTCAATTTTTCAAGAGTTTCAAGATGGATTGAAACTTCAAATTCAATTTGATGTTTCAATTACGGTGTTATAACTCAATTGAGTTATATTTTTCATATGTTTCAATTTTATTTAATTTTGTTCTTTGAAGTTACTAAGTTGATAGTCTATAAATAGCAACTTGTTTCTTCATTTGAATCATCCCATTCCATTTGGAGCATTCTTCCTTCTTTCTTTGTTTCTTTTGATCTTGAGTCAAGTTGAGAGCAAGTATCCAAGAGTTTTGCCAGATCCAAGTAGTTCGAGGTTGCTGTTCTACCGGAGTTAGTCGTTGTATCCTGCTAAGACAATTGCTGTAGTCTGCTAGCAACCCGTGCAAAGCGAATAATTGTCTTCTGGACAACGCTTTGTAAGTGTGCCTCGACTATTTATTGTCAATATATTTTGCAACATTTTTCATATATACAATGTCTGTATTGTTATTTACACTCTAATTGTTAGTATCCAGTTAAGGTGCAATCAGTTTGCTAGTGTAATTCAGTTCTTATTTTGAGCATATCTCCAACAAATTTAACAAACTATTGAAATCTCTATTGAAGTCGTAAATACAAATAACAAGTTCAAAACAAGGGCACAATTAAAATCAATTTCAACCAAGGAACCAGAGTCGTAACAAACTAGGGACAATTTAGTTTTGTACTAATCTTGCTCTAACTCAAACTTAATCACCCTAATCCAAACACTTAACGATGATGCTAAGAATCATTTCTCAATAAAACATCCTAAGCATGGATGGATTCCAATGGAAAAATAATTAGTTTGAAGTGAACAAGCACTCAAGTTTGTCCTAAAACTCAAACTCAAACTCCTAGGTGAAAATTGCAAAAAATAGGATAAAAAAAAGGGAGCCAAAGTCATTTAGGACACTTTTTATTTTGATAGAAAAATAGGATTTTGGAGGGTATGAAGTGACTAATGTACCCCTTCTTAAAAAAACCCTAAACACTCAAACATGTTTTTTACGGCAATTTCATCTTCTTCCATTTTTCTCATCAAATGATCTTCAATCGCCATATCTCTACCTGAAGATGTGTACGTGAAAGTGAAAATGGAAGTGTAGCAAGGGAAGAAAAGGAAGTTTCAGGTTCTCTTTAGTTCCAATATCTGCAAAAGGGTTGGCGATTCTTTTACCAATAAATCGCTATGGAATTATGGGTTATCGGCGTTTATGGATTCTTGACGGCAGTTAAGTCAGCGAGGAGAAGAAGGCTATGGTGTTATGGTCGGCATTCTACTGGTTAATCGGCAATTGATTTATTTCGTTTTGTAGACGATCCGGAAGGTACTGCCCTTTGAAAGCATTCTCTTTTGATCTTGAGTATGGTAGTATTTAGATTGTGGAGTTTTGTTTTGATGTTGATGAACTTTTGGATGAGAGATGAGACACCACGCGGGAGAATTTCACGAGATTTCCAGGTGAGGCAGCGAACACGACAGCGGCGTCAGCGAGTACACGACTGTTTAGTATCAAATCATGGGATAGATTATTGTTAAATCATGATGCTATATTACCAACTCTATCTTTTGTTTCCTTCCGTTGTTAAAGACATTAGATGGAGCTTCTGTATTTGCATCATCATCTATGTCCATATTTTTGTTAATCTTCTGTAAATCAAGAGCTTTGAGATGGTGGATTAAGATATGTATGGGTGCAAATATCCTTTATATCTCACCTTAAATGTTTCTTTTGACTTAAAATTTGTTGTTAATATAATTGCACATGAACGTAGTGGTTGGCGTATCCGCTTGGTTATAAGAACCTATTGCAATCCAATTATTTTTTCTTCTTTGATTTTGTTTTGCCATTTTTTAATTGTTGTTTGGGATGTTTGTTTGTGAATTGTTGGTTGGTTAGTTGCTTGACTAGATTTCTCACATTGTCTAGCAAGTGCGAGATATTGGAAGAAAAAAAAACCATTATGCTCAAAATCTATAACTAGGACAAATTTTGAGTAGGTTGGAAATTTTGTCACACTCGCAATATCTCGCAGCAAGAAAGTGCAAGATAAGCTACATGAATGATTCTTTAAGGTGCTAAAATTTTTATCGCAATATCTCGTAACAAAAAAGTGCAAGATAAAACTACATGAATGATTTTTTAAAGTGTTGGAATTTTTCTCGCAATATCTCGCAGCAAGAAAGTGGAAGATAAGTTACATTAATGGTCCTTTGAAGTGCTGGAATTTTTCTCGCAATATCTCGCAGCAAGAAAGTGCGAGATAAACTCAAGAAATAGTTCTTTTGAAGTGCTGGAATTTTTCTCGCAATATCTCGCAGAAAGAAAGTGCAAGATAAACTCAAGAAATGGTTCTTTTGAAGTGTTGGAATTTTTCTCGCAATATCTCGCAGCAAGAAAGTGCTAGATAAACTACATAACTAAAATATTTAGTATCTTAAACAACTATTAAAATAAAATAACTAAAGTGTTCATTACAACAAACAAGTGTTCCCATTAATCTTGTACAACTGACTTTTCAATGTATACGATATGATTACGACATGTTAATCTATTATGGTCTACTTTGTCACATCTGCCACATTTATGCATTATCGGAGTTTCACCAACAGACGAGATTCTCTTTTTTGGCGTCGACCAATCATTGCCACTATTTTAGGAGGTAAGACCTTCATTTCCACATAGTCTACGCGAGTCTTCCACTCTGTAGCATTACCAACTGGATTAATAGGTTTTGCCTATGCAGACAACAAGCATTCATCAGTATAAAAGCGATCACATAAATTGTAACACCTCCAAAATTAATGCTTCGTAATTTTTTCTCGCACCTTCTTGCAGCGAGAATGTGCGAGAAAAATCCTAACCCTTTGAAAAATTAAGGTGTTATAACTTTTCTCGCACCTTCTTGCAGCAAGAAGATGCGAGAAAAATTCTAACACCTCCAAAATTAATAATTGGTAATTATTTCTCGCACCTTCTTGCAACAGAAAAGTTTAAACCCTTCGAAAATTAAGCTGTTGTAAATTTTCTTGCATTTTCTTGTAGCAAGAAAATGCGAGAAAAATTCTAACACCTTCAAAATTAATGCTTCATACTTTTTTCTCGCACCTTCTTGCAGCGAGAAGGTGCGAGAAAAGTTCTAGCATTTTGAAAATTAAGGTGTTGTAACTTTTCTTGCACTTTCTTATAGCAAGAAGATGCGAGAAAAGTTCTAACACTAACACCTCCAAAATTAATGCTTCATACTTTTTTCTCGCACCTTCTTGCAGCGAGAAGATGCGAGAAAAATTCTAACACTTTGAAAATGAAGGTGTTGTAACATTTCTCATACTTTCTTGCAGCGAAAAGATGCGAGAAAAATTCTAACACCTCCAAAATTAATGCTTCATAATTTTTTCTCACACCTTCTTGCAGCGAGAAGGTGCGATAAATATTCTAACCCTTTGAAAATTAAGGTCTTGTAACATTTCTCTACTTTCTTGCAGCGAGAAGATGTGAGAAAAATTCTAAAACCAATGCAAGAAAAGTACGAGAAAATTAAACAAAGATGTAATGGAAAAAAAATTGTTGCAAAATTTTAAAAAAAGAAAAAAATATGTCTAACAAACATAAAATTTGTTAAAGAAAATATATAATATTCTATTACAAAAATGCCCAACATAATAAGAGAGTGAGGTTGAAAAAAAGACTTGAAGAGAAAAAATAAGCATGAGAACTAAAATGTAAAATCTTACCCATGAGGGAAAAAGAGAGAATGAGGTTGAGAGAAACTTGAAGATGCTATAAATCTTGAAGAATGAAGATGAGATGTTGGAGCATGGGGAGGTTGAGAGAATCTAGAGAGGGGGGGAGACACTAGAGAGATAAGAGAGTGAAATAGGTGGGTATTGAATATAAATGAGGGTTTTTACTCCAAAGGATAAAATAGTCTTTTCACACACCCAAAAGTCCTATTTGTCTATGAAATTTAAAGGGTTAACTACATAAATGACTAAATTAAAATAGTCGTTTTGTTAAATAGCTAAATGATTCTAAAATTTCAAATATGACCATACCAGAATGTTTAATGTTTATATAATTATTTTATTGGACAAATATACCCTTGAAATAAGATTTTCTCTCTTGGAGTAAATTTTGTAGCGGCAGAAATTTATGGCTAGAAAATAGGACTCAACCAAATCTAAAAGAAGATTTTTCTAATTAAATATAAAATATAAAATTTATAGATTTTTGTTCACACGAGATTTCGACAAGGAAATTTAATTCATGGAAATGAACTTGATTTTATTGATTTTGTATGTAGAAGTGTTACAGTCTCTAATATTTATCCTCTGATGCTTTCTCTCAAAATGTAGAGTCTGCTCTTAGGGTCGGCGAGCTTGATCTCAGACGGAGGAAGGTTGAATCTTCAACTTGTATCTTGATGAAGAAACGATTGATTATTTGGAGTCTTCCAGTCGTTGGATCTTCTGAGTCTTGAGATTGACGAATTCTGAATCTTGGATCTTCTGAATTCTTTGAACTCTCTGACTTCTGAAGATTCTGGACCTTGGGAGAATGCTCTGGGCTCTGGCTTCTCTGACTCTGTCTGAATCCCCCTAAATGAATGGTGGTCTCCTCTATTTATAGAGTTTGATGGACCTCATATGGGCTTGGGCTTGGGCCCAACCTTTGGGCTTAGGCTATATTTGGGCTTTAATCCAACTTATTTTTAGTAAAATTGGATTATTTTAATTTAGCTCAATTTCTTCGATGATCTCGAGTCACATTCGTCTCGGGTCCAATTGCCACGTGGCATAATTTGATTGGACTCGACTTATGTCATCTGATAGATCAATAATAGACAGGTGGCATTGTTTGATTTGCCGAATTTTAATGTCTATTAATTTAATTTAGGGACACGTGTAAATTTGTAATTGGTCCCAAAATTATTTTATCATTAATTCAAATTAATGACGTGGCAATTTGTGATTGGCCGAAATTTCTCACTCAACAAATGCCCCCTTTTCGAAATTTATGCACCTATATGCGTGCATGGATTTTGAAAAGCATGATTTGTGAGAAAAAATATGTGACGCTTAGTCATAACTTTAATTTGTGTCGATAGACGAAATTAATAAGAATATTAACTTATAATTCCAAATAATTTCGTTTTCGCTACCAACATTAATTTTGGCCAAATTTTCAATTTTGATTTCCAATACTTTTTTTTTTTAAATTGGAAAATTAATTTTAGCCAAAATTGTGACAATTTTTTTTTTCTCTACCTTGGACATGAATTTGGAGGTAGATAGGTACTTTGAACAAGAATTGGAGGTCCCTTGGTTTGCCAATTTTATTAGGCCAAGATTTCTTTCTTGATCCATATAACTTGGAGGCAATTTTTTTTTTTACCTTAATAGCAATTGTAGGAAATTCATTACCATATTTGATTAGACAAAAATTTCCTTGGCTAAGAATCAACTTTTCCTTATGTGTTTGACCTAATTTCTCCCTTATAAATTGAATAAGTTGCATAGGTCAAGACACAAAACCATTCAAGCAAGAAATCTAGGTAAGAAAAATTCTCTCCTCTTTAACTTCTCTTTTCTTTCTTTCATTTGACTCCAAATGTTCATGTATTTTCTTCTTTGTGTAGGCCTTGAATTCGAGCAATAACCTCCCTTTGTGCCTTTTCGTTGCGCCGTTGGTAAGAATTTTTTATTCCTTTTTATTGCCGTAAGCTTCTGTATGTACATACATTTTTTTTTTGGTATAATAATTTGCTTCCTCCACACTTTCCGCAGCCTTCAACTTTTTTTTAACCTCAATGTTTGCGGCAAGTTATGCAACCACCACTTTCAGTTTTATTTTTTTTATTTTTTTATTTTAATTTAGAAGTTGCCGCATCTCCTATACACATACATATAGTGTTTTAGGTTAAAAACAACAAACCACTTTCAATTTCTTTTAATTTTGCCGTACGCATCACATACATCATGTAAGATTTCTTTTTCTTTGTATTAATTCACTTTCTTTCTTTCCCTTCCTTCATTTTTTTAATTTTTTTTAATTTTCTTTTATTTTAATGCTGCCAACCATTAGGTTTTTTTTTTTTTTTTTTTATTTTATGAAACTTGTTGTACCATTACTTTTTTTTAATTATATTCTCTTCTTTCATAGGAATTGAAATTAACAAATTTACTTACGATCTCCTTGGACACAACATCAACCTTTGTCCACCATTTGAAAGGTATATACATGTTCAAACTTTTTTTTTTAATATGCATATGAACCACTTTGATTGTGCCATAGATTTTTTTTTTTTTTTTTTTTTGCACATATGTTATTGCAATTTGTTTCTTTCTTACTTGAATGTGTAAGCATCGTGCAACAGTCGTTTCCAAATTCACTTGCAGTGATTTCACTCCTGCTAGACCAGTCCCCTATTTCATTGGGTGATCTGAGTAACCTGCAGGGGTAGTCACCGGACTTGCCTTCAGTGATGCACTCCTGCTACACCAGCCCCTATTTTATTAGGTGATCTGAGTAGCCTGCAGGGGTAGTCACCAGATTCGCCTACAGTGATGCACTCCTGCTATTGGGAATGGTTAAAGCACCAGATTCGCAAGTTAAAGCACCTTCTGTATTTATGAGAACAAAAGGTTTTCTCTTCATCCGTGAAGGAACAGTACTGGAAAATCCGTTGTTGTCATTCATCTCGTCGGATTCATCTATTTCAAGACTTTTCAACTTTCCCTTGCATTGGCCATAGGTTGCTTGAAGGCGATCGAACACGGATCTCGGCGGTTCATCTACTTTCTTCGATGTAGACACACTCAAACGCTGAAACACTGAACATTGGGTAGGAGTAGAAGTTTTGCTCTGACCTTCCTTTTTCGAAGATGAATATTTCAGCCGCTGATGAACTGAAAGACGAGTAGTCGGCGCTTTAATGCGATCGAAGACAGAGATTTTCTGGCTATCATCATTCTTTTTATCTTCTGGATCGCCCATCTCTTCTACTGTTATATGATGTGCATCTACAACTTTCCATTTTCTGGTTATACGAACTGGCTCTGGGGGATTGTACCCTAGTCCGGCTCTCGAGGATGGTATGGCATAACCTTCTTTCTGGAGCTTCTTCTGTGTCGGAGAAGGCTCAGATCTCCCATCGAAGATTTTTAGACTTTTAAACTCCGTATGAGTTGTAAAGTCGTATCCTGCCTTTTCTAGGAGTTTGTATGCATTTGGGTCAAATCCAGCCTTCGTTCGTCTTTTCGGCAAAGTCACTTTGGTACGATCCGTCTTTGATTCCTGAATCACTTGCTTGGTGATTGCTGTCAGAGGCGTGGTGAAATTTTCTCTTAGAATCTCCACATCACCAACCTTCAAAATTCCTGAACATTCTGTGAATGGTGATTCCCCTTTCTTGCGTCGAGATAAAGGAACGTAGCGCAATATAGGGACGTTTGACGATGCCTCTTCCTTTGGAGCTTTCGATTTTGCAGGGTGAGCGGATGTTTCCTTTGATTGAACTTCACAAGCATCTATTTCTTCGATCGACTCCTTCTTCGCATTCTTTGGATGCTCTATTTTCTGACTTTCAATCAGAGGAATCTCGCCTGGGATGATCTCTCCTGCTTTATCATTCTGCATATAAAACTTTGCATCTGCAAAGTGGGATTCTGCCTCTGAGAATGGATTAGTGTCGGCTTCAACTTTCTTGACACCGTCTTGATAGAACTTGAAACACTGATGAAGTGTAGAATATATCACTCCATTTCCATGAATCCAAGGACGACCTAACAATAACTTGTAAGTGGTCTTGGAATCTATGATATGGAATAAAGTGTTGGCCTTCAAATCTCCAATAACAAGCTCCAAACGGATCATACCGATTGCTCGTTGGCCGCCTTGGTTGAAGCCTTGAATGACCAACCTACTATTTGATAGTTCGTCCATTAAAATTCCTATCTGTGTCATGGTTGACTTAGGCATTATATTCACCGCAGATCCATCGTCGATAAGAATTCTGCCAACTTTTTGCTCTCGAATATATCCAGAGACAAATAAGGGCCTATTATGAGGCTTCGATCCCAACATCAAGTCTTCATCTGTGAAGCTAATGGACATATAACATGAGACACATCTGTGTTCTTGCAAGTCTGGAACGTCTGAAACGTTAGAACCTTTTAATGTTTCAACAATAGCATCTTTGGTTGCTTGAGGAAGTGACAACAAATCATCTATTGTAAATGAAGGTGAATCTTTTGGCCCTGTCATCACCTGAGATGGACTTGAGGAAGAATCGCCTTCTTCAAGTGTATTGACAGCATGACATGCGGCTATCTCAGGGATGTCCTCATGATCGTCATTAAGAAAGTTCTTTGGGAAGAAATCTTTAAGGGTTACCGGATGTCGAGACAGAACAAAATCTTGATTCTCTTCGACAACTAGTTTAGGCTTTCTTGAACCTTTGATCTTTCTCTTCTGCTTTTGTGACATGTTCTTTTTTCTGTAGTTACGGAACATGTGAGGCTCTCTTTGAACGGAATGTTTCTTTTGCTTCTTTCGACGAGTTACCAAAGTCCATCCTTCGTCTTCATTTTCAACAGACTCAAGTTGGTCTTGGAAGATGTCTCTTGCAGATTCTTGCTGAAGCCAAATAACAATCGGCTCTAATGTCCCGAACTGGATCAAACTTGCTATTGAATCATGAACCGGGCTTGGAGCTACTCGGTTGTTCAGATTTGTTGCTATCGTCGCAGGATTTGATTGAGCTACCTCATCAAGATCTAACTCAATCTTCTTTTCTTTAGCTAACTTCAAAATTAGCTCCTTCAGAACGAAGCACTTTTCCACCGGGTGGCTGATGACTCGGTGATATTTGCAGTAGTTGGGATCATTAACTCTCCCCATCTCTTCTGGTCGCTTGCATTCTGGTAGTTCAATAAGTTGTTTTTCCAGAAGTTGTTCTAACATATCTGAAATGTCAGAATCTGGAAAAGGGTAAACTTTCTCTTGCCTTTCTTTTAAGGTCAGACGACGCCTCTCACCTCCCTCTTGTTGTTTCTCTATCTTCTTTTCTTTTCCTTTCGAAGAAAACTTGAAAGGAGCTGCATTGACTACCATTGACTCTTTCGTAGTGCTTTTGGTAGCTTTCTCAGTATTCTTAACTTCTTTCTTTTCTTTCCTGCCATCGGGGACAATAGAATCTTTGTTCCCTCTAGTAGCAATGCTCAATTCCATGTCATGAGCGCGGGTTGCCAACTCCTCGAAAGTGCGGGGCTTTATTCCTTGCAGGATATAAAGGAGTCCCCAATGCATGCCTTGGGTGCACATTTCAACAGCAGACAATTCGGTGAGTCGGTCCTTGCAATCTAAGCTCAAAGCTCTCCAACGGTTGATGTAGTCAACAACTGGTTCACCTTTCCGTTGTTTAGCGCTGGTGAGCTCCGTCATACTAACGGTTCGTCTTGTGCTGTAGAAGCGGTTGAGGAACTCCTTCTCAAGTTGTTCCCAACTATCGATAGTCTCAGGCTCAAGGTCGGTATACCAGTCGAAAGCATTCCCCTTCAGTGTTCGTACGAATTGCCTGACTAGTAGGTCTCCTCTAGTACCAGCGTTTTCACATGTCTCGACGAAATGAGCAACGTGCTGTTTGGGATTGCCCTTCCCGTCAAATTGTTGAAACTTCGGTGGCTGGTATCCATGAGGCATTCTCAGATTGTCGATTCTCTTGGTATATGGCTTGGAATACAAGAGAGAGTTCTGAGTCGGTCCACCATATTGAGCTCTGATGGAATTCATGATCATATCCTGGAGCTGCTGGACGGACAATGAAGCAATAGAAGCGGAATGTTGTGACTGATCTTGTGCAATAATCTTTCCCTTATCTTTGATGGCAGGGGTCTGACTCGATTCAGCAACATCCCGACTTTCCATCTGGTTCCTGAGAGAGGCGATTTCTTGGTCTTTCTCTTCGACCATCTTCAGTAACATGCTGATTTTCTTCTCAACTTCAGCCATTCGTTCTTCACTAGTTCCAGCATCAGTCATCATAACAGACATCACATCAGGACTGGATGTTTCGTTTGGTTGCTGAGAAGAAGAGATGAATTTGCCAAGCATCAGATCTTCTGCAGTGGCGATTTCAAGTTGAGCAGATTCTGTCATGCGTCTCAGCATCTTGTTTGCAATGACAGGAGTTTGGTTGTCTTCATGTTGGGTTTCCTTGGAGCGACTGCGAGTAATTGGCCCCACATAGGAGTTGCTTGAAGCAGCGATCTTTGAAGAAGCTTCTTCGGAAGTCATGATTTCTTTGCGAGAAAAAGAGATGAGAGGTAGAGACTGTCCCACTGGGTGTGCCAATTTGTTCACACGAGATTTCGACAAGGAAATTTAATTCGTGGAAATGAACTTGATTTTATTGATTTTGTATGTAGAAGTGTTACAGTCTCTAATATTTATCCTCTGATGCTTTCTCTCAAAATGTAGAGTCTGATCTTAGGGTCGGCGAGCTTGATCTCAGACGGAGGAAGGTTGAATCTTCAACTTGTATCTTGATGAAGAAACGATTGATTCTTTGGAGTCTTCCAGTCGTTGGATCTTCTGAGTCTTGAGATTGACGAATTCTGAATCTTGGATCTTCTGAATTCTTTGGACTCTCTGACTTCTGAAGATTCTGGACCTTGGGAGAATGCTCTGGGCTCTGGCTTCTCTGACTCTGTCTGAATCCCCCTAAATGAATGGTGGTCTCCTCTATTTATAGAGTTTGATGGACCTCATATGGGCTTGGGCTTGGGCCCAACCTTTGGGCTTAGGCTATATTTGGGCTTTAATCCAACTTATTTTTAGTAAAATTGGATTATTTTAATTTAGCTCAATTTCTTCGATGATCTCGAGTCACATTCGTCTCGGGTCCAATTGCCACGTGGCATAATTTGATTGGACTCGACTTATGTCATCTGATAGATCAATAATAGACAGGTGGCATTGTTTGATTTGCCGAATTTTAATGTCTATTAATTTAATTTAGGGACACGTGTAAATTTGTAATTGGTCCCAAAATTATTTTATCATTAATTCAAATTAATGACGTGGAAATTTGTGATTGGCCGAAATTTTTCACTCAACAATTTTATTTACAAGAAATTAATTGTAAGTAAAATTAAAAATTGATAAATATTAATTGAAGATTTGAGTAAATTTGATTTAGATGAAAGCTTTATAAAAATCTTGAAGAGAAAGTAAATATTTCCATTTGAAATATCAAATAAACCTATAGTATTAGTAATATATTTATAGGAGAGAAAGTAAATAACCCTACATACGGCTGGGAGAAATCGTGAAAACGCTGGAATTGCAGGCGATTGGAGGAAGCATGTGGCAGCGACGACGGTTGCGCGCTTGCGGGCGTCGTCTTGGAGTAACAGACAACGTCTAGAAGTAACGGGATCGGACTACAAGGGGTGACGCAATTTCGTGGGTATGCTTCAACACGTTGATTTCTCCTTTCGCGTGGCGCCGATTTGGTGGGTTTCACAGTAGCATGTTGGGGTTGTGACAGCAATTCGGTGGGTTTCATTGTTGGTGGTTGTTTCTCCCTTCAACGGAGACGGCGACGACGTGGTTTATGATGGGTTTTTTATTTTTCAATTTGGTTCTAGGCTAGCTAGCAACTTTAGTCTGGGTAGGAGTTTTTCACGCCTCATTTTATTGATTGCTTGTTTGTGATTTGTAGCTTGATTTGTTGGTAGAAACTCAAAAATTCGAAAAGTTCATTTTGGTAAGATAATTGAATACAAAAATAGCAATTTAATTATAAGAAATAATCCCTATTTATAAAGTTTTTTAATTTCCCCTCTTCTGAGATATTATTAGTTTGGATATTTTGGTGAAATTTATTTTGAAAGGGCTAAAAAGAGTAGAAAGTTTAAAAAAATTACCCAAAAACTTTGTTTTACATAATACCTGGTAAATATTAGGATTAGAGCATAACATAAAGGATTATAGCATTTCGATCTTTAAAAATAATAATAATAATAAATAAAAGGTTATAGCATTGAATGAAGTAATTGTGCAATAATTGTGTTTGTTATATTTATAAAGTTTCAGATATGGTGAAAATTGAAAACCAAAGATAGTTTAAAGAGAAGAGCCCGTGAGAGACTTAGAGTAACAAAGAAACGTCGCAAATTTCTCTTGACAGCGTACAACATATCATTTACTTTGTTATTTATTATTTACAGAACAATGTCATTATTTACTTAACATGAACTTTACCATTGAACAGAGAGTATTTACATTTGACAATTACAATTGATCGTTTTTGAAATTGTAAATAACGACATTTACAAAGAGTGTTTACTTCAATATGAACTTTACCATTGAACAAAGAGTATTTACATTTGATAATTACCATTGATCGTTTTCAAAATTGTAAATAACGACATTTATCAAGAGTATTTACTTCAACTTGAGCTTTACCATTGAACAATAATTTTCATGAAAAAAAAGGATAGCTATATTAAATATTAGGGTATATTTAAAAATGGAAAATATTGAATTATTATTAATATCAAATTTTAAGACTCATTGTTATTAGTTGAAACACTTATCTATACAATTTGAAAATATTGCAATTTATGATAAATCTTTTAGTTATGAAAATGAAATGGTTGTTATTCGAAAAAAAAAAGGAAAATGAAATGGTTGATTTTATAAAAATTCCAAAAATTTGAAATAATGTTTATTGATACCATTGGGTTTGAAATTTGGGGAATTCATAAAATGTATTAATGATTCATGAATTTTGGATAGAGTGTGTGTGATGAATGTTTAAATTTAGAAGACCTAACAACCTATAAAAATGTGGAATTTTGAAAATGGATGTTTAAATTTAGATGATGGTCATGAGATTTGAAAGTGGTTTAAAATATCTGGAGAGAATTTGAAAGATTTGAAGATTATGGAAAAACTAAATTTTGTTGACCTAAAAACACGTAAAAAAAAAAGTTACAAGATAATTTGATCTAATGGAAGGGCAAAAAAGGAAAACAGAAAAGATAAAATTATATATAAAATACAGATTAGCCATTTTTAGAAATCTTATAGAGTTTAGCCAAATTTCAAAACTCTTATTTTAATTTGGCTATACAGCACAATTTCCCAAATTTTTTAAAAGTGTCCTAAATGTCTTTTGGACCCAAAATTTTGTCCTATTTTAGTAAATAACCCAAACTCCTAGTTGACTCCAACAAACAACACAAGCTCAAGTTCAAAAGACAAATGACAACGAAAAACGCGTGTCGACTCAAGATTCCAAGACACTCCTAAGCCAGAAAACATATTGGGCTGGTTGCATAAATAACAAAATGGGAAAAAATATTAGCAAATATAGCAACCTGGAAAAATAATTGTAAATATGACAAAAAAATTACCTTCAGACCGTCTAAATGACCAAAATACCCTTCTATCGACGATAGAATTCTATTACTAATAGAATCTATCGACGATAGAATTCAATCGCTGATAGAATCTGAATTCAATCGCTGATAGAATCTATCAGCGGTAGAATTCTATCAGTGATAGAAACCTTCTATCACCGATAGATTCTATCAGTGATAGAAAACCTTCTGCCACTGATAGAAATTATCATTGATAGAAAGATTGATTTCTATTAGTGATGGAAGATTTATATCATTGATAGATGGTCTATTAGTGATAAAAATCTTCTATCACTCATAGAAATGTCTATCAGTGATAGAAACGTATCATTGATAGATTTCTATCACTGATATAAATCTTCTATCACTGATAGAAAACTATCATTTTTGTTTCTAAAACCTATGTCACTTATTTTGTTTTTATAGATGCTGAAGTAAAACAATATCAAAATTGAATTGAAAGAAAAGAAAAACACAAAGGGAGGTTGAAATTTAAAGAATGGGAGACCTCAACAAAACAAAAAAAGAAAAAACAAAAGGTATGTACAAATTATCACGTAATCAAATACACTATTGGTTTCTATCAAATGCACAATTAGTTTCTGTTAGCAATAAATTTCTATCAATGATAGATTCTATCATCTATCACTTGATTTCTATCACTGTGATTCTATCAACAATAGATTTCTATCACGGACTGAAATCAAAACAGAGGCAAAACGAGAATTAAAAAAAATGATTTAAAAATTTTGCTATATTTGCAATTTTTTATAAAACTTGCTATATTTGTAATTAACCATTAGATTTTAGCCACCCATTACAATTTTCCAAACATGGGCCCTCCCTCCTATGAACCTCAAGATTGAAACTTAAGCCCAATCCTAGAAATTAAACTTTCAAAGCAAAAATTAAACTTTCAAAGCAACCCCTTTGGTCCATAAGAACCAACAAAGAACTTAAGAACCAACAAAGACCTCACATTCCTACTAGAATTCAAACAATGTTCTAACAAGCACATTGAATATGGACTCCAAGAAATACCACAAGCTCGAGTTCAAATGACAAACAGTAACGAAAAGCGCATGTCGACTCAAGGTTCGAAGACATCCCCAACTCAAAAAACATAACCTTCCCCCAAACTCAACCTCAAGATTGAGACTTAAGCCCATTATTGGGTTTGTTATTAAGTTGTTAGTCAATATATTTTTTAGGTAACAGATTTGTTATTTGTTAGGTAACAGATTTGTTATATCTTTCCCTATTTCTCTGTAATGTTGTTATTTCCTTGTATTATAAATACTGTATCTATGGGAATTCTAAATACATCAGTCTTTTACTGTATATACATTTGTTATGGTATCAGAGCAAAATTTCTAATTTCTCTCTCTTCCGCCTTCAAAGTTTTTTTTACTCTGTTTTCCCTAGTTATGGATTCCCACACTATTAGCTCTTCCTCTTCTTCCTCTGTGCAGGCTCTCTCTTCTGCCTCTGATTCTTCGAGCCCTTACTTTCTTCACCATTTTGACACCTCCAATCTTGTTCTTGTTTCTGATTTACTCACTGATGATAATTATGTCACTTGGAGCCGATCTATGTTGTTGGCGCTTTCAATTCGAAACAAATTGGGATTCATTGATGGCACATTGCCTAAACCTACTGGAGATCTTCTTTCCGCATGGACTCGCGGCAATAATGTCGTTATTGCTTGGATTTTGAACTCTGTATCCAAAGGCATTTCTTCTAGCATAATGTTTTCTGATTCCGCGCAGGCGATTTGGCTTGATCTCAAAGATCGATTTCAACGCAAGAATGGTCCTCGCATTTTTGAACTTAAGCGAAGACTTGCAACTCTGACCCAAGATCAGCAGTCTGTTACGACCTATTTTTCACAATTGAAAGGCATTTGGGATGAATATGTTACATATCGCCCTGGATGCACTTGCGGGCGATGCAATTGTGGAGGGCATGAAGCTATGGAGAAATTCTTTCAATTCGAGTACCTGATGAGCTTCTTGATGGGATTGAATGAATCCTTCGGTCCTGCACGTTCTCAGATATTGCTCATGGATCCTCCACCAGCGATTTCGAAGGCTTTTTCTCTGATTGCTCAAGAAGAGCATCAACGATCTCTTCCTCTACTCCCTTTGCCGGCTGCGACTACCCTCGCCGTTGCTCATCCTGTTTCGAAGTCTGCTCAGAACAATCAGCAACAAAATAATTTCAAATCTCGCAAAGAACGCCCAATTTGCACTCACTGTGGAGTGCAAGGTCATACAATTGATCGCTGCTACAAACTTCATGGCTATCCTCCTGGATATCGCCAAAAGGGAGGTCAACGTCCTCTACAGCAACAGAAGCCTGAGACTGCCTCTTCGGTGACTTCTACGACTCCCATTGCTCCTTCTACGGACACTGCTGATGCCCTTGCTCAATGTCATAGCCTTCTTGCTATGCTTCAGTCCCAGTTAACTACCGCCAAGAGTGATTCGGATGTTGCTACGTCTTATTTAGCAGGTACCTATCCGAATTCCTCTCCTCATAGCCCTTGGATAATCGATTCGGGCGCATCAACTCATATTTGTTTTAACAAAGCATCATTTACTACTCTATTTCCTGTTGCAACTTCTGTGGTTCTACCAGATAATACACGTATCTCTGTGAATTATGCTGGTTCTGTGGTTCTACTTGGTTCGATATGTCTTCATCGAGTTTTGTTTGTACCTGAATTTCAGTACAACTTAATCTCCATCAGTGCTTTGACCTCTGATAATTCCATTATGGTCAATTTCTCTACTGATTATTGTGAAATTCAGGAAAGGTCCACTTTGAAGACGATTGGCAGGGGTAGTTTACGTGATGGTCTTTATATGCTCGATGACAGTAACACTGCCCTTAATTCAGCTGTTTGTGCGTCTGTTACACAGAAGCTATCATCCAGTTTGTGGCATTCCAGGCTTGGTCATCTCTCCTTTCCTCGTTTACATGTTTTGAAAGATATTTTGCGTATTGAACCATCTCGATGTGATTCCTCTGTTCCTTGTGATATTTGCCCTTTGGCTAAACAGAGAAAACTATCTTTTGTTTCTAATAATAAACTTGCTTCTGCACCTTTTGATTTGGTACACGCTGATATTTGGGGCCCGTTTGCCACTCCTTCGTATGCTGGTTATACATATTTCCTTACTCTTGTTGATGACTGTACACGTTATACTTGGGTCTATATGCTGCGACGTAAATCTGATGTTCTTACTATAGTCCCTCAGTTTTTTCAACTTGTTCAAACTCAGTATGGGAAATGTATTAAAACTTTTCGGTCTGATAACGCTCCAGAATTGTTATTTGAAAAGTTTTTTTCTTGAAAAGGGAGTTCTTCATCAGTTTTCCTGTGTGGCAAGACTTGAGCAAAATTCGGTTGTTGAACGAAAGCATCAGCATATATTAAATGTGGCTAGAGCACTATTTTTTCAGTCTCGTGTTCCTCTACATTTTTGGAGTGAATGCATATTGACTGCTGTATATTTGATTAATCGGACTCCATCACATGTTTTGAAATGGCAAACTCCTTATGTTGTCTTGAATGGATCTTTGCCTGATTATTCGTTGATGAAAGTCTTTGGATGTCTCTGCTTTGCATCCACTCTATCTGCTAATCGGTCTAAGTTTGCTCCTCGAGCTATACCTGCTGTTTTTATGGGATACCCGCCTGGTATGAAAGCTTACAAATTGTTTGATATAGAAAATCGTCGGTTTTTCATTTCTCGAGATGTGGTCTTTCATGAGTCTGTGTTTCCATTTCATACAGTAACTCTCTCCAATGATCAACCTGACTTGTTTTCCCACATAGTTCTACCTCGATCATTTGATGTAGACAATTTTTCCTCTGAGAATGATCCCTCAACCATCCCTACGTCTATACATACCAATCCTACCTCCCCAGACATGAATTCTATACCTTCTTCCGAAACTGATTCCCCATCCATTGATATTCCAAACACATCCTCTCATGTCTCAGCACCTAGGCGCTCCTCGAGGCCAACTAAATTGCCCACTTATCTCAAAGATTATCATTGTTCCCTCCTTACCGATTCCCCTTTTCCGATTTACTCCACCAAATATCCTTTACACCAATATATTTCGTATACCAAACTTTCCCCCTCTTACCGAGCCTTGTCTCTTAATATTTCTACCCATTATGAGCCCCAATTTTACCACCAAGCCCTACCCTTTGATCATTGGAAAAAGGCTATGCAAGCTGAGTTAGAGGCTATGGAAACCACTCATACTTGGAATGTTGTTTCTCTTCCTCCAAACAAACATTCTATTGGATGCAAATGGATTTATAAGATTAAACATAAGGCTGATGGCTCTATCGAACGTTACAAAGCCCGTTTGGTGGCAAAGGGTTATACCCAACAAGAGGGATTGGATTTTATTGAAACTTTCTCTCCGGTTGCTAAATTAGTCACTGTTCGTGTATTGCTTACCATGGCTGTCTCCTATCAGTGGCCTTTGATACAACTTGATGTTAATAATGCTTTCCTTCATGGTGATTTGGTTGAGGAAGTCTATATGGATTTACCTTTGGGATATCAACCCAATGTCCCTGTTCCTAGTAAGGGGGAGCGTCTTGTATGTCGCCTAAATAAATCGATTTATGGTTTAAAGCAGGCTTCTCGCCAGTGGTTTGCCAAATTTTCAGATACTTTACTTTCTCTTGGTTTTCACCAATCTAAAGCAGATTATTCCCTATTTGTCCGAGGGTCTGGTTCTGATTTTGTTGCTTTACTGGTGTATGTTGATGACATTATATTGACTGGGGCAAACTCTTCCATGCTTGGTCATTTGAAACTTCTTCTACATGACAAGTTCAAACTCAAAGACTTGGGCCATCTGAAATATTTTCTTGGCTTAGAACTTGCTCGTTCTTCCAAGGGGATATATTTATCTCAGCGTCATTATACTCTTCAGCTCATTGAGGATGCAGGTCTTATTGGTGCTAAACCTGAAGCAGTTCCTATGGATCCTCGTTTAAAGTTGCAACAATCTGATGTTGATTTACTTGATGACCCTTCTTCTTATAGAAGGCTTATTGGACGGTTGCTTTATTTGACTATTTCCAGACCTGATATTGCTTTCACGGTTAATAAACTGAGTCAGTATGTTTCAAAGCCATGTAAATCACACTTATCTGCTGCTCATTACTTGCTGAGATATTTGAAGTCCTCCCCTGGTCAAGGAATTTTACTTCGGCCTACTTCTACATTCCAGTTGAAAGCCTTTGCTGATTCTGATTGGGCTTCTTGCCTTGACACTCGGCGCTCTACTACTGGTTATTGCATTTTCTTGGGTGATTCATTGGTTTCATGGAAATCCAAGAAACAAACTACTGTTTCTAGATCTTCTGCAGAGGCTGAGTATCGCGCATTGGCTCATACTACTTGTGAACTTATATGGCTTTCTTCTTTGCTCTCTGATTTACAGATACCACAACTTTCTTCTCCTCTTTTATTTTGTGACAACCAGGCTGCTTTGCATATTGCTTCTAATCCCATTTTTCACGAGAGGACAAAACATATAGAGCTGGACTGTCATTTTGTTCGGGACAAAGTTGCTTATGGTTTCTTGAAGCTTCTTCCTATACGTTCTCATCTTCAACTTGCAGATGCTTTTACTAAACCTTTGTATGCTTCCGTTTTTTTCCCCTTGTTATCCAAGATGGGTGTTGTTGATATTTTCACCCCATCTTGAGGGGGAGTATTGGGTTTGTTATTAAGTTGTTAGTCAATATATTTTTTAGGTAACAGATTTGTTATTTGTTAGGTAACAGATTTGTTATATCTTTCCCTATTTCTCTGTAATGTTGTTATTTCCTTGTATTATAAATACTGTATCTATGGGAATTCTAAATACATCAGTCTTTTACTGTATATACATTTGTTACCCATCGTAGAAATCAAACTCTCAAAGCAACTCCTTTGCACCATAATAATCAACAAAGAACTCACGTTGGTCCTGGAACTCAACAATGAACAATGTCCTAACAAACATATCGAACATGGACTCCAACAAAAAAAAAATAGATATATATATAATTATCCCACGAATATAGGAGTGGATTTCGAAACTTCCAACCTCTCAACATATTTAACTATTAACACCTTAACAACTGAGCTACACTCAATACCAGCCCAACCAAAATAGTTATCCAGACTCGGAAGTTCCCATCAGTAATTCTTCTCCAAAAACAAAATAGTGGTCGTTAACTTATAATTACAACAACAAAGAATCCACTTAAACAAAGGATCCACTAAAGTGGATTTTAAAAAGTAAAAACACTACTTCGTTATCTCGCCCTGCCTCTTGATCAAGTGCAGACTAGTGAACCTACGCACGTCATAATCTGCAAGAGAACGATCATCCACAGTTTCCCTTCCTGCATAAATCAGCCGCTGATTCTCTGCAGAAATGCCCGTCTTCGCTCCTATTTTAGCCTTCACTTCTGCGATTTTCTCCGACGTCAAAATGTCCAGTTTACCAATTACCTCGCCATGGAGAGTTTTCACAGAGATCTGAATCTGCATTCAAAAGCAAAACAAACATAATAAAATGTCAACGAATGTACTATAAAAAGATTCAATTTCATAACCCATCAGCTTATATTTCAAGGAGCTTAAACCTGGCGAGGAAGTTTTCTGATCAGCCATTTTCTTCGTAATTCGAAACCCAAAGCCATAAAGATTTGGGCATTCTTTTTGTTCTCTAAGAAATCAGCGGCGTCTAATATAAGTTCGTCATCCATGTTGGGTAATGCTTGCACAGCTTCAATTACGTCTCCAATGGAGAAGAAGTCTGAGTCTTCGTCATTTAAAGAAGAATCCTCCACTGCCATGCCTTCTTCTTCACCCCCTAATTCTTTTTGCTTTGGGTTGGTTGTGATGAAATTTCACAAGAGGAAAGATGAGAACAGCTTCATACTCTTGAAAACATGTCCTTTTCACAAAATCTTAGATGGAAAGAAAATTCAAAGAGCCTTGAGAGGTGAGAGGAGATTGATTGATTAGGGAGCAGTTGGAGAAATAAATATGATAAGAACTAAGAAGAGTCTTTACAGAGACTGTACGAACAAAATTCAAATTGAAAAGCAGAAATTTGAAAATGCACCTCTGTTTCATCTTATTATATTTCATTTTTAAGATTTCTTATCTTAAAAAAAAAAAAAAAAAAAACTTTGATCAGTGTGCAGGACAACCCACTGATTAATGATGGGATGCTTGCGACGGCACCCATCACATCCCTTCCGATTTTTTATTTTTACATTTTATAATTTTTTTTCCTTCGGTTAAGTAGTTCTATTTACTTTGAATACAATACAACATTGGGTTAAAAATCATTTTTTGTATCTGAACTTTTATGAATAGTCTTTGAATTTTGATTTTTTTTTTCTTTGAGACATTTTGAATTTTGATGTGTAATGGTTTAATCCTTGTACTTTCGTCAAATTTATAACAATTTAGTTTTTGAACTTTGATATGTAATAATTAGGTCGTTTGATAACCATTTCGTTTTCTATTTTCTGTTTTTGTTTTTCATTTTTAAAAAACAGGGGTGTTTGATAACCATTTCTGTTTTTGGTTTTCTGTTTTTCAAAAACATTTTTGAAATTATAAGCAAATTTCAAAAACAAAAAAAAAATAGTTTTTAAAAACAGATTTCTGTTTTTCAAAAACTCATTTTTCTTCTAATCCTTATTTTTCTCCTCTTTTACCTATCTCTCTTCAACGAATTCCTTTTTCTATTTTTGTTTTCTCTCTAAAACGTTTCTCTCTCTATAAAATTTATTTTTCTCTCTCTAAAATTTTCTCTTTCAAAATTTTTTTTTTCTCTATAACTTATCTATTTCTAAAAACTTTATCAATAACTTTTCTCTCCTTAATTAACATATTCTAATTTTTCTTTTGAAAAAAAAAATTCTCCAAAATTTTCTATCGCTACAACTTTTCTTTATTTTTTTAATTTATCGTTATTTCTTCAGCATATCTTTTACTCTTAACCTTACTATCTCTTTAAATTTTCTCTCTTTATTTAATCTTTTATTATCTAAAATTTATCGCTTTTACTCTAACTTTTTTTCTATTTTTTCTCTAACTAATATCTTTTCTCGAGTCTAACTAATATTCTCTCTCAACATTTTCTTTCACCTCTCTAAATTTTTTATGTTTAACTTTTCTCTCGTCTTTTCATAAAATAAAAAAAAAAAATCTCTCAAAGACATTTATATTTGTGTCTCTAAATTTTTGTTTCAATGTCTCTACACATTTTTCTCTCTCTAAAATATCTTTTCATCTTTCTAATTTTTAAAAAACTGGAAACCAAAAACAGTTATCAAACAAGTTTGGTTTTCTGTTTTTTTAAAACAGAAAACAAAAAACAGTTATCAAACATATATGGTTTTTGTTTTTAAAAAACAGAAAACCAAAAAAAAAAAACCAAAAACAGAAAAACCAAAAACAAAAAACTGAAATGGTTATCAAACGGGGCCTTAGTCTTTGTACTTTGAAATTTGTACGACCTATTGTTTGGGATCCAATATGTTTATAAGATTTAATAAAATTTCTTACAAAGATAGATTAATAAACTAATTTGGGACCCAACATGTTTATAAGTTATGAAGTATAATCATTAAACAATAAAAATCGACATTTAATTTTGATGAACTTTTTTGCGACATGAATTAAATTGTTACAAATTTGAAAGTATATGGACTAAATTGTTACTTATTAATGGTCATGGACTAAATTGTTATAAAATTGAAAGCAAATGGACTAAATCGTTACAAATCAAAGTTCAAGGACTAAATTGTTACTTTCATGAAAGTTCAGGGACCAAAACTGATTTTTAACCAATACATGTAAGAAATTTTCAGAATACTTCTTTCCTTTATTATCATTCACGTCAATATCCTTTTAAAAATGACGTGGTCACGAGCAGTTCTTCAACATTAAAAAATTATGGAAGAAATACACTTTTGGTCCTGGAGGTTTGACAGTTTCATTTGGTCCCTGAGTTTTCAAACTCAACATTCTTACCTCTGAGGTTTGGATTTTGCTACATTATTGGTCCCTTCATCCAATTTTTTGTTAAATCTTAACGGATTGCTGACGTGACACAATTTTTTATTAATTTTTTTAAATTTTAAAATAAAATAATAAATTAATTAAAAAATATATTTTATTATTATTATTTCATCTCTCCCTCCCTTCTTCTTCTTCAAGTCCAGCTGTCGTCCGCCAATGACCGCCACCGCTGTGGAGCGTCGCTGCTGGAATTTTTTTATCTTTATCTTCCTCTTCCTTTCTTCTTCTTTTTTTCTTCTCCTTTCCCTTATTTTCATTTTTTTTTTCTCAAAAACCAACCTCAATTCAATTCTCTCTCTTCCCCACGTGCGTACGTAGCTACCCCCTTTTCTTCTTTGTTTTTTTCTTCCCAGCCACGTTGTTACTCACGTCGTTGCACCCTCGCCCGCTGTCAGCCCTTCGCCGCCTGTTCCACCCAGTCGTCGCTGCTCTGTCCTCGCACTGTCATCCCCTTGCGCCATCTCCCTCTCCTTCTCTCGGGTCCTTGCATCGTCGTCCCCTCCACCTTTCTCTCTTCGTTTTTGTCAGAAACCCAATCGCCGCCCCTCACCGCCAGTTCTCTCCCTCCCTCTTGCTTGTGCTGGTCGCCGAAGACAAGAAACACACAAGAAAAACTACGACCAGCACAAGCACGAGCAAGAGCTTGGTTTCATGTTATTGGCGACCAGCACAAGCAAGAGGGACGGAGAGAACCGACGGTGAGAGGCGACATGAGGAGCGATGGTGGACGGAATGACGACACAAGGACCTAAGAGGGAGATGGTGCAAGGGGGCGACGGCAACAGGGTAGAATGGGTGGTGAAGGGACGACATGGCTGAGAAGAAGAAAAGAGGGGTAATTGTTTATGCACGCGGGGGAGAGAGAGGGATCTGAGTAAGGGTTGGTTTTTGAGGGAAAAACAAAGGGAAAGGAGAAGAAAGAAAAGAAGGAGAAGAAAAGAAGAAAGGAAGAGGGAGAAAAAGATTAAAAAAAAACTCTGACGGCAGCAGCGGTGGCTGGTGTTTGGACTTGAAGAAGAACAAGGGAGGGAGAAATGAAATAATAATAAAAAAATATTTTAATTAATTTATTATTATTTTATTTTAAGAAATAAAAAAGAATATATAATTTTTTAATAAAAATGGTGTCACGTCAACAATCTGTTAGGATTTAACGAAAGATTGGATGGAGGGACCAACAATGTAACGAAATCTAGACCTCGTGGGTAAGAATGTCGAGTTTGAAAACTTAAGGATCAAAATGAAATCTAAGTCAAACCCCAGGGACCAAAAGTGTATTTTTTCCAAAAAATTATTTGTAAAGATGAAATCATTGTTTAAAGAAAAAGAAAATGGTACTTTTGTAGTATTTAAAAACTTGATGGGTACCATATTCTTGAGGGTTTCTTATAACCATTAAAAGATTGATGGTTTGTCTTGACATCTACGATCATTGTGTTAAAAAAAGTCATATTTGTATATACAATTGAACCAGGTTCTTTTTTACATGAAAAGCTTTCACATGAACTTGCACGTTTTTCTTATTTTAGTAAAAAAATATCTATATTTCTTTTTGGTATGTAATTCTTGATTTTGAATTTTAGTTTCTATTGATTCATAATTTACAAATTTTTTTCTTTGAATTTTGAGTTGATGAACCTTCATTTTCTATAATATTACAATGTATATATGTCATGTGGTAGGAAAAAAAAAATCTCCCTCACCCATTCTCCCTCCCCCCCAACTAGAGTCTCTCTCCTGTTGGATATTTTTTAGATATTTTGTTTAATTTTTTTTTTATTATTTGACTTTACTATTTTTAGCTAGTCAAATCACTCCTCCCTAACTAACTTGACTAAGGGAAACTTGGAGAGTCAGAAAAGCTATTCGATCAGTTCACTCATGTAGTTGATCCAAACTCATGTAGGTGATCTTTTGGCTGTCACTTTTCCGTAAAGCCAGAAAGTTATAGATTTATTTTATTTTGAGCATACAAGCAATCTGGGATTCATAAGAGGGCTTAGCTACACACAAGTTCTCTTGAAGAATTGTTGTATCTTCGGAGTGGAGTGCCAGATAACTCAGTGCTAGTGGGGGCACATCTTCTCTATGGACAGCGTTTATTAACGTGCCTCAATCCAGATATTATAGCTTTCTCTTATCTCTTATTTTATTGGTGGAGTGTACGAGACACTAGCAGAAGCGATTTGGATCGAAGCAACTCAAATTTCTTTAATTTTAGAAAGGAAACATGCACATAATGAACCGGAAAATAGAGAGCTTGTGACTACCAACCTTTTGGACTGAATTAAAGCACTCCGTTGGATGAAATCGAAGACGAGCTTGTTGTGAACAACCACATGGTCTTCCCCGCTATCCTCCGACCTTAGAACGAGCTTGTGGGAGCTTCAATGGTGATCAATTTAGAGAGAAAAGAGATGAAGTGAGAGAGTTTGTGATTTTGAGAGAAATGGAAGAACACGGCAACTTCAACCTCTGTTTTGTGTCCTATCTCACTCTTTTATAGAAGAGGAACATGCATCTTTTTGCATCCTTAACAAGACAACAAGGACATCAATCTTAAGAGAGAAAGATAGCACAATGAATTGGTGGCAACGCCCATATTTTGCCTCTTGGCTTTTATGAAAAAGAAAAACCAAAATAAAATTGATTATTTTTTCTATTTTCATTTAATTAATTTTAACATTAATTGAAATAATTAAGGTTCAAATTAATTTTTAAATAATAAATTAAACAATTTAATTAATTATATTAATTTAATATCAAGTATTAAATTAATATTTTACACCAATCCTGACTTCTCGAACATGAATCCCAACTTCTCTTAAGATTCGATTTCTCGAACATGAATCCCTATTCATGTATATAATATTTGAAGCATATTTAAATATTTCCAACTCTCCCGTGTTATAGTTTAATTTATAAATAAACTACTACGTTAAATATATCGAATATCTATAACGGTAACTCCCTAAATCGAATTTGAACGTTTCAAATTCTCTCATCACTATGTTCTAAGGTTTATTCCGTATGAGCTAGCATGGGGACCTAATGGACCTACAGATCATGGGCTCCAACGATCCGAGATTAACCGGTTAAACTCATTCACCTAGTTAACCAACATTCGCTAACATTGGGACACTCCACTATAGCCAGATAGTTGAACTCCCCTCACTGTAGATGTATTTCTGTCCACCCGATATACCCATGATTAGTAAGTCGACCATTCACAGGTTGTTCGTAAATACAGCTAGGTCAAATGTTCGTTTTACCTCTAAAGTTACATCTAGTTCCTTAAGTCCCCACTGATTCCCTAATGAACAATTGGTTTGTGGTCCGACCACTAAACCTAATACCTCTCGAGCCAATGAGAGGGCTGAGGGTGGGACCCCTTTGTTCAAGTCCCAGAGTCAGCACTTAAAGGAATAACCTCTCTACTATCCCTAAATCGGGTAGGAGAGAATTCTGTCTTACAGGACTATGTCCCCAGCTATCTACCCGGTCTTATCCCCAAAATGGTAGGCTTATTGAGTCAACGATGATGAGTCACTCTCACCCATGAAAATCAAAGGATAATCCCGAATAAACAGGAGTTCATAGTTAGCTCAGGATTAAGATCGAGTTACCTAGGTCATCGTACTAAAATAAGTCAGTTTCAACAGTAAATGACGTTATAAAGGAAATTGACTTATTTCTTGGTCCTGGTCTTATGCAAACTCATTGCATATATATGACGCCCCCACTCACATGTCTCTACATGAACGATTCAGGATCACATCGTTTGCACTATATACAGAGTGGGTCGCGTCACATAGTGTTCCCAAGATAAGGTACCCAGCCTTATCCCTATACTATAGACCATTTAGGCTATTACTTGAACTTGATCCACTTTTATGTCACTACATAAAGTTTAAGGATTCATATTATATAGCCATGGATTTTTGTTTATTGGATTTGGGTTATTCAACGTGCAATTTGTTGGGTTTTATGCCCTAAAACTCGTAGATAGTAAATGAAACAAATTAATCGATCTCAATAAAGTGTTATTTGAGTAATTCAGTAATTTGGTTATTGAATAATCGAGTTTGCATTAATAAACCCTAAATCCAATAAACTAAGATCCAAGGTTGTTTAAATGAAACTTGGACTAGTATGTGGGGACATACGGGGATCAGTGTCCAAGTAACAACCTAAATGGTCTATAGTATAGGGATAAGGCTGGGTACCTTATCCTGGTGACACTATGTGATACGGCCCACCTTGTATTCGATACAGATGCAATGATCCAAAGCATCCATGTAGGAGAATTGCGGGTTGGGGTATCCTATGCAATGAGTTTGCATAAGACCAGACCGCGAAATAGTAACCACTAGATGTAACGCCGTTAACTAGTTTAGGTTTCTATTTCAATAGGATGACCTAGGTAACTCAATCTCAATCCTGAGTCTGTTATGAACCCCTTTCAGGAGGGACTGTCCTTAGATTTGTATGGGTGAGAGTGGCCAGTTCGCCGACTCAATAAGCCTACCATTTCAGGGGCAAGACCGAATGGGGGCTGGGAACATAACAATACAAGATGGAATTCACTCCTTCTCCTATTGGGGTAAGTAGATGTGTGTTCCCTTAAGGGCTGATTCTAGGGCTTGAACAAAGGCGCGTCGTCCTCTCTTAGCCTGAGAGGAATTCCTGTTTAGTGGTTGAACCCTAAACAACTTGTTCATTAGAGGAATCAGTGGTACTTAAGGAACCAGAGGTAACCCAGGGGGTAAAACGGTAATTTGACCCAGCTGGTGTTACGAACACACGTGAAGGATTGACTTACTGCTTGGTCGATATCCGTGGACACAGAAATATTCTATAGTGAGAAGAGTGCAGCTGTGGGTCTTTAGTGGAGTGACCCACAGTTAACGAATGTTGACTAAACTTGGTCAATGAGTTTGGCCAATTAGTCTCGTATCGTTGGAGCTTCTGATCTGTAGGTCCATTAGGTCCCACTGGTAGCTCGTAAAGAGACTTGAGGCAATTAAGTATAAATTGTAAATTGAAAGTGTTCAATTTATTTGGGGAATCGTATAATGTATATTGATGCATTATAATATAAAGTTTATGAAACTTTATAATATAATTTTTGAATTAATTAAAAAAAAAATAATTCTTGAGAGAAAGTGTTTGAAAGAGTTCAAATAAATTTAATATGAATTGGATTCATATTAATTTTAATTTTAATAAAATCCCTAAGATTAAATATATGATATTTAATTGGGTAAATTAATTAATTATGGAATTAATTAATTATTTATTAAAATTAGAGACCTTTTCCTATTAGGAAAGAAAATATTTGAAAGAGTTCAAATAAATTTAATATGAATTTGATTCATATTAATTTTAATTTTAATAAAATCCCTAAGATTAAATATATGATATTTAATTGGGAAATTAATTAATTATGGAATTAATTAATTATTTATTAAAATTAGAGACTTTTTCCTATTAGGAAAAGGTCTCCCTTTTCCTATTAGGAAAAAGGTCTTGGCCTTTACTATATATAGGACCCCTGGGGTGGGGTAAAAGGCATCCCATTCATTCTCCTACTCTCAGAGAATTCTCCCAATAGCTCCCACAAGTCTCCAGCCTCTAGAAGTCTCAGAGTCATACCGGTGTAGCCATAGTGGTGGTGTTCGCACTAGTTCGTGATTAATTCACAAGCAGTTGGTGAATTTAATCTGAGTCGTCAACGAGAGTAAGTAATTTGTTACTTTATAAATTAGATTTAGATCTAATATTTTTGTATGCTTAGCCTTAATATATATTTAGAATAGTTCTAATATTATTGCCAATGTATTGGTATTTTAGATTAAACAAAATTAATTACGAATCGGTCCCAATCACGCTTCCGCTTTACGGAATTACGGAATTCCAATCCTTCACAATTCACTTATTTAATAACTTAAGTGAACAAAAACTTGATAACAACTTTATCGAACAAGTATACTATTATTTGTTTAATTCACTATCTACGAGTTTTAGGGCACCAACCCCAACAATCTCCCACATGCACTAAAACTCTAGTTTAGTGGGATGTAAAATAATCTATAACAGCAGTGGATGTATAGATACATGTATATTACATAAAAGGTATTACAATGTACAAATACAATAAACTAGGGCATCAAAATACCCATTATATAACGGTGTTTGAATACCGGTTACAATCCTCCCACTTGCCCTAGATTATTTCCTGTACATATCTTGCAGACCTAGACCCTCTAGATGACTTTTGAACACTTTAGCCGTGAGAGCCTTCATGAATGGATCAGCAATGTTGTGCTCTGACGCTATCTTCATGACGATGACGTCTCCTTGGTGCATTATCTCCCGGATGAGATGATATTTTCTTTTGATGTGCTTGCCTCGTTTATGGCTTTGAGGTTCCTCTTGAATTCGTAAGTGCACTGCTATTATCACACTAGAGAGTGATGGGCAGATGCATATTTGGAACGACTTCCAAATCAATTAAGAACTTCCTGAGCCATACTGCCTTTTTCGCTGCTTCGCAAGCAGCTACATATTCGACCTCCATGGTCGAGCCTGCTATGCATCCCTGTTTGCTGGTACGCCATACTATTGCTCCTCCATTTGTAGTGAATACTGAATCCCATGTGGATTTTCGCGAATCGTTATCGGTTTGAAAGTTAGAATCAGTGTATCCTGTAAGGATCAAATCCTTATTGCCATACACGAGAATATAGTCCCTCGTTCTCCGAAAATACATGAGGATATTCTTAACGACAGTCCAGTGATCGAATCCTTGATTGGATGGATACCTACTGACAATCCCTACTGCATAACAAATGTCAGGTCTTATACATAACATGACATAATTAGGCTGCCTACTACAGAGGCATAGGGAATCCGTTTCATTTCCTCAACTTCTTGAGACATCTTAGGACATTGTTCCTTAGACAAAATAATTTCGTGCCTGAAAGGTAATAAACCTTTCTTGGAATTTTGCATCTTATATCTTACCAACAACTTGTCGATATAAGACGCTTGAGAAAGAGCTAGAGTCTTGTTCGTTCGATTCCAAACAATTTGGATCCCTAGAACATATTATGCCTCACCCAAACCTTTCATTTGGAACTAAGTTGCTAGCCATTGTTTAATGTCAATGAGGTAACCTACATCATTCCCGATGAGTAGGATATCATCTACATACAGTACTAAGAAAGCTACTGAACTTTTGACGATCCTTTTATAAACACAAGGCTCATCAATGTTCTGTTCAAAACCATAAGACTTGACCGTTGTATCAAATCTTATATTATTCCAGGATCTAGACGCTTGTTTCAATCCATAAGTGGATCGTTTAAGCTTGCAAACTTTTTGCTCTTGACCCTGAGCAATGAACCCTTCTAGCTGAGACATAAAGATACTTTCTTCAAGATTGTCGTTCAGAAACGCAGTCTTGACATCCATTTGTCATATCTCATAATTATAAAATGTGGCAATGGATAGAAGTATCCTTATCTACTTCAACATGGCAACAAGGGAGAAGGCTTCTTCATAGTCAATCCCCTCCCGCTGGGTAAAACCTTTTGCCACAAGTGGTGCTTTAAAGGTCTGTACCTTTCCAGCAGTGTCTCGTTTTCTCTTGTAAATCCATTTACAGCCTATGAGTCTTACCCCTTCAGGTTGATCTACAAGATCCCAGACTGAATTAAAGTACATGGACTCCATTTCGAGGTCCATAGCTTTAATCCACTCGTCCTTGTCGATGTCATTCATTGCTTGTCTATAGGTCAATGGATCCTCGACTCCGTCATCAGGTATGACGACTGGAGTTTCAGCTAAACCCAGATAGCGGTCAGGTTGAGTAATAACCCTCCCACTACGTCGAGGCACTCTTATCTCTTGAGAAGGACGTGACAGACCTGAGGTGCCTGCTCCATCAATAACTCTTGTTGATGTACTAGCCTGATCAACAACTCTTGTTGATGTTTCTGTAGTTTCTTTAGATAATTCACTTAAAACAACTTTACTCTGTGGCTTGTGATTTCTAACGTGGTCTTCTTCTAAGAATGTAGCATTTGTCGATACAAGTACTTTATTTTCTTCAGGATCGAAGAAGTATCCACCTCTCGTCTCTTTGGGATAGCCTACAAATAGGCAAAATTTTGAACGAGGTTCTAATTTCTTCGGGTTTGCCTCTAGCATGTATGTCAGGCATCCCCAAATTCTGAAATGACGTAAACTTGCTTTGCGCCCTTTCTAGAGCTCAAACGATGTTTCTGAAACACTCTTTGAGGGAACCACATTTAGAATATAAACTGCAGTCTCTACTGCATAACCCCAAAACGAGTTAGGTAATTGAGCATAACTCATGATCGAGCGAACCATGTCTAACAAGGTTCTGTTTCTCCTTTTCGATGCACCGTTCTGTTGAGGTGTACCAGGGGCTGAGAGTTGGGACGTGATTCCAGGCTCTATCAAATAGTCTTGGAATCTCGAGTCCATATACTCTCCACCTCGACCTTATACTCCTTGAATTTTTCAAGGGCGTCGGACTTATGATGCATTAGGTAGAGATAGCCATACCTCGAATAGTCATCAATGAAACTGATGAAATATTGCCCTGAAAGCATAACTCACAGGGAGGTAAGGAGTTATGTTCTAACTTGTTTAGAATTCTATTTTTAACCAATCTCCCGATCCTATTGAGATTAATATGGCCTAACCTCAAATGCCAAAGATAGGTATCCTGAGAAACTTTCCGCCTTTTAGGTTGAGTCTCAGCGGATTTAAACATCTCATGATTTAAAGTAGCTTTAGACTCAATTGGTTTTAAAACATACATAAATTATTCTCCATGTTTGCAGAGCAAACTTCAATACCTCTTTTAGTTATGAACGCTTCATTAACAGAAAAGGATATTGAATAACCTTGTTCAATTAAGCAATGTAGAGAAATCAAATAATATAGTGATTGTTTAAATCGAATGTCGTCATCTGGAATGGTTTTCTAGCGAATTAAGTACCGTGAATAGTCTTGTCCAACTTTATTTAGAGAGCAAAACTTAATGATAAAGATAAATCTAAAGACAAAAAACATACAATAAAAAGTGGAGACTCAAATGGAAAGACTCTTAGGTCGACGAATTCCATTTTCAACGCAAAAATCTTTGAATTCATTTGAAGTGAATTCTCCTCCCCTGTCTGATCTCAATGCCTTTATGTAATAATCACTCTCCTTTTCGACAAGAGCTTTAGATCTCTTGAACATGCCAAATATCTCTGATTTCTTCTTGACAAAATAAACCCAAGTTTTTCGACTGAAATCATCAATAAATAATAAGAAACAATTATTCTTACCAAAAGAACTTGGTTTTATCGGTCCACAAAGATCAGTGTGAACAAGCTCTAATGGTCTCCTTGCTCTTGAAGAAGATTCTTGTGGAAAACTCTTTCTTGATTGCTTGTCATAAAGGCAACCTTCATAAAATTGATCTGGATGCTTGACATATGGCAATCCTTTCACCATGTTCTTCCTGGCCAATAATCTCAAGCCATCGAAGTTCAAATGCCCAAATCTCAAGTGTCAAATTCAAGACAGATCTTTCAAACACGACTTCAAACATTTTGCAACATCGGTTTGAATGTTTAACAAAAACATTCTATTTTTCGTCATTTGCACTCTAGCAATCATATTATCACGATGATCTCTTATTGAAAGACTATAATCCTTCATCAAAATATTATAGCCTTTCTCTACAAGTTGTCCCAAACTCAAAATATTGTTCTTCATATTTGGCACATAATAGACATTAGATGTAAACTCATGCTTCCCATTCTTCAAGTTTATCAAAATTTTACATTTTCCTTTAACATGAATTTTTATGTATTATCACCAAATGTGATATTTCCACCAACTGATTCATCAAGTTCCATGAACATTGATTTACTTCCACACATGTGATTGCTGGCACCGCTATCAAGATACCACGAATTGTTTTCACATGTCTCTTCACCCTTGCATGCTAGAAGCAAAGATGACTCACCATTTTTAACGTCTTGCTCAGCATAGTTGGCATTTTCTTCAACTTTATGTCTGCATTCCCAGGAATAATGACCAAATTTTTGACAATTGTAACATTCAATTTGACTTTTGTCATACCTCCGATCATTATTTGATCTTCCTCCATATGGCCTTGAATAATTTTGTCTTCCACGACCTCTTGATGAATTAGAGTATGAATTACTCTCATCAAATTTCCTTTGACCGTCATTTCCTCGACCTCGACCTCTGAAATCACCACGTCAACGATTGTTACCACGTCCTCGACCTCTATTGTTTTTTTCTTGGCTATCTTCTATATCTCTCAATTGCAACTTTGATTGAAAAGGTTGCTCAGTTGGTTGTTTACTTTTCTTGAGAAGCTTCTCTTCATGGGCTTGCAAAGTACCCGTAAGTTGATCGATGGACATTGTTCTCAAATCCTTCGATTCTTCAATAGCTACAACGATGAAATTGAATTTTTCATCCAATGAGCGAAGTATCTTTTCAACTACTTGCTCATCATTTAATGTCTCACCATACCTCTTCATTTCATTTACCACTACAAGCAATCTAGAAGTATAATCTGAAATTGATTCAGACTCCTTCATATTTAATGCTTCATAATCACCTCTTAATTTTTGGAGGCGAACCTTCTTGACTTGATCTACTCCTTTATAAGTATTCTCCAAAATTTGCCATGCTTGGCTCGCAGTAGTTGCACTAGAAATTTTCTCAAAATTTGTATCATCAATTGCTTGATAAATAATTGTGAGAGCTTTTTGATCTTTCTTTCTTGTATTTTGCAAAGCTTCTCGCTGGGCTTGATTCAAAGCCGCATCATTTTCTGGTTCTTCATAGCTTCTATCAACAATTTCCCATGCATCTTGTGAACCAGTAGAGCTTTCATACGAATACACCAAATGCTATAATTTTCTTTAGTAAGTCGAGGCACTTGGAAAGGAACCAAATTGTTGTTTGCCATTTGCAAAGAACAATTCTCTTTTTTCAAACTCAAGCTTTGATACCACTTTATTGGAAGCGTGTGATGGACACTCAGTGAAAATGTGAAATAAATCAGTTACTCTCATCAACCAAGAACTCTTCCATAAATATATGAAAGCTGAAAAATAGAAGATGTGAGTGAATTAGAGAGAAAAACTTATCTGTACTTGTAAACTTCTTTGTTGATTGTTCTCCAATAAAATTGACTGCTCAAAGTGGATGTAGGCCAAAATCTGAGGCTGAACCACTATAACCCTCGTGCATTCCCTTGCTTGCTTTTCTTCTTCTTCAAACCAAAAGTTCTCTCCTTTGCTGGTTTTGTTTTCTTTGCCTGATTCTTTCGTTTTTGGCTTTGAATGTGTGAATTCCATTGATCCTACAGTACTTTCCTAATTGCATGTCTTGGAAGTTACACTGAGTGCAACGTGTGTGAGTGTGGGTTGTTGTGTTTTGGAAGCAGCCATGTGGGTAAAGTCACAACACACCTGTTTCTCCTTCTACACACAGTGTTAATACCATTGTTAAACCTCATGTTTTAGATACTTAATGTTGTAACATTTTAATATTTAATTGTAATTTAAATATGAGTTTCAATCTTGGATGTTAAATTTTGGAGAGTTTTCTCTCATTTCAAAAGTGAGAAAACGTATTTGGAGAGGTTTTATCTATTTAATTTTTGGGTTACTTTTGTTTTGTCATAAATTTTTAGATCTACAATTCTCCTATAAATACCTCTCTCACAAACACTTTCAATACAATAAGAAACACAACAATTCCTATCTTCTTTTCTTTCTACTTTCTCATATTTCTCTCATTTGCTCTTTTAAGAGCAATTGGCCAAAAGAGAGGTGTTCTTTGATGTGGAGCTTTGAGCTCAACCTCTTAGTGCAAAGTGGTTTGAGCTACACAACGTTTCAGTTGGGTTGTTGTATCCTGGAGGGGACAGGCTTGAGAATACCTGCTGCACCGGTGATTGATAAAGAATTATACACCGCAGAGGACTTGAATCTCCTTAAAGAGAGCGAGATACCCGCGCCTCAACCTAATTGTTTACATGTCTATTTTCTCAATATTTTCTCCATTTCCTCTGTTATTTGTAATTTCCCCCAACACTTAACATCCAAGTCTTGCTGCTAAAAGTTGTAATTTCGTTGTTGCCTTCGAATGTGAACTTCAATATTTGTAATGCTTGTTCTGTTTGCAAATTTCATGCCCTCACCTTTATTTCCCTCTGTTACGACTTATCTTATGATGCTCTTTTCAATTGGTTGTAGCAAATCTCCATGGCATTATTGTAATTTCGCCTATGATGGTGTTTATCTTGTTGCTGCAAATTACATTCTTTTTGGACATGTTAAAGTTTGATATTTTTACACTTACCAATAGTCGTTCAACTTGTTCTCGTTGTTTAATTTTTCATTTGACAACATTTTTAAGATATAACTAATAGAGAACAATTTGTCAACATGAACATAACTGAACTGACATAAAACTTGTACTAATAACTAATAGTAGGTCACAAAATGTTTTTAAAATTAAAAATGGAAAAAAAAAAAAAAAAAACTTCAAGAAGTGTTGATTTCAAATTAATTTTATACCCGGTCACTTTTTAAAGACATCGTTTCAAATAAATAAATAAATACTTTTAGAGACAGAATTTGTGAATAAACCATTTCCATCATACTTTGTGGGTTTAATCCCTATTTTAATTATTTGTTTTAGCTTTAAACTTTGATTTAGTTTATTAACTTCTAAATACTCTATTTTAACTGATTTCTTTTTGTTAACAATTTACATAACTATATCATTAAGAACTTTAGGGGTTTAAACTTAGTTTCATTAGTATTTTGAAGGCGCACCTTTAAAAAGAAAATTATGATCTAAGAGCATAAAGAGAGAGAAGTAACTTATCATTAAATTGAATTGATAAGTGAGTAAGTACTGTGTGATAAAATATAAGCAAACTGTAGATTCTAATCAGAAAACACGTAGAACCGAAATTGAAAAGTAAAATTAAAAAAAAAAAAAAAAAAAAAAAAAAAAAAAAAAAAAAAAAAAAAAAAAACTTCTAAGTTCTAAAAGCCACCATGAACACGATGAACCAAATGTAATGCAGAATCCCTCTGCACTCCATAGTGTTCCAGGGTGTTGCTATTTTCAGTCTCTTTTCCAGCAAAAACTAGCTTCGTCCTCTCAGCAGAAATGCCTACCTCCGCTTGCAGTTTGACCTTCACATCCTCGATCTTCTCCGACTCTAAAACATCTAAACCGATTATCCTGTCACTCATAGTTTTCACGAAGATCTGCATCTGCATTCAAACACAAACAGAAATCAATATCAATAATCAATAATGGGTTGAAAAAGAATGTAACTTGGACGAGCACTAAAATTTACTTTATGTAACTTGGAGGGTTTTGCTAATTTGGTTTTGCTTTGCTTTGAATGTCAAGGAACAGGTTTCATCAACGAATTTATAGTGCAAGATTGTGGTTGCTTCCCATCAAGTTTTTGCATTAAAGTTAAATGGGAGGGAAGGAAACGATGAGTTTTTTGGAAGTTGAACGAACAAAATCTCCAAATTCAACGAAATATTACTTTGATTTCTACAACTTTTTGGAAAACAGAATTTCAGTGTTGGTGACTGTTTTTTCTTCCCATTGAAAAGGTGCTTTAATTAATAAATTAATTAAGGAAAACAACAATTTTAGTTGAACTTGGAACGTTTGCTTTTCAAAATATAATTTACTAAGGCCCCGTTTGATAACCATTTGGTTTTTTGTTTTTTGTTTTTGGTTTTTAAGCTTATAAACACCACTTCCAACTCTAAGTTTCTTTGTTTTTTCACCTACCTTCTTCCCATGTTTTAAAAAACCAAGCCAATTTTTGAAAACTAAAAAAAGTAGTTTTCAAAAACTTGTTTTTGTTTTTAGAATTTGGTTAGAAATTCAAGCGTCATTAACAAAAATGAAAACTATAGTGAGAAAATTTAAAGAAAACAAGCATAATTTTTAAAAACTAAAAACCAAAAACCAAATAGTTATCAAACGGGGCCTAAATATTTACTATGAGTTATTTTCTTAATCTCTTTAGTTGATATGCAATTTCCCCAAATCAGATTCTAAGCTACTTTGTTGCGCTTTGTTTATTGTACATGGGTGAGTGGTTTCACTTTATTGTTGGCTGATAGGTCTAAATTGTCATTTGTTTATAATCTCCCAAATTGCTTATCTTTATTGAATTTCTTACGAAAAATGCATTAAAATGAGTATAATATGTCTAACGTCCTTAACGGAGCTTTGGAAGCAAGTCGGGGTTTAAACGAGCAAAACCGAAGCGTAAAAGACAATATTGCCCTTGAAGCCATTGACAAGTGTTGAGATGCCTTGCAAATAAGGAAAATTGGAGCTCAAACCCGAGGCTTAGCATCGAGAAGCTGAAATCCTAGCGTCTCGACGCTAGGCAAGAGTCCGCAAATATTTTCCTAAAATGGAGGACAAGGTCGAGATGCCACTGTGTAGGGTCAAGACGCTATAAAATTTCCATATATGAATCTTCCTTTTCTTGCACGATTTTTTCCCATATTTGCAGGCTACTTTCAGCACCAAAATACCACGAATTGAAGGCCAAGAAGTTTTATAAATAGGGAACATTAGTTTAGGTTTTAGAATCATCCATCACTACAATTTTGTAGCCACTTTAATTTTCTCTCTAGTTTCAAGTTTTTCTTTAAGTTTTCTTAGTCTAAGGGTCGGTTGATCAAGCCTCTAGCTTGGAGGTGTTTGTCTATGGCCAACTAAACTCGGATTGTTGTAATCGAGACTCGGTAAATGTAAGTTTTGATATTCTTGAGACCTCATATTTTAGTTTATTAAATTATTGTCGGTTGTGTTATAAATTTCCGTTTTAATTGCAATTAGATCGACAGAATAGATTGACAACCTATTTGCTTGACTTGGTTTAATTGTTATGCTAAATTGGTTAGTAATAGTTTATCGTGTTAATTGTGTTGAAAGGCGTGTTATCCGAATTAACTCAATTGCATGATAAATCTAGAAATTTAGACTTAGAATTATATAAACCCAGGTTGTTCCTAGTTTATACGAGTCTATCTAATGATCCACTTTTACTTAATGCAATTAGATTCTTATTAATGAGACGTCATTGGTTAGAAATCTAATTAGACTTTGGCTTCGATGGATTGGTCGGGTTGGAAACATTAGGGGTCTTTAATCACTGGTTCCAGTGATGGTTAGACAATTTGTTAAATAATTCAATTAATTAAGAGAGTCAATGATTGAATTACCAAACTTACATCCCAAGAACCGATTACGTAATCCTCATGGTAAGATCAACTAACCCCGCCTTTTACTTTTCTTGTATTTAATTTTCCGCATTAATTTTCCCGCCTTTATTTTATGTCTTAATCTTTCATCCATAAATCTTCGTTTGGTTACCTCAAAACACAAAATAATTTAGAAATAAATCGGTTTTTCCCTATGATTGACCCTGACCACTACTACTACAAGTTAGCTTTAGGAATTGTGGATTATAAATTTATTTGACAAGAGACCGCGACAAATCTCTTCCGTCATTGGCCAAGAAAGACAACAAATAAAACCTTAATTATTTTAAAAAAAATCAATTCCAAGTATACATTGAACAAACAGTTCAAAACCATAATTTCTATATTTTATTTTGCCAAAAGACATTAATTCCGGTTGATTTGTGAATCACATCTTACTGCTCCCAATTTGACCATTTACTGTAGTAACTTTTTTCTAAAGTAAATAATTGTATCCCTAGGGGCATTTGTGTAATTTATGTTGGTTGGATGTATGGCTAAAAAGCCTCTCGATCTTTACCGATTGCCTCTGTGAGAGTGAGATTTTAGGGTTTGGCTTTGTATTTGGGAGCTTCTATTCGGCGTTCTTCTCCCTCGTTTGATCTTCGTTTGGTAATGAAATGATCTCTCCTCTCTCTGATTCCTACAGTGGATGTACACCCTAATAGTGGATCCACTATAATCTGGTTTGTTCGATTTCTCTCTTCCCTTTCTCTTTATTTTGTGTCGTTTTGTTTCGAGTTTATTGTTGGGATTGTCGAATATGGAATTTTATGTTACAACAATTGGTATCAGAGCTATTTGTATGGAAGGAATCTAGTTTTGGAGATTGTTTTTGGGGTGAATCGGTTTATGCTCTTTGATTTTCTTTCCTAATCGATTCTCTGCTCCTTTTGGTTTTGCATCTTTTTCTCCGGTCGATTGAGGGACTTCTGGTTTGAGGCTCGATTACAGATCGATTCGACCATGGCTGCCCGTTTTGAGTTGGAATGCTTCGATGGAAAAAGGGGACTTTGATGGCTCAATTTATGAGCTATATTTTAGATTATTTTAGTGTTAGTCTTGACAATTATTTGGCCAATTTTACGTACATTTGATGTTAATTTTGTAGGAATCAAACATTTGATGGAAATTGAAGTTTTGGAAGAAAATCGATAATTTGGAGGCAATTAATATAATTGAAGTGAAAAAATGAAGAAAAGAAAGCAAGTTCAAGCCTACAGACCCGAGAGGGCAGCGAGTATCTCAACGCTGCCGCGAAGGTCGTAGGCACGTGTTTGAGGTAGCGTCAAGACACTGCCCCTTCTATCATGACAGTCTAAGCATAAATAGTAGAAGAGAATAAAATAGTTTATAATGTCTCCTAGCCAATGACCCAAGACTCTAAATAAAATTTATTTGTCTTGAAAATGTGTTTAATGGAGAATGACGATTATACCTGGATATTCGATTCAGGGCCCACTAATCACGTGTGTTCTTTTCAAGGAATGAGTTCCTGGTAGAAGCTGTGAGCTAGTAAGATGACTCTTAGATTTGGAACAGGAGAGTTCATCTCGGCTATGGTAGAGGGAGACAGAAAGTTATTCTTCTCTAAAGAATGTTACATATTATTTGATGTATATAGTTCCTAAAATTAAAAGAAGTTTAATTTCTATATCTCTATTGCTAGAGCAAGGCTATTCTGTTACCTTTTAAAGTATGAATTGTTCATTTAAAAAAGGATGACAATATTTGTTATGCAAAATGAAGAATAACATATATGTTTTAAGATCGATAGAGTCTAGAGCGATTTCTAAATCATGAGATGTTTAAAACCGCTGAGACTCAACCAAAAGGCAACGTGTTTCTCAAAAGTACCTATCTTTTGCACTTGAGGTTGTGCCATAATGATTTCAATAGGATTGGGTGATTGGTCTAGAATGAACTTCTAAACAGGTTAGAAGAACGACTCATTACCTCCCTGTAAGTCATGCCTTAATGGTAAGATGACTATACTATTTGGGTTTAGTTGACACTCTGTTTATCATACCTGATGACAAGTGTCGAGGATCCATTGACCTTTAAAACAGGCTATGGATGACGTGGAAAGAAACGATTAGGTCAAAAAATATGAACCTTGAAATGAAGTATGAGTAATTCAATTCAGTCTGGTGTTCACCAATAGAGTTCATAGTGCAGGGTCTAGAGCAAAAGGTTTGCGAACTTAATCGATCCGTTTATAGATTTAACTGACGATCTCGATCTTGAAACATAAGGTTTAATGCACGATTAAATCTTATAGTTTTGACCAGAACATTGATGAGCCTTGTGTCAATAGAAGGATTATCAATAGTTTTGTAGCTTTCTTAGTTTTGTATGTGAATGATATCCTACTCATCGGGAATGATGTAGGTTATCTAAACTGACATTTAAAAGTAGCTAGCAACCCAATTCCAAATAAAAGATTTGGAAAAGGCTTCATATGTTCTTAGAATCCAAAACGTTTGGAATCGCAAGAACAGATCACTAGCTCTATGTTAAGTATCTTATATGGACAAAGTGTTGGCTAGATATAAGATTAGAATTTCGAGAACGGTTAGTTACCTATTTGACATGGAATTCATTTGTCACAGGAGCACTATCCTAAGACACCTCAAGAGGTCGAGGATTTGAGATGGAATCCCTATAACTTGGCATTAGGCAGCCAGGTCTGACATATTGTAAACAGTAAGGGATTGTCAGTAGATACCAATTCAGTTTAGGGTAAGACCACTGGACTACAGTGAAGATATCCTTAAGTATCTTAGGAGAACGAGGGATAATAAGCTCACGTATGGCACTAAGAATCTGATCCTTACAGGATACACTAATTCTGATTTGCACAATAATGAGGATTCGAGGAAATCCACATCGGCATATGGATTCACCCTTAACAAGGAGCTAATAGTATGGTGTAGCATCAACTAAGGATGCATTACAGACTCCACCTTGGAGGTCAAATATGTTGCTGCTTATGAAGCAAGTTAAGAAATCTGTATGGCTTAGGAAGTTCATTTGGAAGTTGTTCCAAATATGAGGCGAACGTATAGAACGCAAACGTACATCTCATTTGAGAGATCATGCAACGAGAGTACGTGATTGTCACGAAGTTAACCTCAGAGCAAAACATTGTTGAACCATTTACGAAGACCCTCACGACTAAAAGTGTTCGAGGGATAGCTAGATGGTCTAGGTCTATGAGTAATGTGTAAAGGATAATCTAGGGCAAGTGGGAGATATGTAATGGGTATACTAGATGCCCTAATTTATTGTTTTTTTACATGTATTGGCACTTGTTAATACAAACCCACTATGTTTCTAGATTGATGTACATCCCACTAGAGTTTTAGTCCAAGTGGGAGTTTGTTGGGTTTTATGTCCTAAAACTCATGGATAGTAAATGTAACAAAGTTAATTATGATCAATAAAGCGTTATTGAGATTATTCAATGAAGATGTTATTGAATGGTTGCTTGATTTGTTGGGTTTTATGCCCTAAAACTCATGGATAGTAAATGTAACATTTGACCGAACATTAATAAAATGACTTTGATGCATTATTCACTTATTATTGTTAGTAGTATGTTTGTCTTGCCTAAATAACCCTAATCCAATAAACTAAACATCCTAGACTGTTAGTATGAAACTTGAATTGTATGTGGGGACATACGAGGATCGTTGTTCAAGTTATAGCCTAAAGGGTCTATAGTATAGGGATAAGGCTGGGTACCTGATAGCGGGCAGAAATGTCGCTATTTTAGTCCTAAATTAGTAAGCTTTTGAGCTCTTTAATTGTGTTTCTATTGTTAAATTCTAATTTAATTTATTATTCTGTCCTAAGGAGCACTTTGTGAATTTTTGGTGGAAAAAGGTCCTAAAATGAGCAATCCAACCCAAATTTCCATCCATGGGTCAAAGGGGGAGCCCAAGAAGTCAACCATTCAAAGAAGGTCCAAAAAGAAATGAAGAAAGGCCCAAATCCAAGCCCAAATCCGCGCCAGCCTGTTCTGGAATCTGCATTGCGTCGAGACGCTGTGGGGACAGCGACGTTGTCCCATTTCTTGGCCAGCAAGTTGGGTGACGTCACAGCGTCGACGCTGTCCTATTTCCTGGCTTATCCCCTTGGTGCCCATTTTCATCATCAATCATTCCATATTCCTTCCTTCCTTCCCTTCCTTGGCTCTTTTGGAGCCTTCTCTCAAGGCTTTTTAGCCTTTTTGAGAGTTCTTAGTGGGAAAATTTTGGGGAGTTTTGGGGAGCACTCTAGGAGGCTCAAGGTGTGCTCGGAGGGACTCCTAGCGCTAGCAACGGGGTCTTCGACGGTCATTTCCTTTCCTTTTATTTTGCTCATATTTATGCTTTCCATTGTATATTTTGTGGATATTTTAGCCATGTGTAGCTAAACCCCAATTTGGGGTCTTGAAATGAAAATATATAGTTAAATGTTATTATAATTGCCTTTCTCTTGCCCTCTTTTACTAATTATTTGTATGGATGCTCGTAATGCTGTATGCAATCTGGCCAATTGTTTACTGATCCGATTCTTAATGGAAACTCGACGGAGAGAAATTAGGATAGATCATAATCCATGCAACTAGTTTAATTGCCCGTCGTGACAACGAGATTAGTTGATTAAACTTAGATTCCTAAAATGAATCAGAGCGTAATAATTAACAAATTTTAATGGCGCTAAGGACACTTAGGTTGTTAAAATGGATTAATTAGAATTAGGGGAAACCGACAGGAGATCCTATGTGATTAACGGAGATTCTAGGAGTATAATTAGTTGGGCAATGAGATTGGTTAATTATAATAATTCTTTAGCTATTAATTGATTTTCAAGACCCCGCTTCTCACTAAAATCTCTTTCTCCATATTTTTTATTTCTTGATTGATCAATTTGATTTCCTTTAATTGTTTAATTTTTAAATTCATTTTAATTTCATGTTTTGGTCCCTAAATATTATTTCGCCCAAGTATTTTTAGTGTTCAAGAAATTTTCTGCTTTGCTTACTTTTCGCTTCGCCTCCCTGAGGATTCGATACTCGAAATATTTCCGTTTTATATTACTTGCGACCCGTGCGCTTGCGGTGTGGTCGATAACAGTACCTTATTCTATTGACACTATGGATACGACCCGCTATGTATTTGATACAAACGCAATGATCCAATGCGTTCGTGTAGGGGACATGCAAGTGGGGGTATCCTATGCAATGAGTTTGCATGACCGAACCGCGACATAGTAACCGCTAGCTGTAACACCGTTGACTAGTTAGGTTTCTATTTCACTAGGATGACCTAGGCAACTTAGTCTCAATCCTGAGTGGGTTATGGACTCCTGTTCACGAGGGATTGTCCTTTGATTTGTATGGGTGAGGGTGGCCTTCACGCCGACTCAATAAGCCTACCATTTTGTAGACATGACCAAGTGGGGAGCTGGGAACATAATCACACAAGAAGGAATTCACTCCTTCCCAACTTTAGGGTAAGTAGATGTGTGTTCTCTTAAGTGGTGTCTTCGGGTCTTGAACAAAGGGTCTTGCCCTCTCTATAGCACGAGAGGTATTTATGTTTGCTGGTTGGACCTCAAACAGGGTTTTCATTAGAGGAGCACTAACACTTAAGGATGTAGAGGTAACTAAGGGGTAAAACGGTAATTTGACCCACCTAGTGTTACGAACACTCGTGAAGGACTAACTTGCTGTTATTAGTCAATATCCGTGGACACAGAAATATATCTACAGTGAGAAGAGTGCAGTTGTGGTTCTATAGTGGAGTGAACCACAGTTAACGAATATTGATTAACTTGGTTAATGAGTTTAGCCAATTAATCTCATATCGTTGGAGCTTTTGATCTGTGGGTCCATTAGGTCCCACCGGTAGCTCATAAAGGGTGTTGAGGTAAATTTTCTAAGGGAAATGATATAATGTATGAAGATACATTATAATATAAAGTTTATATTTTCATTAAACTTTATAATATAAATTTATTTTTTAATATTGATTCAAAATTAATTTATAGGAGAATTAAATATTTGAAGGAGTTCAAATATTAATTTTAATATGAATTGGATTCATATCGAAACTATAGGTTAAAATTAATGTGCATTAGATGGACATTAAAACCATAGTTTATTTGAGAGAAATAAATTGAATATGATTCAATTAGGGATGAATTAAATATATGATATTTAATTCAATAAATAAATTAATTAATTGTTTAATTTAATTTAATTTAATTTAATTCGATTCAATTAAATGAGTTGAAATTAAACTATAGGTTATATGGGAATAATTATTATTAAAGGTTGATTTAATAATTATTGGTTTAATTTTAATTATTATTCTTTGATTTTATAATTAAAGAATTTGTAATTAAAATTGAATGTATTGATCAGTTATTTGAACTGATCAATCACACGTGGAAGGCCAAGATGAAGTCTTCCCTTCCCTAACCGATTACTATGTGCAACGGAGAAGTTGCTGGTAGTGCGTACCTTCTCCTGTATATGCGTGTGAAGGGGAACAGTTCAGTAACGCTCTCAGAACTCTTCCATACGCATAGATAAGTTCAAGAATTCTCGCTAAAAAAAAGGTATTCTCCTCCCACTTCCCTTCAGAGAAAATTTGCTCCCATAAGCAACCTCGATTCCAATCCCTTAGAGAATATCGGTGATTCTCTCGTGGTGGTGTTCTTGGAGAAAACTCCAGCAGAGAAGAGGATTTCGGACTGTTGTATTTTGGTCTACAAAATCAAGAGTTTGGAGAAACGAACGAGTCGCCAACGACAGTAAGATCAATGAAATCCCTTTCTCTTAAATTTGCATGATTGGAAATAGGTTTATAATCTTCTTTTTAGCTTGTTGTGGCCTGATTTTTTCAATAATTTAATTGTTAAATTTTGCCCATGTAATGGTATTCGATTTATGATTAAAATCGCGAGCAAAGGTCTGATGCTTTTCTATTGCGCTAGGGATCTTAACCCTACATGATTTTGCATTAAATAACCCAAATCCAATAAAACTAGAACCTCTGGCTATGATATGAATACTTGAACTTTATGTAGTGACATAAAAGTGGATCGAGTTTGAGTAATAGCCAAAACGGTCTATAGTATAGGGATAAGACTAGGTACCTTATCCGAGGGACACTATGTGATGCGGCCCACTTTGTATTTAGTACAAACGAAGTGATTCTGAGTCGTTCATGTAGAGACATGCGAGTGGGGGGCGTCCTATGCAAATGAGTTTGCATAAGACCGACCCGCGAAATAAGTCACTCTCACTTTATAACGTCGTTTACTATTGCGACTGACAAATTTCATACGATGACCTAGGTAACTTGATCTTAATCCTGAGCTAACCCTAAACTCCTGTTTATTCAGGATTATCCTTTGATTTGCGTGGGTGAGAGTGGCCCAACATCGTCGACTCAATAAGCCTACCATTTTGGGGATAAGACCGGGTAAATAGTTGGAGACATAGTCCTGCAAGATGGAATTCACACCTACCAGACTTTAGGGATAGTAGAGAGGTTGTTCCCTTAAGTACTGACTCTAGGACTTGAACAAAGATGCGCTGGCGTCCTCTCATTGGTCCGAGAGGTGTTAGGTTTAGTGGTTGGACCACAAACCAATTGTTCATTAGGGACTCAGTGGGGACTTAAGGAACAAGAAGTAACTTCAGGAGTAAAACAGACATTTGATCCAGCTGTAGTTACGAACAACCTATGAAGGGTTGACTTACTAATCATGGTTATATCGAGTGGACAGAAATATATCTACAGTGAGGGAAGTGCAACTATGGGCTATAGTGGAGTGTCCCGTTAGTTAACGAATGTTGGTTAACTAGGTTGAAAGAGTTTAACCTGTTAATCTCGGATCGTTGGAGCTCATGATCTGTAGGTCCACTAGGTCCTCCTACTAGCTCATACGAACTAAACCTTAGAACAATGTGATGAAAGAATTTGAATCGTTCAAATTTGGTTAAGGGAGTTAATGTCAATCGTATTCGATATTATTGACATAATAGTTTAATTATTGATTAAACTATAAATTCGAGAGAGTTGAAAATATCTAAATAGGATTTAAATATTACAAATATGTATAGGATACATATTTCGGTTTGTAAATATGAATAGGGATTCATATTTAATCAAATAAAAGTTGGTTTTAAGAGGGAACGGGATTGGTACAATTATTTAATTTAGTATTTGATATTAAATTAAATAAATTAATTAAAATTATTTAAAATTGATTTTGTTTAAACATTAATTATTCAAAATTAAATTAATTTTAAAGTGTGAAAATCAATTTTCAATTTAAGTTTATGCATGAATTGTGGTTTTGCCACATGAAACATGAGTAACCAAATTACAAGCTTGCTGTTAATCTTTGGACAAATTGTTTGCATGTTCATTGTCTTTAAAAGGATGAGTTTAAATGTTGATTTAAAAAGTTAGAAAATTTCTCTCAAATGGTGGAAGAATACAACAAGCTTACTCTCTCAAAAACCAAAAGAAAACTCTCAAAACCCATTTTTCTTTCTCCCTAATTCATCACGATTTGGTTCCCACAAGCCGGTTCTAAGGCCGGAGAATAGCGGGGAAGACTTTGATTGGAAGAGCAAAAATTCGAGAAGAGGAGGAAGATACCATGTCTAGGTTCCTTGGAGGTTTGAATCATGAAATTGCTCATCTTGTTGATCGAAATCCACCACCTTATATGGAAGATATGTATCATTATGCTATCAAAATTGAAGCTCAATTGAAGGAAGAAAAGGAGCGTTCAAAAAGGTATGTATCTAAAACTCACACCTTTTCAAGTTCTAATACGTGGAACAAGGATGGTTTTGTGAATAGGAATGAATCGATGCAATCAAAGGGGAAATTAGTTGCTGCCAAAAGAGTGGAGGTCGAGAGCTCTAATACTAAGAAGATTGAAGCTCCAAAGGAGGTAAGGGAGAAGACTAGCTCTATTCAATGTTGGAAGTGCAAAGGGTTTGGACACATGAACAAAGAGTGTGTCAATAAAAGAGTCATGGTGGTAAGAAATGGCATGATTGATTCGGAAGATGAATGTGAGGAAAATGATGCACAACTTGAGGAAGAATATGAAACACCCGATGACGAATATATTGAAGAAGGTAATTCCATATCCTTGATTACAAGGCGGGTACTTAATGTGCAAATCAAGGAAGAGAAAGTTGAAGATCAAAGGGAAAACTTGTTTCACACAAGATGTTTGATTGGAGGAAGCCCATGCAGCTTGGTGTTCTATAGTGGAAGTTGAACAAATGTGGTAAGTAGTTTTCTTGTAATAAGACTTCAACTTACTACTTATCCACATCCAAAACCATATAAACTTCAATGGTTGACAAACAAAGGAGAATTGAAGGTAAACTCCGAAGTTCTTATTTCTTTTACTTTAGGAAGATATAAGGAGGAAGTTCTTTGCGATGTAGTACCTATGCATGCGAGTGATATGTTATTGGGCCGACCTTGGCAATATGATAGAGAAGTCACATATGATGGATTGTTGAACAAGTATACATTTACTTTGAATGAGAAGAAGTTTACTTTGCTGCCATTGTCTCCATATGAAGTACATTGTGATCATTTTAAATTAGAGAAGAAAAGAAAAGAATTTGAGGAAAAAGAGAGGAGAGAAGAAAGTAAGTTTAAAGAAAGAGAGGAGAGAAAAAAGTAAGTTTAAAGAAAGAGAGAAGAGTGAAAAAAGAGAGGAAAGTGAGGGGTAAAAGGTGAGTGAAAACCAAGTGGGAAAAAAGAGTGAATTTTAGGAAAAAAGAAAGAATGTGAGTTTGGTTCTAAGAAAGAGGGAAGTGAGGGATGTGTTGCTATCTCAAGCACCAAATCTTGTGCTTATGTGCAAAGGACCTTTGCCGCCTAATATGTTTACTAGTGATGCAGCTTCTTCTAGGGCCGAATACATCAAAACTTTGCACAAAGTAATCAAAGAAAGAATTGAAAAGAAGAATCAAAAGCTAGTCACTCGCAAGAACCAAGGAAGAAAGGAATTTGTTTTTAAACCGGGTGATTGGGTTTGGGTTCATCTACGAAAGGAAAGGTTTCCAGGTCAAAGGAAGTCTAAACTTCAACTAAGGGGAGATGGTCCTTTTCAAGTGCTTGAACGAATCAATAACAATGCATACAAATTAAATCTACGAGGTGAGTATGTGGCTGACTTGACTCCTATTGATGTAGGCAATGAAGACCTTGATTTGAGGACAAATCCTTTAAAAGAAGGGGGGATGATATGGATTCAATCAATAATCCATTGCATGTACCTGAAGGACCAATCACAAGGAGCAAGGCAAAGAAGATACAAGAGGCTTTCACATTGCATGTTCAAAAGCTAGCAAATGCACAACAAGAGGCAAAGAATTTTGAACCCAAATTTTTGTATAATGTTAGTTCAGCAAGTCAAGAAGAGAATGGAGTCAAGATGGTACTGGAAAAGTTGTGTATTTTGGAAGATGGCATGGGGGACGAAAAAAGTGTGTAGAGGTGGCTGTCCAGCTTGCATCTCTTGGGATTTCGTGATGTCAAAGCTTGTCAAACGTTGTCATTATGAGGAGCGCCTCTCATAGTAGACATTTAAGACAATTTCAAGCAATTCTATCTTTTTAGCTTTGAGATATGGCTGCTCGTTTGACGTGCAATCAAGTTTTAAGTTCCTAGGTCTTATTCTTACATTTTGCAATTAAGTGTATTTGAATGGCTTTTGAGTTTCTTGGTCTATCCACGACCATTTGGCCTTTAAAATGGCTTGTAATGCTCATGAAAAGACAGATTATGAATATTAAAAAAGATTTTGCTTATTCAACCCTTTTGGTGTTGTCTTTTCTTTCAAATCTTGTTTTAGATTTGATGTTCAATCGATTCATTGGATTAGTTTTTGATCAATCTAATTCTGGAGTGAGTCGTCTTAGGATCTAGGAGTGACGATCATAGATTCTAAGTTTGATCTAAGAGTGATTCATCTTCTAACTAAACTCTTGGTTGGAATCATTCGATAAGTTAGTCTTATTTGTGTCCGTTAACAAGGATCCTAGAAGGACCTCTAGCTTTGTAAACTCAAGCATATTGGGCACTTATCATTTTCAAACCTCCAAGGAACCTAGACATGGTATCCTTTGGTCAACATCTTTTGATAATCCGAGAGCAAGACACAAGAATAAAAATTCGTAAAAAAAATATAAATGACAGAAAGTAAAGATATTTCACCTCTAGAGTCGGCCAAAGGATGTTGACCAAGTCTCTGATACCAGCTAGAGGTCCTTCTAGGATCCTTGTAAACGGACAAAAATAAGACTAACTTACCGAATGATTCCAACCAAGAGTTTAGTTAGAAGATGAATCACTCTTAGATCAAACTTAGAATCTATGATGGTCACACCTAGATCCTAAGACGACTCACTCCAAAATTAGATTGATCAAAACTAATCCAATGAATCGATTGAACATCAAACCTAAAACAAGATTTGAAAGAAAAGACAACATGATGACATGCAAAAATGTCATCATTTTCCTATTAATTTTAGCTAGTTTTGTGCATGAATTGTGTGCTTTTATGCTATTTTCTGTTTAAATTTCAGAAAACCGAGTCAAAGAAGCAAAACCGGAATTTTGAGAGATTTTGGATGATTTTGGAGGCTTTTGGAGCAATTTGAAGAAGTTCATTGTTGATCCAAGTCCAAAAGCCCAAGAAGAATGAGTTAGAAGCCCAAATTCTTGAATTCCAATCCTTAAATTATCAAGTTGGGTCAAGAAAAGAAGCCAAGACCCATTACATGAAGCATTTGGGCCAAAGGAAATGAAGGAGGCCCAAAAATTGAGTCAAAATCGGGCCATTCATTGAAGATCAAGGCCTAGCGTCGAGACGCTAAGCCTTGAGCGTCCCGACGCTAGGCAACTATGCGGAAAAATCCAGAAAATGGGGTAGCGTCGCGACGCTGCGACGACTTGGAGCCCAAGAAAAGATGACGTCAGAGCGTCGTGACGCTGTGACGTAGCGTCTCGACGCTACGCCTGCTGGGAGCCTATAAAAGGGGCCATTTGCATCCAAGTTTTGTGTGCCAATTGGTGGGTTTTCACCCCATTCTAGAATCCACACTAAAATTGGGGATTTTTGGTAGAGTTTTGGAGCTTTGTTGAAGATCTTTGGAGCTCGGGATCGATGGAGGTCGGCGTGGGATCGAGGAGATCGACACTTTTATGAGCATTTCTCGTCCCTTTTCCTTTCTGTTTTAGTTTCTAGAATTGTTGTGATTAGGAATTATTGAATGTTAGTGATTATGAGTAGTAAATTCCTAAATTCTATGAGATTGATTTAGATGTTGAACCTTTGCTTGATTAATGGATTTATTTGGTTTAATTGTCATTATTGTTCATTTGTGCATTTTTTCCGTAATGCTTTTAATCAACTGATGACTGATTAAATGAATCGTTACTAAGTGGAAACTCGACGGAGAGAAGCTTAGACTAGAACTGAATGCATGACTAACGCTATTTACCCGGGTGACACGGGATAGAATAAATAACGTTAGAGGTTGTACTGAAGGGTCGTAATGCCATACTAAGTAAATAAAGAGGAGACCGAAAGGAGATTCTTTATTGAAAGGTATGAGATAGGAGGAGACCGACAGGAGAGTCCTTGTCATTAGGCTTCTAGACTTATGAATCAAATGATTAGTTAATTGATTAAGCATTAAAGGTCCAATTGATGAAATCAACCACTCTAGAATTATCCCTCCAAATTGTGTCTCCATTTATCTTTTGCTTTCTAGATTAGCTTTTTGTTATTCTTTTCGGCATTAGATTTTGTTCTCTAAATAAAGCTAAGCAAGATTATTTATGGTAATTAATTGAATAAATCCAATCCCTGTGGAGACGATACTCTATACTCAAAATCACTATATTACTTGTGACGACCCGTACGCTTGCGGTAATCGGATAATCGCCCAACACAACACCAAAAGGTTGAATAAGAAAAAACTTTTTAATATTCATAATCTATCTTTTCATGAGCATTACAAGCCATTTTAAAGGCCAAATGGTCGTGGATAGACTAAGAAACTCAAAAGTCATTCAAATACGCTTAATTGCAAATTGTAGAAAATAAGACCTAGGGATTTAAAACTTGATTGCACGTCAAACGAGCAACCATATCTCAAAACTAATCGGATAGAATTGCTTTAAATTGTCTTAAATGTCTTCTATGGGAGGCGCTCCTCATAATGACAAAGTTTGACAAGCTTTGACATCACGAAATCCCAAGAGATGCAAGTTGGACAACCACCTCTTCACAAATTCTGCACACTTTTTTCGTCCCCCATGCCATCTTCCAAACTACACAACTTTTCCCGTGCCATCTTGACTCCATTCTCTTCTTGACTTGCTGAACTAACATTATACAAAAATTTGGGTTCAAAATTCTTTGCCTCTTGCTGTGCATTTGCTAGCTTTTGAACATGCAATGTGAAAGCCTCTTGTATCTTCTTTGCCTTGCTCCTTGTGATTGGTCCTTCAGGTACATGCAATGGATTATTGATTGAATCCACATCATCCCCCCTTTCTTTAAAAGGATTTGTCCTCAAATCAAGGTCTTCATTGCCTACATCAAATGGAGTCAAGTCAGCCACATTAAAAGTAGAACTTACATTGTACTCACCTCGTAGATCTAATTTGTATGCATTGTTATTGATCCGTTCAAGCACTTGAAAAGGACCATCTCCCCTTGGTTGAAGTGTAGACTTCCTTTGATCTGGAAACCTTTCCTTTCGTAGATGAACCCAAACCCAATCACCCGGTTTAAAAATCAATTCATTTCTTCCTTGGTTCTTGCGAGTGACTAGCTTTTGATTCTTCTTTTCAATCCTTTCTTTGATTTCTTTGTGCAAAGTTTTGATGTATTCGGCCCTAGAAGAAGTTGCATCACTAGTAAACATATTAGGCGGCAAAGGTGATAAATCTAGAGGAGTCAAAGGATTAAAGCCGTACACAACCTCAAAAGGTGAACAATGAGTTGTGCTATGAATCACTCTATTGTATGCAAACTCCACAAAAGGTAGAGTCTCTTCCCAATACTTAAGATTTTTAGAAATTAGTGAAATAAGCAAGGCCCCCAATGTTCTATTAACCACCTCAGTTTGCCCATCGGTTTGTGGGTGACAAGTTGTAGAAAATAGAAGCTTAGTTCCCAATTTTCCCCACAAAACTTTCCAAAAATGACTTAAAAATTTAACATCCCTATCACTAACAATAGTTTTGGGAATGCCATGCAATCTAACCACTTCCCTAAAGAAAAGATTAGCTATGTTGGTAGCATCATCGGTTTTGTTACATGGAATGAAATGTGCCATCTTACTAAACCTATCAACCACCACAAAAATACTATCATGATGTCTTCTAGTCTTTGGTAATCCTAGAACAAAATCCATGCTAATGTCTACCCATGGTTCACTAGGAACATCTAAAGGTGTGTAAAGGCCATGTGGTTGTGTCTTAGACTTAGCCTCCTTACACTTGAAACATTGTTTGCTCACTTTGTTCACATCTTTCCTCATTTTCAGCCAATAAAAATGTTCACACAACATGCTGTATGTTTTAAATTCTCCAAAATGTCCCATAAGTCCTCCCCCATGAGCCTCCTTCACAAGTAACTCTCTAATGGAACAGTTAGGAATACAAAGCTTACCCTTCCTAAACAGCATCCCATCAAACACAATATAATCTTGTACATTTTTCCCTCCTAAACATTGTGCATACAAATCATAAAATTCAGATTTCTCAACTTTGTACAACTCAATCATGTGTTTAAATCCAAGAACTTTTGCACTAACGGATGAGAATAAAGCATACCTTCTTGATAATGCATCAACCACCACATTGTCCTTACCTTTTTTGTAATGGACGACATAAGGAAATGTCTCAATGAATTCCACCCATTTTGCATGCCTCTTGTTAAGCTTCGTTTGGCCTTTGAGGTACTTCAAGCTTTCATGATCCGTGTGGATAACAAACTCTTTTGGCCATAAGTAATGTTGCCAAACTTTCAAAGCCCTCACAAGCGCATGTAGCTCCTTGTCATAAGTTGGGTAGTTGAGTTGAGCTCCATTTAGCTTTTCACTAAATAACATGATTGGTCGCTTTTCTTGCATCAAAACAACCCCTATACCTATCCCACTTGCATCACATTCAATCTCAAAAGATTTATCAAAGTTAGGTAAAGCAAGACAAGGTGCATCGGTCAATTTTTCTTTTAACTCATTGAATGCATTCTCTTGCTTTTCTTTCCATTCAAATTTCACATGCTTTTTCACAAGTTTAGTTAATGGTGAGGCTATGCTACTGGAATCTTTAATAGATCTCCTATAGAAACTAGCCAAACCATGAAAGGATCTTACCTCGGATGCATTGGTAGTGGTTGGCCATTCTCGGATAGCCTTTACCTTTTCTTCATCAACTTTCTCTCCATCTTTTCCAACAATGAACCCTAGGAAATTGACTTGTTCTAGACAAAAACTACACTTTTTGAAGTTGGCATAAAGCTTCTCTTCTCTAAGTTTAAGTAAAATTGTCTTAACATGCAAAATATGATCATTCAAGTCCTTTGAGTAAACAAGAATATCATCAAAGTATACAACCACAAATTTTCCTATGTATTCCCTCAAAACTTGATTCATTAGCCTCATAAAAGTACTTGGTGCATTAGTAAGGCCAAATGGCATAACAAGCCACTCATAAAGCCCAAACTTTGTTTTGAAAGCCGTTTTCCATTCATCTCCTACATGCATACGAATTTGATGATAACCACTTTTAAGATCTATTTTTAAAACAGATTAGCACCATGCAATTCATCTAACATGTCATCTAATCGGGGAATAGGATGTCGATACTTTACCGTTATTTTGTTGATAGCTCGACAATCAACACACATCCTCCATGTACCATCTTTCTTGGGTACCAAAATCACCGGAACCGAGCATGGACTCATGCTTTCTCTAATATATCCTTTACCCATGAGTTCTTCCACTTGCCTTTGGATCTCCTTAGTCTCGGTTGGATTGGTTCTATAGGCAGCCATGTTTGGAAGAGTTGCACCCGGAATGAAGTCAATTTGATGTTCAATCCCTCTTAGAGGTGGTAAACCCGTAGGTGCATCTTCATTTGGAAACATGTCATTAAGTTCCTACAAAAGAGACTTAAAAGCACTAGGCAAACCATCATTAGAGTTAGGTCCAGTTACTAAACACATTCCTTTGCACATAAGTACAAAGTTTGGTGCTTGAGATAGCAACACATTCATCACTTCCCCCTTTCTTAGAACCAAAATCACATTCTTTCTTTTTTCCTCAAAATCACTCTATTTTCCCACTTGATTTTCACTCACCTTTAGCCCCTCACTTTCCTCTCTTTTTTCACTCTTCTCTCTTTCTTGTAACTTACTTTCTTCTCTCCTCTCTTTTTCTTCAAATTCTTTTCTTTTCTTCTCTAATTTCAAGTGATCACAATGTACTTCATATGGAGACAATGGCAACAAAGTAAACTTCTTCCCATTCAAAGTAAATGTGTACTTGTTCAACAATCCATCATAGGTGACTTCTCTATCATATTGCCAAGGTCGGCCCAATAACATATCACCCGCATGCATAGGTACTACTTCGCAAAGAACTTCATCCGTATATCTTCCCAAAGTAAAAGAAATAAGAACTTGGGAGTTTACCTTCAATTCTCCTTTGTTTGTCAACCATTGAAGTTTATATGGTTTTGGATGTGGACGAGTAGTAAGTTGAAGCCTTTTTACAAGAAAACTACTCACCACATTTGTGCAACTTCCACTATAAATCACCAAGCTGCATGGGCTTCCTTCAATCAAACATCTTGTGTGAAATAAGTTTTCCCTTTGATCTTCAACTTTCTCTTCCTTGATTTGCACATTAAGTACCCACCTTGTAATCAAGGATATGGAATTACCTTCTTCAATATACTCGTCATCGGGTGTTTCATATTCTTCCTCAAGTTGTGCATCATTTTCCTCACATTCATCTTCTGAATCAATCACGCCATTTCTTACCACCATGACTCTTTTATTGACACACTCTTTGCTCATGTGTCCAAACCCTTTGCACTTCCAACATTGAATAGAGCTAGTTTTCTCCCTTCCCTCCTTTGAAACTTCAACCTTCTTAGTATTAGAGCTCTTGACCTCCATTCTTTTGGCAGCCACAAATTTCCCCTTTGATTGCATCGATTCATTCCTATTCACAAAACCATCCTTGTTCCACGTATTAGAACTTCAAAAGGTGTGAGTTTTAGATACATACCTCTTTGAACGCTCCTTTTCTTCCTTCAATTGAGCTTCAATTTTGATAGCATAATGATACATATCTTCCATTTAAGGTGGTGGATTTCTATCAACAAGATGAGCAATTTCTTGATTCAAACCTCCAAGGAACCTAGACATGGTGTCTTCCTCATCTTCTCGAATTTTCGCTCTTCCAATCAAAGTCTCCATCTCTCGATAATATTCAGCAACACTTTTTGTACCTTGCCTCAAAGCTTGCAATTTAGTTTTCAAATCTCTTTCATAATGTTTTGGAACAAACCTTTTCCTCATGGCTTCTTTGAGTTCTTCCCAAGTTTCTATTGGATCCTCCTCTTTCCTCCTTCTCCCAGACTTGTGATAATGATACCATTCAGATGCATAATTGGTGAATTCGGCAATGGCAAGTTTCATCTTCTTATTCTCACTAAATGCGTTGCAATCAAACACATGTTCTATCTTCCTTTCCCTTTGCAAATATGTCTCTGAATCCGTTGTTCCAGTAAATGGTGGGATCTTGAGTTTAACTCCTCCATCTCTATCTTCATGCACTCTTTCCATCCTTCTAGGTTGCATCACATTGGCGAGGTTATTTCTTCCTCTCCCTCTCACATTTCCTCTACCTCCAAGCTGTCTTTCATGTGCATCTAAGTCAAACATACCTTCATCTTCTTGGAATGGTCGTACTTCCCTTTGTTGTTGTGTCCTCCTTTCTTGTCTATCTTCCCTCATCAATTCCAACATACCTTGAATTGCTTGAAGAATAGCCACATTTGGATCTATCACTTCTGGAACTTCTTCTCCATCATGCGACATTTTGTATTTAGTAACAAGGACCTTTCCACACTTCTCACAAAGATTTCACTCAAGGACACTTGTGTTTATCACTTAAGGGTAGGCTTTTGGTACTAGGTCAAAGATGTAAGGGTTGGCTTAAATTTTGGTGCAATCTTGTTGTAAGCTTGATATAAATAATTCAAATGATCAACTTTTCACAACCTAAACTAGAGCAACTCAACCTTAAGATCAGCAACTACAAACTTTGAACAAACACACAATATAATGACACTAACTTTTGGTGTGCCTCGGATCTTCGAATAAAAGCTTTTTCCTTCTGAAATCATTTTTTTCCTTTTTTTTCTATTTGCTACTGATTTTTTTTTCTTCTTTTGCTACTGATTTCTTTTTCTTTTGCTACTGTTTTTTTTCTTTTTTGTTTTTTTGATAATCCGAGAGCAAGACACAAGAATACAAATTCGTAAAAAGAAATATAAATGACAGAAAGTAAAGATATTTCACCTCTAGAGTCGGCCAAAGGATGTTGACCAAGTCTCTGATACCAAATGATAAACGCCCAATATGCTTGAGTTTACAAAGCTAGAGGTCCTTCTAGGATCCTTGTAAACGGACACAAATAAGACTAACTTACCGAATGATTCCAACCAAGAGTTTAGTTAGAAGATGAATCACTCTTAGATCAAACTTAGAATCTATGATGGTCACTCCTAGATCCTAAGACGACTCACTCCAAAATTAGATTGATCAAAACTAATCCAATGAATCGATTGAACATCAAACCTAAAACAAGATTTGAAAGAAAAGACAACACCAAAAGGTTGAATAAGCAAAAGCTTTTTAATATTCATAATCTATCTTTTCATGAGCATTACAAGCCATTTTAAAGACCAAATGGTCCTGGATAGACCAAGAAACTCAAAAGTCATTCAAATACACTTAATTGCAAATTGTAGAAAATAAGACCTAGGAATTTAAAACTTGATTGCACGTCAAACGAGTAGCCATATCTCAAAACTAAAAAGATAGAATTGCTTTAAATTGTCTTAAATGTCTACTATGGGAGGCTCTCCTCATAATGACAAAGTTTGACAAGCTTTGACATCACGAAATCCCAAGAGTTGCAAGTTGGACAACCACCTCTTCACAAATTCTGCACACTTTTTTCGTCCCCCGTGCCATATTCCAAACTACACAACTTTTCCCGTGCCATCTTGACTCCATTCTCTTCTTGACTTGCTGAACTAACATTATACAAAAATTTGGGTTCAAAATTTTTTGCCTCTTGTTGTGCATTTGCTAGCTTTTGAACATGCAATGTGAAAGCCTCTTGTATCTTCTTTGCCTTGCTCCTTGTGATTGGTCCTTCAGGTACATGCAATGGATTATTGATTGAATCCACATCACTAGCGGTGGTCTACGACTCGATTGTGAAGAGAAACAACCTACGGAGCTCTCGGATTCAAGCTTCTAAGAGGTATGTTCATCGTGCTCTGTTTTGGGTTCCATTTTTCAGCATGCTTATCTTGAGAAATTAATGTAAATCGGTGTCTAAGATCCGTAATTGCTTCCGCTCGAGTTTTTTCCACTCCTTCAGGGCAATGACCGATATAAAAAACTGACCGACATTAAAAGTGAAAGTGACTTTTAATGTCGGACAAATAGTGGTTGACTAACATTAAAAGTGACCAACATTAAAAACTTTTAATGTCGGTCAAGCTTTAATGTCAGTCATTGACCAACATTAAAACCCAAATTTCTTGTAGTGAAACAACTGAGAGAAAGAGATTGTTGATTGCATATGTGGGTGCCTAAGAGTCTGAAACCAAAAGGATGAAAATAAAAACCTATATAAAAAGAACCCTAAAGCTATATATAGAATTTCCCTCTGATTTTTGTTGTGCGAAAGATTGTCTTACTGCTCAAATTCTACTCCAACGACCACTCCAATGAGGGGTTGTGTATTGGTTCAATCTATCCATACATCATCCTTCTTCATTGACCAATGGCTATAATCCCAATAGTATGGTTTTTATCTCATTCACCTATCTCTCCTTCTACACAAAGTGTTAATATCATTGTTTTTTTTTTTAAATAAATACTTCATTAAAAGGCTAAATAACGTTCCAACTACCCTCAAGAAGAAGAGGGGAAAAACACGGGGGGAAAGTCAGGGGACCAAAACGATTGCCCAGATTCCCTCAGATGAGGATTCTCCTGAACCGCGCCAAAAAACGGAGATTACGTCAATGACTTGAGATCTGACAAATCTTCTTCTTGCCAATTCCCTCAAAGGGTCGCGATTGATTTCGTCAACGGCTTGAGATTCGACAAGTTTTCGTCTTCTCCGGCTAGGACCTTAATCATGGTAAGGGCGTTAGATTCGACTTCCAGCTCGATTTGCTTTTGGAGAAAGGTTTGGTGAATAGCTTTAATACCAACCAATATCACTTTTGCCTCCATAATTTTGATGTCCCACTTTCGTTTGACTTTTTGAATTCTGAAACAGATTAAGGACTCAGTTGAGTTGTGAACCACCCATTCAAGCCCTCTGACGCCTCTGTTGTTGAACCAGGTCGGTCTGTATTTAATTTCCAAGAGTTGGCTTTCGGCTTCTTCCATGGGACATGACTCGCGTGACTCCTCATTCTTTTCGGACCAGGATTCTTAAGGTAAGAATTTTCCCATTTTTTGACGTTCCCTTCGATGCTCTTTAGAAGATTGTTTGCTGTTGTTGGCTTGTATGTAGTTTGGATTTTGTTTCTTTGGTTCCAGATATACCACATAATGATCGAACCCCCTTGACAAATCTTCTTTATTGAGCTTTTCTGTCATCCACCTCCAGTAGTCCTTACGGCTCCAATTCACCGTGCAAAGCGAAAAGAGACCAAGGATTTTAGGGATAAAGGATTCCCACATTTGCTTAGAAATCTTACACTCCCAAATGAGGTGAGAGGTAGATTCAAACTTTTTCAAACAAAAGGAGCAAAGAGGGTTAAGATCAATCCCTTTCCTTAGGATGCATGTTTTAGATACTTAACATCTAAGACTTAGCCACCATGCTCTTATTGTTAGACTTGCTGCTAAAAGTTGTAATTTCGTTGTTGCCTTGGAATGTGAATTTCAATTTTCGTAATGCTTGTGCTGTTTCCAAATCTCATGCCCTCCCCTTTATTCCCTCTCTTACAACTTATGAATCTCCTTTACAATTGGTTGTAGCAAATCTCCATGGCATTATTGTAATTCCGCCTATCATCCTGTTTTTCGAAAGCAAAGCAGAGTAGAGAGAGTGAATAACACGCAGACTGATACAGGGATAAAACTTAACAGCCGCTGGTCACGTTTCGCCGTGGTTCTCGGTTCAGAGAAGTTTCCACGCCGGTTTGAGTCTGAGTCTCAGTGCGTGTCGTCTCGTAGATCACGGTTAAGAGGCAGATTTCGGGCCGGGATTGGGTCTCGATATAGCGGCTGAAATCTGAATCGCAGCATTGAATCTTTGTGGGTTTCGTTTCAGGGAGATTGAACCTTTGGTGTTTGTTCCGGTTCAGAGCAGGCGTGAGTTTTTTTGTTTGACATTCAAGTAGGTCAAGATTTGAAGTTTTTGTATTGAGGCGATTGTATTATGTATTTAGTAAATTAAAGCTCCTGGTTTCAAAGTGCATTTAGACCGAAAGATTGAATCACTCTTTATCTTTGGTGTTCTTTTTTCTCCGGCTGTGTTTAATTTGTTGCTGCAAATTAAGTTCTTTTTTTAATTTGGGCATGTTAAAGTTCGTTTTTTATTACACTTATCAATAGTCGTTCCTTATTTTTTAGGCCCCGATTGATAACCATTTGGTTTTTGATTTTTGGTTTTTTAAAATTATACTTGTTTTCTTCCAATTTCCTTCACATGGATTTCATTCATTTTTATTAAGGACACATTTCAATTCCTAACCAAATTCTAAAAACAAAAACAAGTTTTTGAAAACTACTTTTTTAATTGACTTGGTTTTTGAAAACATGAGAAGAAGAAATCTAAGAAAACAAAGAAACTAGAGTTGGAATGAGTGTTTATAAACTTAATTTTCAAAAATAAAAAACAAAAACGAAATGGTTATCAAACAAGGCCTTAATTTTTCATTTGACAACATTTCTAACATATTTTATCAGAGAGCAATTTAACGTTTTCTTTTATAGGTCACAGAAGGTTTTTAAAATTGAAAAAGGAAAAACAAAACCATCAAAAAAGTGATTGATTTCAAACTAATTTTATACCAAGTCCTTTTTTAAAGACTTCGTTTCATATAAAATAAATAAATAAATCATTTTAGAGACAGGATTTGTGCATAAACCATTTCAATCTTACTTCTGGGGATTTGATCATTATTTTAATTTTTTTTCTGAGACAGTTATTTGTTTTAGTTTTTTTTTTCTTTTAATATGTGAAGATGTGATGATTTGAACAACATACCTCTTGTTTACTAGTTATTTGTTTTAGTTTTAAACTTTCATAATATCTTGATTTAGTTTATTAGCTTCTAAGTACTCTATTTTATCATTTCCAAAAAAAAAAAAATAAACAACTCTATTTTAACTAATAACTTTTTTTTTCCTAACAATAGGAAAATATCTATTTGGAAGAAATATAATCATAAGTACATAACTATAGTTTAACCCTTTTTTTTTTTTTTTTTGATAAACTTTAGGGCGTTAACCTTACTTTCATTAGTATTTTGAAGGTGCACCTTTAAAAAGAAAATCACATGTTTCAAAACAAAAAAAACAGAGAAAGAGAGAAAATCATAATACATCTAAGAGCACAAAGAGAGAGAAGTAGCTTATCATTAAATTACATTAATAAGTCAATAGTGCTGTGTGATAAAAAGAAAACAAACAACTGTAGATACTAATCAGAACGCAAAGTATCCAAATTGAGAAGTAAAACAAAGTAGCCTATTAAAAGCCACCAGCAAGACGAAAAACCAAATGTAATACACAATCCTTGTGCACGCTATAGTCTGTCAGAGTTCTATCATTTTCAAGTTCCTTTCCTGCAAAAACTAGCCTCATCAGCTCAGACAGAATGCCAAATTGCCCTTGAAGTTTAGCCTTCACATTCGCGATCTTATCGGACTCTAAAACATTTAAACAAACTCTCCTGCCATTCATAGTTTTCACGTAGATCTCCATCTGCATTCAACCACAAACAAAAATCAAGAATGGGTTGAAATGTTTCCTAAAAAAAGAGGAATGTGTTGAAAACAAATATCTAACTTGGATGAGTACAAAAATTTACCTTATGATTTATGAAAGGAACCCTTAATTTATTTACTCTATCAAAAGACAGGTTTCATCAACAAATTTATAGTGGAAGATTGTGGTTGGTTCCCATAAATTAAAGCTTTTGCGTTAAAGTTAATGGGAGGGAAGGAGACGATGAGTTTTTTTGGAAGTTGAATGAACAAAATCTCCTAATTATATTCAATGAAATATTGTATCGTGTGCACATGTACTTTGATTTGTACAACTTCTTGGAAAACATAATTTTGTGTTGGTGATTTTTTTTTTCCTCTTTGAAAAGGTGCCTTAATTAATAAACTAAAGGAAATAAAATATTTAGTTGAACTTGGAACATTGGGTCCGTTTGGTTGGTGATCTGAAAACATGAATTTGAAAACAAGGGATTCAATGAAAACAAAGTTGTATTTTATGTTTTCAGATATGTGTTTGGTATCAGATTCAGAAATTGGATCTGAATTTAAATAATGGTTCAAAATGTGTTTAATAATATATTTATAAACGATAAATTATTTGTAGTTATCAACTAAATACTAAGTTGAATATAAAATATAATTAATCAATTTATAAACATGTTATGTGTTATAAATTTATTATTATTGTTATTTTACAATATCATATAATTTATAATACATTATATTATACAAATTTTAATTTCGCAAAAATAAATTGAGTTTATAACATGAAATACTATATTTATTAAAGTTTTTATCTTTTTTAATTTAATTCTACATTTAAAATTTTAAAATTCAAAGTCAGCCTACCAAACAGGCCCCCAATATTTACTATTAGCTATTTTGTTTATCTCTTTCGTTGATATGCAATTTCTCCAACTTTCAGTAAGGGTGAGCATCGGTCGGTCGGGGTTGGTTTTGGCCCCAAACCGACGCTGAACCGACCATATCGGTTTCCAGATTACTGGAAACCGATTTTTTTTTACTTCATTTTTGCCAACTGCCCGACCAGGTTAACATTTTTTTTTAATTTTTGTGTAAGACTTAAAGAGAAAATCGAGTGACCTGAAATCGAAAGTGGGAATATCGGCCGACGAGGCTGAAGGCTAAAGTGGAGATGGCGGCACGCCGGAGAGGCAGCAGCACAAAATCAAACCAAAGGAAGAAAGAAAGTCAACGTTGATGGCGACGACACGGTGCAGCACGACGTTGTTCCAGCGAACTCACGTGGGAGAAGAAGGGGAGGGCGGCGCAATTGACAGTGTTTTGAAGAAAAGAAAATAAGAAGAAGAAAGAAAAGAAGATGATGAAGGAGAAAGATTGAAACGAGAGAGTGATTGAGAGAAATTGAAAAAAAAAAAAAGAAAAAGTTTTTTTTAATAATGAATTCATCCTTGGGAAGACCATCAGCCGATGGTCTTCCCATGGGATGCATGCAAGCTTCCCATTAATGCTGCCTGTGGCAGCATCAACAAAAAGCAGCGCTGCTTTTCTCTCTCTCTCTCTTTTTAAATATATAAAAAAGTCGGTCAATTCGGTCAGTTTTCCTTATTTTGGACGAACCGATCGACCGACAGGTCGGTTTTACTATGTGTAAAACTGACCCCGACCGAAATTATCAAAAAACAAATCGACCGACGTCGGTTCGATCGGTCGACTCGATTTTTCGACTTTATTTGCTCACCCCTAACTTTCAGATTGTAAGCTATTTTGTTGCGCTTTGTTTTACTCTGGTCGGTGGTTTCACTTTGTTGTTAGCCAAGAAAGACAATAAATAAAACCATTAATTATTTTTTAAAAAAGAAAAACAATTGCAAGTATACATTAAACAAAACGATTCACAACCATAATTTCCATATTTGAATTTGCCAAAGACATAATTCCAAATTCAAATATAATATTGATGTGCAATTTGCTAACCGCAAGTGTACGGGTCAAGTAATAATATAGTGTTTTCGTGTAAAACGAGTGTCGTCCTCTGGATTGGTTTTCTAGCAAATTAAGTATCGTGAATACTTTTGTCCAATTTTATTTAGAGAGCAAAACTCAATGATAAAGATAAAAGTAAAGACTAAAAGCATAAAAATAAAAGTGGAGACTCAAATGGAAAGACTCTTAGGGAATTGATTTCATTGATTAAGATTGAGGATTGATTAATAGGAATGAATTGACCGTGCAATTATTCTACAAGCCAAGGAAACTTTTATCACGATTACCTCTCCCGAGTATAATTGATTCTCATGCATATAAACTAACTTGATATCCCTATCTAAGTTCATTAACATGCAAGGCATTATTCGGTTCGGTCCTTGTTACGCTTCTAAAGATATTCCAAATCCCGTCACAAACTTAGAATTTCTACTCTAGTCATGCAATTAAACAAAGTAAGTCTTAGGCCAAATCCTCCCTCCCGAGTTAGATTCAACACTTAAATCATTCAACTAGTGATCAAGTAATTGAAAGCATTAAACAAAATTGCATGCATAAAATAAAAACACATTCATACCTAAAATCAATCCAAAAACTAAAACAATTACATCAATCCCTAAGACAAACAACTAGCAATTCATAGTCTTTAAACCATAAACACTAATTGAAAGAAAAGCCATAAAAACTACAAGAGGTAAGGGAAAGAGAAAGGAAAACTCGAATCCGTCGAAACCGACACGTCCCCGTCACGATCTCCACGTCTTCTCGCTTGATTCCCGCTCCTTGGCCTTGCTTTAGCTCCCACCAAAGGTCTCTAGTCGAAATTAGGGTTAAAATCTAACCAATTGGACTCCCCTTGGCCGTAGCATGAAAAGATGAATTTATAGAAAATCTGGCGACAGCGTCGAGACGCTATGGTCAGCGTCGCGACGCTGTCGCGATACCGCATTTTTGGAAAATTTGCCGAGAGCGTCGCGACGCTATTTTTTTTTTTTTTTTTTTTTTTTTTTTTTTTTTTAGATTGAAGACTCCATTTGACTCCAATTGCTGAATTAAGCTTCAAACACATACTTCCTATAAATAAAACATAAAAATGCATAAATTTGGGCAAATAATTGTAAAAGACTAGCTTAATTAATCAGAGAAAAATAGCTAGCTATGCTCGCTATCAAATACCCCCAAACTTAAGCTTTTGCTAGTCCTCGAGCAAACTAAAAATCAAGCATACAGTGGAAGAATGGATGCAACAAACATGACTCAATCCTCAAGGCTCAAAAGTCAATAGTCAAGCAATCAAGAGACATGCACATAAAGACCAATGAGGGAGACAAATCAAAAGTTTTCCAAAATTAACTTGCACAAGCGAGATCTAACTCAACTAGATCAGACTCTACTAGCCCGGGATTGGATTATTAAACTCTCAACTCATCTTCCCTCTACACTGACACTAAGGATTCACTAACGAGTCAATGGAACAAATTAGTTTGTTTTCATCCATACTTAGGTGCTTATAATTGAAAATTAAATCAAGCATTTATATGTGGCACCAGCTTTCACACACCTATTGCAGGGACCCTTAACCTGAGTTTTCTCTGGTTGGCCTAACTGATCACAACAGGGGTAGCTCTTTTTGCCTAAAACTTTATTACTCATTGCATATTGTGCACAGACCATGGCATAATAAATTTTTTCTTTCAAATTGTAACAACAAGAATTATTATCTTTATGAGCATGATAAGCATATATTCTTTTCTTTCCTCCTAAGCAAGACCAAACATGCTAATTTGCAAAAAATTAACTCTTTAGCTCTTCCCTACACCTATCGAGGTGACAACAAGCATATGAACCTAATAATTCGCTCCTAAGCATTCAAATCCAAATCTAGCCAAGACAAATACTCTACTCATGCAAGACATCTCCTAGAAAAAGTTTAAAAAATCTCCCTTTTTGGGCACTCATGCTTACAACACATCGAAAGCTTGAAAATTGACAAGAAAGCCTATCCTAGGACATCATAGCCATGCAAAAATAGCATCCAGAAAACAACCATATGCTCAATTCAAAGAAAGCTCAAAACTATAGCCCGAACTCAGATGCTCAAGGGCTCCACAAACATGATAATCCACCCCCAAACTTAAAGCATGCATTGTCCTCAATGTATAAAGAAAATAAAGCATAATCAATCATGAGAACAATAAACGAGTAGGAGGAGTGAACAATACTGCCCTGGAATGATGATGACCTTCTCATCGAGACTTGCAAGTGAAGGAGAAGCTGGAACCAAGACCTACAAAAACAAACAATAAATCAAAAGCAAAAAGAAAAACACAACTAAACTTACTTGGGTTGCCTCCCATAAGCGCTTGTTTAACGTCATTAGCTCGACGTGTTTGTCCAGTCTGTCAAGGCACATAAAAATTCTCGTATTTCTTTGGGCCCTTCTTCCTTGAATCAATATAACCAACGATCGCTAGTAAACTTACTAGCTTCTCATGGGCCCCTGAAACAGAATTATTTTTGGTATTTTTGAATAAAAGAAGCATAAAAGGAGAAATATCAAAATAAAGAGACTCTGACTCTAAAACTGACTCGTGAGAATAGAAAAAAGAACAATCAAAATCTACAAAGGATGGAGAAGATAAATCAGACGAAGGCTTTTCAACCTCAAACTCTACCTCCTGAACTTCCTCTGACACTTCAAGCTCATTTTCTTTTTCTTCCTCACCAACATGTTCTTGAAAGGTGCTACAACTCTCCAATTCTTCTCCACTGTCTATGCAACTCACCCCTAAATGCTCATCCTCAGCAAGATTGAAAGAAATACGCTCTTGAATAGGTGCCAATGAATCATCGGCCACATGACTCACTAGACATCCTATGGAAGTGGATCCCTCCTCACTAACTTCCTTTGGGGTCTGAAGTCCTTTTATAATTTCATCAAATTTTAGACTCCTCGCTCTAGACTCTGCAATATAATTTTGAACTATGCTTTCTAAGGAAGAATTTTCTTTTAAAGGGGTAAAACTTGAAGATGAAAAATTGGAATATGGAGTTGAATAAAAAGCCATTCAAATCAATTAAAGCAACAATGAATATTAGGCTTCCAATTAAATAATAACCCAACAAGAACAAAGGACTAAGACTCAAACAAATAAGGAAAAGAAATCAAAAAGGAAAAAGAACAAATAAGGAAAAGACAATTAAGGGAAAAAAACAACTAAGGAAAAAATCAAACAAATAAGGAAAGAACTAAAATAGGAAAATTATAACTATGGAAACAAAAACCAAAGGAGAAAAACAAATATGGAAATAAAACAAATAAGGAAAAAAAAATGAAATCTACCTACAAAAATAAAATAAAAATAAAATACACCCTAAATTAAGACCGAACAATTTTTCCACAATATTAATCTAGCTAAATATGCCAATCCCCGGCAACGACGCCAAAAACTTGATGTGCAATTTGCTAACCGCAAGTGTACGGGTCAAGTAATAATATAGTGTTTTCGTGTAAAACGAGTGTCGTCCTCTGGATTGGTTTTCTAGCAAATTAAGTATCGTGAATACTTTTGTCCAATTTTATTTAGGGAGCAAAACTCAATGATAAAGATAAAAGTAAAGACTAAAAGCATAAAAATAAAAGTGGAGACTCAAATGGAAAGACTCTTAGGGAATTGATTTCATTGATTAAGATTGAGGATTGATTAATAGGAATGAATTGACCGTGCAATTATTCTACAAGCAAAGGAAACTTTTATCACGATTATCTCTCCCGAGTATAATTGATTCTCATGCATATAAACTAACTTGATATCCCTATCTAAGTTCATTAACATGCAAGGCATTATTCGGTTCGGTCCTTGTTACGCTTCTAAAGATATTCCAAATCCCGTCACAAACTTAGAATTTCTACTCTAGTCATGCAATTAAACAAAGTAAGTCTTAGGCCAAATCCTCCCTCCCGAGTTAGATTCAACACTTAAATCATTCAACTAGTGATCAAGTAATTGAAAGCATTAAACAAAATTGCATGCATAAAATAAAAACACATTCATACCTAAAATCAATCCAAAAACTAAAACAATTACATCAATCCCTAAGACAAACAACTAGCAATTCATAGTCTTTAAACCATAAACACTAATTGAAAGAAAAGCCATAAAAACTACAAGAGGTAAGGGAAAGAGAAAGGAAAACTCGAATCCGTCGAAACCGACACGTCCCCGTCACGATCTCCACATCTTCTCGCTTGATTCCCGCTCCTTGGCCTTGCTTTAGCTCCCACCAAAGGTCTCTAGTCGAAATTAGGGTTAAAATCTAACCAATTGGACTCCCCTTGGCCGTAGCATGAAAAGTTGAATTTATAGAAAATATGGCGACAGCGTCGCGACGCTGTCACGATACCGCATTTTTGGAAAATTTGCCGAGAGCGTCGCGACGCTATGATTTTATTTTTTTTTTTTTTTTAGATTGAAGACTCCATTTGACTCCAATTGCTGAATTAAGCTTCAAACACATACTTCCTACAAATAAAACATAAAAATGCATAAATTTGGGCAAATAATTGTAAAAGACTAGCTTAATTAATCAGAGAAAAATAGCTAGCTATGCTCGCTATCAAATATAATAAAGGAAATTTAAGTTTTTTCTTTTCTTTTCATTTTTGGTTAAAAAAATGTTAATAAAAAAAATCCCTTTGTAGAACAAAGGAGAGGAAATGAGGGATATGAAAGATAAGAGAGAAGGCAAAAAGAGCAGTGGAATGGCCTTCCCTTCCTTGCATCGTGTTTGAAAGAAACGAGAATATCTAATTCAACCTTATTTCTTCCTCTTGTTTATTTCGCCCCATTGCCAAAAACTTCTTCATCAAATAGTGTACTTTAGCCACCATTATTAAAATTCAATTGGGAAGAGAGGAAAAAAAATATATTAGGGCTAGTTTATTTCTTTTTCTTCTCTCTCATTTCCTTTTTCCTTTTCTTTATTATTATAGTTTTTTTCATTAACAAGCCTTTAGTCATTGTTTTGTATTATGTTTATTACTTTTCATCAATTTTGGTACAGTTTTGATCTTTTTTATTAAATAAATAAATTAATAAGATATTTCATGTTTGCCATTAATTGTAAAAGAAAAAAAAAATATATTCTTTCTCATTTTCTAATTTTACTTGTTTGTATAACTCGCTAATGATTAACACGTGCATTTTTAAACAAAATAAAAATAAATTTTAGGGCAAAAATCAGTTTTGACCCCTAAACTTTACCCATTGTATCAATTTTAACCTTGAACTTTCAATTTCAGCAAATTAGACCCCAAACTTATATGAGTGTTGCAATTTTAACCTTCTGTTATCCTCTCTTCCAACCACCGTTAGAATCACGTGCTTGTCCATTTCTTTTCTTTTTTTATTCTTCATTTTTTTTTCATTTACACGTGTGGATTGAGTTTGCATGGAAGAAAACTTGTTGGAGAAGCTTTTTCTTTGGAAGGGACTTGAAGAGGCACAATGAGTTTTCTTCAATCAGTCTAAGAAGAGGGACAAAGAGAAGAAATTCAATCGATTAAGGAGGAGGCGAAAAGTTGTTCAATCAGTGTGGGAGGAAAGTCTCGTTTGTGCAAAAGGTGAGAACCAAGTTTTCTTTTACTGTTAAGAAGAAGAATATCAAAGAATACGAAAATTTGGGGATTTTTCCTCTCATTTTTGGGGGTTTCATCTAGTATTTCATTTTTGTTAAGATTTTGTTGTTGGTGAGAAGTTATACATGATTTTCCTCTCATTTTTTCCCCATTGTGTTTGTGGGTTTTGTTGCTTTTTATTAGTTAGTCAGGAACATATTAATGGGATGATAGGAAATTATTTCTCCTTCCATTACATGGTTGCATGTGCTGTCTTAAGAAAAAAAAATTATTGAAAAAAAATGGTTCTGTTTATGCTGCATTTCCCGTCAGTATCTTCGGATGAGGTGAAAGCATGCTGAATCAATTTTTTGGTTTTGGTTTTATTTCCCTTCTTTGTAGATTTTTCCCTCCCATGTGCCTTAACGGAAATTCTAACAGAAACTTAACGGAGGGTGTACATTGCAACACTTATGTAAGTTTAGGGTTCAATTTGCTGAAATTGAAAGTTCAGGGTTAAAATTGATACAATGGGTAAAGTTTAGGGGTCAAAATTGATTTTTGCCCTAAATTTTATTATTGAATTCAGGAAATGTGTGTATGCTCGATTGTCTAACCTTAAATAAATGTTTCATTACCAACATACAAAAAATATATCAATAGCATGTTGTGCAATAAATTAATAGTTGTTGTTGTTGTTGAAGGAGAAATTTTGGCCAATCACACATGGTCACGTCATTATTTAAAATTAATGACAAAATTATAAATAATTAAATTTGGGACCAATTATAAATTGACAGGTGTCTCAAATTTAATTTGAAGACAAAGTTTGTCGATTATAAATTTTTAAAGTCAAATGTTCATTTGATCAATTAATTAAAAAATAAATTATTTTGATCAAATTCATTAATTTTACCAATTAATTAAAAAAAATATATAATTAATTGGATCAAATGTGTTTTTTTTTACCATTTGGGTCATATGGTTTTTGGGTCAAATATAAACCAGACCCAAGACCAAATAGTTGAACTCAAGACCAAAAAATGCTCAAGTCCAAGTTGTTAGACCCAAAAATCACCAGGGCCCATCCATGGAGAACTCTATAAATAGAGGGGTTCTCTTCCATTTCAAGGGTTCAGAATTTTGAAGCTCTCAGTCGGAGTAAGAGAATTCAGAGAAACTCCACCAAGACTGAAGACTGAAGACTGAAGACTCTCTGAAATCCATAAGTTTCAAAGTGTTGAACACTTTTTGAAGACGGAAGACTCTTTCAAGACTAGAAGACTTCAAGCTCCAAGAATCTATTAAAGCTTCAGACTCGAGATCAAGCATTCCAGCCCTCGAGTAAAACACATTCACACACAAGAGAGAGAATTAGAGGATTAACATTAGAGATTGTACACCCACACGCATACAACATAAATACAAGTACAGAATTATTCAACGTGTCTCATCTCTAAAGTTACGTGTGAACAAATTGGCACGCCTAGTGGGACAATCTCTACCTCTCATCTCTTTCTCTTGTCGAAAGATCCAACCAACGTGATGGCACCAAAAAAAACTCCCGCAAAGGTTACAACATCGAGCGCGACTTTTATATGCGTCCTGTCACTCGTAGTCATTCCCAAGGAATTGAGATCAAAGAGGACCACACTCCTCTCCCTGTCACAAGTAGGATTTCAAAGTTAAATGAAGAATCCTCTAAGGACAAGGTTGTAGTCAAAGACAACCCATTGTTCGAATCTTTCACTCCAACATCTAAGTAGTCAAAGGACACACTAAATTCTCACTTGATGTTCATCATGATGGCTGATGTAGACCAATGAAAGGATGGCAGAGATGGAAAGAAAACTCAACCTCCTAATGAAGGCAGTTGAGGAAAGAGTTCATGAGATTGCCAATTTGAAGAACCAGCTGCAAAATCAAGAGACTACTGAATCTAGCTAGACCCCTGCTGCAGGAAAGAATGATAATGGGAAGGCTATCGTCCAGGAGGACCAGCCACAACATTCAGCGTCAGTTGCATCTCTGTATGTCCAACAACTGTAGGACATGATCATGAATTCCATCAGGGCTCAATATGGTGGACCTGCTCAAAGTTCCCTCTTGTATTCCAAACCTTATACAAAAAGGATCAACAATCTGAGAATGCCCACTGGGTATCAGCCTCTTAAGTTCCAACAGTTTGACAGAAAGGACAATCCTAAACATCACATCGCCCACTTCGTTGATGTAGGAATGAAATCTCTAACGGAGCGGAAGGTTTATCAGAGGACCTATGACTATGTTTTAATCTAGATTAAAAATACCAATACGACGGGCAAAATTTACAACAATCATCATGCATAATCTACTGTAAATATATCTAAAGCATGCTGGAATTTACTGAATTAAAGTTTATTTAATTCATGCAAGTTTAGAGAAAAAAATTTCACCAACATACTATCGTTGGCGACTTGACTGTTTCACCTAAACTCTTGATCCTTCTCTTAGATGAAAAACACAACAACTAAGCACGATCTTTCGCTAGAAATTCAGCGACCAAGTCTTGTGAACACCACCACTATGGCTATACTGGTATGACTCTGAGACTTCTAGAGGCAGGAGGCTGGTGGGAGCCTTCAGGGGAATTCTCTTAGAGTAAGAGAATGAATGGGATGCCTTTCACCCCACCCAGGAGTCCTATTTATAGAAAAATGTCATAAGATCTAATCCTTATAGGAAAAGGTAATGAATAAGATCTAATCAAATTTATTATCTTATTCGTATCTAATTTTAATAAATAATGAATTAATTCCATAATTAATTAATTACCCAATTAAATATCATATATTTAATTTTAGGGGTTTTATTAAATTAATTATTTTTATTTATATGAATCCAATTCATATTAATTATTTGAACTCTTTCAAATATTTTCTCTCAAAAATTAATTTTGTAACTAATTCAAAATTATACTATAAAGTTTCATAAACTTTATATTATAATGCATCAACATACATTATATGATTCCCCTAAATAGATTGAACACTTTCAATTTACAATTAATACTTAATTGCCTCAAGTCTCTTTACGAGCTACCAGTGGGACCTATTGGACCTGCAGATTAGAAGCTCCAACGATATGAGATCAATCGACTAAACTCATTAACCAATTAATCAATTTTCGTTAACTGTGGGTTCACTCCACTAAAAGCCCACAATTGCACTCTTCTCATTGTAGACATAATTCTGTGTCCACGGATATAGACCAATAATAGCAAGTTAGTCCTTCACGAGTGTTTGTAACTCCAGCTAGGTCAAATTACCCCTGAGTTACCTCTACCTCCTTAAATGCTTGTGCACCTCTATTGAACAACCTGTTTGTGGTCCAACCTCCAAATACAAACCCCTCTCGGGCCAGTGAGAGGGTAGGGCCCTTTGTTCAAGACCCGGAGACACCACTTAATAGAACACTCATCTATCTACTTCCTTAAAAGTCGGGAAGGAGTGAATTCCATCTTGTGTGATTATGTTCCCAACTCCCCACTCGGTCTTGTCCCTAAAATGATAGGCTTATTGAGTCGGCATACAGACCATTCTCACCCGAACAAATCAAAGGACAATCCCTCGTGAACAGGAGTCCATAATCCACTCAAGATTCAGACTAAGTTGCCTAGGTCATCCTTGTTAAATAGAAACCTAACTAGTTAACAGTGTTACAGCTAGCGATTACTATTTCGCGATTCGGTCTTATGCAAACTCATTGCGTATGATACCCCCACTCGCATGTCCCCTACACGAATGCGTTGGATCATTGCGTTTGTATCAAATACAAAGTGGGTTGTATCCATAGTGTCACCAGGATAAGATACCCAGCCTTATCCCTATACTATAGACCCTTTAGTCTGTCTCTTGAACAGTGATCCTCATATGTCTCCACATACAGTTCAAGACTCATCTCACAGCCTAGGATGTTCAGTTTATTATATTAGGGTTATTTAGGCAAGATGTACATAATATAGACAATAACTCTTTATTGAAAAAACATCGAACAATACTTTATTTATGTTCGGTCAATTGTTACATTTACTATCTACGAGTTTTAGGGCATAAAACCCAACAGTTGAAACCTGCGAGAACGTTGGTACTCAGGGAGACTTCCAGGTCAAACAATTTGTCTAAAAATAGAAAGGAAATGCGTTCGATTGGTACAGTGACATGGAGCCTAAGACATTTGATAGTTGGGAACAGTTTGAGAGAGAGTTCCTGAATCACTTTTACAGTACGAGGTGAACAGTTAGTATGACGGAACTTACGAACACAAAGCAACGGAAGGGTGAGCCAGTCATTGACTACATCAATCGTTGGAGAGCCTTGAGTCTCGACTTTAAATATAGACTCACCAAGGTGTCCTCTGTTGAGATGTGCATCCAAGGCATGCACTAGGGACTTCTTTACATCTTGTAGGGGATAAAACCCCATACCTTTGAAGAATTTGCGATTCGCGCTCATGATATGGAGTTGAGCATCGCTAGTAGAGGGAATAAAGATCCTGTAGTCCCAGACTCGAGGAAATAAAAGAAGGAAGTCAAAGGCACTGAGAAAGTTATGAAGAATGTCGCGAAAGAATCCATGGTCGTCAACACGACCCCTTTGAAATTTTCCTCCAAAGGAAAGGAAAGCAAAACAGATAAGCGAACGGAGACAAGTGAGAGACGTCGCCTAACTTTAAAAGAGAGACAAAAAAGTGTATCCATTCCCAGATTCCGACATCCCAGATATGTTGGATACAACTGCTAGAAAAGCAATTAATTGAACTCCCCCAAATGCAAATGGCCAAAAGAGTTAGGGAAAGTCAATGATCCTAACTATTGTAAGTATCATCGAGTCGTTAGCCACTCAGTGGAATTTTTTTTTTGTATTGTAGGAGCTAGTCCTTAAATTGGCCCACGAAAAGAGAATTGAGTTGGACCTTGATAAGGTGGCTCAAGCGAATCATGCAACAATAACGACAAATGTAGGGGATCAAATTCCCCTAATCTCCTTATGTGATCATGAAGAAAAGTTGATTCAATTTGGGACCCTTGAGCCCATAGTTGTTCGATTCCAAAAAAAGCCACAATGAAGGGATTCCAAGAAAAATATGATTCCATTGAAGATGAGAACGAAGGTTGGACCATTGTCGTTCGTCACAAAAGGTGACAACAAAGTTATGCTCAGAAGGAGTCCCGCTTATTTCGGGATAGTAAAAGAAAATTTAAGTCTCAAATGAAGAAAGGAAAAAAGAAGACAATGAGACCAAAGCTTGTTGTGGAGGAAAGCGAATATTTCATTTACCCTCCACAACCTATCACTTTGGCAGAATACTTCCCAAGGTGCTTTCTCGATGACAGTCAAAGAGAGGCATTGGAAACTGTCACATGTCACATTGTGGACGTGGTGGAAGATGATGACGTTCCATCTAGCTCATCGAGAACGGTAACAAGTCTAGGCGACTTATCCTCCTTCAGTATAAAGGACCTATTGTCACTCCCTTAGGAGGCTAAAAGTGTTTTTATTGATGCGTTGATGGAGTCTTATGGTTCAAACATCCTGACCTCTAAGGCAAACGCACTGCGCTTCATGTTGCATGTCCATAGGTTTTACTGATGAAGATTTGTTGTTGGGGTCAAAGCCTCACAATAGACCTTTATTCGTTTCGAGATACATCTGAGAACAGAAGGTTTTTCGAATCCTCATTGATGATGGATCTGCAGGGATAAAGCCCTTGCGCAGCGGAAACGATCAAGAACCTTAACTCAGATGTTAATTCGAACTAAAATACCGATACGTTGGAAAATTATATCACAGCAGAAAAATAAATTTAATCTACTGAAAATCATGAATAAAGCATGCATAATTCATAATAAAAATTCTAGATCTAATCTAGGAATGGATCCTAATGATCCTAGATCAAGAAACACCTACTGTAGATGAAGTTCTTGATCGTATTGCCTAATTCCCTTTGAATTGCACTAAAAAAACAGCAGCAAAACACCCTTTTTCTCGCTGGAAAATTCCAACGAACACAACCAAAATAGGTTACACCGGTATCCTCTTGGGGCAATTGATGAAGGTGCTTGTGGGAGCAAGATTTCTAAGGCAAGGAGAATTTTCGTCTCTGTTTTCTTGAGAGAAAAAACGCAGAGAGCTTGGAGATTGAGAGAGAGATTCACACGAGGAGGAGAACGATTATCGTGAAAAGTGAAGAAGCCTCTATAACGGATGAAAACCTAATCATCCTAAAATAACTCCCCTAACGTGATAACAACTAGGTTAGTGGGGTTGAATTGATCAATCAGTTACTTTAACTGATTGATCATTAAATATAATATTAATTAATAAATAAATTAATATTGATTATTAATAATATAATTAATTTAACAATTAAACTAATTATTATTATTAATGTAAATCATATTTACATAATATTCCCACATAACCTATAGTTTTAATGTAATTCAATTAAATCAAATTTAATCAAATTAAATTAAAACAATAAAATTAATTAATTCACCAATTAATTAATCTTATAATTAAATATCATATATTTAATTATATTTCTCTCAAATAGACTATAGTATTAAAGTACATCAAATGTGCATTAATTATAACCTATAGTTTTAATATGAATCAAATTCATATTTTAACTTAATATTCGAACCCCTTCGAATATTTAATTCTCCCTTAGAAATTTACCTCATCGCCCTGATAGAGTTATCGGTGGGACCTAATGGACCTACAGATCAGAAGCTCCAACGAACCCCTTCGAATATTTAATTCTCCCTTAGAAATTTACCTCATCGCCCTGATAGAGTTACCGGTGGGACCTAATGGACCTACAGATCAGAAGCTCCAATGATGTGAGATTAATTGGCTAAACTCATTAACCAAGTTAATCAATATTCGTTAACTGTGTTTCACTCCACTAAAGAACTACAACTGCACTCTTCTCACTGCAGATATATTTCTGTGTCCACGGATATCGACCATCAACAACAAGTCAGCCCTTCATGTGTGTTCGTACCCCAGCTAGGTCAAATTACTGTTTTACCCCTGGGCTACCTCTTCATCCTTAAGTACCAGTGCTCCTCTAATGAACAACCTGTTTGAGGTCCAACCAACAAACAGAAGTCCCTCTCGTGCCATAGAGAGGGTAGGGCCCATTGTTCAAGACCCGGAGACACCACTTAAGGGGACACACCTCTACTTACCCTAATGTCGGGAAAGAGTGAATTCCATCTTGTAAGACTATGTTCCCAGCTCCCCACTCGGTCTTGTCCCCAAAATGGTAGGCTTATTGAGTCGGCGTGCAGGCCACTCTCACCCGTACAAATCAAAGGACAATCCCTCATGGACAGGAGTCCATAATCCACTCAGGATTAAGGCCAAGTTGCCTAGGTCATCCTAGTGAAATAGAAACCGAGCTAACTAACGGTGTTAAAGTTAGTGGTTAACTATTTCGCGGTCTGGTCTTTGTGCAAGCTCATTGCATAGGATACCCCCACTCACATGTCAACTACATGAATGCGTTGGATCATTACGTTTGTATCAAAATACAAAGCGAGTCGTACCCATAGTGTCACCAGGATAAGGTACCTAGCCTTATCCCTATACTACAGACCCTTTAGGCTAAAACTTGAACATTGATCCCCGTATGTCCCTACATACTAGTTCAAGCCTCATTCTATTAGCCTTGGATGTTTAGTTTATTGGATTAGGGTTAATAAGACAAGATATAATACAAACATGAATAATACATCACTTTTATTAATGTTCGATCAAAAGTACATTTACTATCTACGAGTTTTAGGGCATAAAACCCAACAGGATCAGCTTCCAACATAATGTATAAGTCAACCATGAAACAACTAGGCATCTCGATGGAATAACTATCAAACAGTAAATTGGTTATTAAAGGTTTCCATCAAGGTGGACAACGAGCAATTGGCATGATATGCCTCGAGCTTATCATTAGAGACCTAAAATCCGATACTTTGTTTCATGTTATAGATTCGAAGACCACCTATAAGCTGCTATTAGGTCGTCCTTAGATCTATGGCAATAGAGTGATAACCTCTACATTGCACCAGTGCTTCAAGTTCTACCAAGATGGCATCAAGAAAGTTGAAGCTGACACTAACCCATTTTCAGAAACTGAGTCCCATTTCACTGATGCAAAGTTTTATATGAATAGAAACAACACAGGGGAAACTATAACTGTAGAAATCCCCTTGATAAAAAAGAATGATAAACTCCGTTTAGTGCCACAAGCTGATGCAGGAAAGGAAACTGTTGAAAATGTGAAGGCATCCGACCTGGAAAAGGGTGAAACATCTATGATGCGATGTAGACTGAAGGTGGAATTTTGAAAAGATGGAAAATAATGATTAAAGATAAATTCAATCAACTAAGTGCAAGTATACACTATCGCATGTAGTAATAAAAACTCTTGAAGTATTCCAAAATTATCGATCCCACAGAGACTAAGTTTGAACACAAATTTGAAGAAGAAACTGCTCTTAAATTGCTTAAAAAGGTAACCAAGTAAAATAATTGATGTTGGGGTTTTTGAAAAGTAAATAAAGCAAACAATAAAAAGAATAACAAACAATAATAAAAAGCAAGGTGTTCAGTAAAGCTTCAACCCTAAGGCAAATAACTCTAATAATGGCTTATTTAGCCTAAGTCTAGATATACATTGGGTCAGGTTTAACTCCTATTTGGCCTTGCTCCCAAGAACCGTTAGAAGACTAAGCGAGTACCGTTATGCACATTTTTGTGACTCGACTCCGACATAGATTATTCATGCATGCAACCTATAACCTTATAGTTGTTATAAGCGATCATCCCCTATAACAGCGAATACACTCTTTTTATCCCTTTCTCCTATATCACCTCTATGAGAACCAATGTTGTTTGACCCTTTCAGTACCAAACTCACATAGCATGCTAAGTCTAAGTGATCAAGTTAAACTCAACAATTGGAATGATAATCAATAAAGGATGACATGCAATAAATAGAACTTAAGTAAATAAACAACTTTCAAGCCATTTAAACCATAAGAGAATTCACTATACAGAACCCCTCAATGGAATTTAGCTACGCATGATGGATAATAATGAAAACAAATAACTTTCCATTGAAATAATGAATAAGAAGTACAGAAGCAATGAAAAGAAACAAGTTCTGGAAAATAAAGTGTAGTAGCTAAAACTAGGGTTTTTCAATTTATCCAATCCCTCTAGAGTTCTCACGACACTCTACTCTCCCTTACAAGGTAGGAATAGGATGAAATCTCTACAAACACTAAGGTTTTATGTCTAACTAAGGTTATAATTTCATCTTCTAACAAGGGCCTCGGGCATCCTTACTCATGGGCGTCTACTAGGGTTCTGTCACCACCCTCTTCTTCCTAGTAAGTTCTGCTTGAATTTTCCTTTGAATCATGGCTTTTTATAACGTGGGGAGTGGTTGATGAGTCATGAAAATAGTGCTTGCAGGTAGCCCAAACAGTTTCAGAGTCAAATCAGCTGGTTAGGTGCGAAAAACACTCGTTCAAAATGACCTGCGACGGACTCGGAACTGCCTACTTGTGTCCAAAAATGCGGTCGCATTTCAATTTGGCCTTGGCAGGAATGCGATCGCATTTCTAGAAAATTTCTTATTTCCTTTGTTTTCTGCAAAACACCAAAACTAAGTCAAATTCACACCAAAATGAGTTCTTTTAAGGACAAATATGTATAATTTGACACACATGACTCTCAAAGTCCTAACTCATCAACTTTAACACTTTTTAAGTTCGGAAATAGTAATTTTGATCTAAAACATACAAGTTTCACAAGAAAATGAGCTAAATATAAGGGCAAAATAGGTATATTTTTTACACTTATCAATCTACGAGCATATTATGAAACCTAAGATTGTAAAGGATGAAAAATTTTCAAATTCACCTGTCCTACGGTACGTTCCTTTATCCCGACGTAAATAGGGCGAATCACCTTTCAAAGAATGTCAAGGAAACTTGAGGGCCGGTGACATTGAAATTCTAAATGAAAGTTTCACCATGCCGCTTATAAAGATTACAAAGCAAGAGGTTAAAAAACTCGAGAATGACCAGATAAAAATAATTTTGCCTGAAAGACGGACGAAAGATGGGTTTGACCCTAAGGCATACAAGCTTCTAGCAAAAGCAGGTTATGACTTCACAACTCACACCGAACTCAAGAGTCTAAGGATCTTTGATGAAAGACCTGAGCTTTCTTTAACATAGAAAAAGCTTCTAAAGGAAGGTTATACTCTTCCTACATCAAGAAAAGGCCTTAAATATAAATCATCTGAGTCGGTTCGCATAACAAGAAGAGGGAAGGCGAAACTAGCAAACAAATCATATAACGGTAGAAGAGATTGATGATTCAAAAGAAAAAGAAACCATCGACCAGCGAACTTCTGTTTTTATACGCATCAGGCCGCCGGTTGTTCGTGCCTTAGTCTTACAGAGATTAGGTGTGAATGAAACGGAAGACGAAAGCACACAACTTACCAATAGCTCCACTCGACCTTCAGTTTTTCGAAGGTTAAGTATGCCTATTGGGGAAGAAGAGTACATTTTTAACTGCGGATGTCACTCGACCATCAACTTTTTAGAGGTTAAAGTGTAACCACAAGAAGAGACAAAAAAAGAAAAGCTTGCTTCATTGATTTCTCATCGACTTCAATATGAAGATGCGGTGAAAACTGAAAAGGTCACGAAGGTTGATGGAGAAATTCGTAGTTCAGTTCCTTCACGAATGAAGAAAAAAAACCTTGGTTACTATCAATACAGATGGTTTCTTGAAGGTAAAGCAACGTGATGTTGTCATCATCAATCCCTAAGAAGAAGATAGTGACCAAGAGGAAGGAGAGACCTCTTGTCTTCATATCACTGTTGAAGAAGAAGCATGTGTTGAAATGTTTGAAGCAGATGAAAACTTAACACCTCCATCACTTGAAGACGGCAGCCAATCCACAGTGGATGAGCTTAAAGAAGTAAATATGGGCACACCAGAAGAGTTGCGCCCAACTTTTATAAGCGTGTCACTTACTCTTAAAGAAGAGGGTGAATACATGAGTTTACTCGCTTCGTATAGAGACATCTTCACCTAGTCGTATAAAGAGATGCCTGGACTTGATCCAAAAGTAGTTGTCCATCATCTCGCGATTAAAGAAGGGTATCGGCAAGTCAAGCAGGCTCAACAACGTTTTCGTTCGGAACTTATCCCTCAAATTGAAATAGAGGTCAATAAGTTGATAGAAGTAGGATTCATCCGGGAGGTAAAATACCCTACATGGATAGCCAACATTGTTCCTGTTAGAAAGAAGAATGGATAGCTTCGTGTTTGTGTTGATTTTCGCAATTTGAATAATGCGTGTCCAAAAGACGATTTTCCACTACCAATCACGGAAATCATGGTGGATGCCATTACAAAACATGAAGCTTTGTCTTTTATGGATGGATCATCGGGTTATAACCAGATTCAAATGGCTCTAGCAGATGAAGAAATGACAACCTTTCGAACTCCAAAAGGGATATACTGTTACAAAGTGATGCCCTTTGGGTTAAAGAATGTCGGTGCTACTTATCAATGTGCTATGCAAAAGGTCTTTGATGATATGTTGCATAAACATGTCGAGTGTTATGTCGATGATCTTGTTGTTAAGTCAAAGAGATGACAATATCATTTGAAGGATCTAAAAGTGGTATTTGATCGTTTGAGAAAGTATCAATTGAGGATGAACCCTCTAAAATGTGCATTCAATGTTACTTCTGGAAAATTCCTTGGGTTCATTGTTAGACATCGAGGAATTGAAATAGACCAGTCAAAGTTGATGCCATTAAAAGATGCCAAGGCCTAAAAACTTACCTCAGTCAGAAACCTACCGTTCTTAACTGCTCTTGAAATTCAAATTCCAAACCCAATTTCAATCGCAATTCAAATTCCAATTTTTATTTCAATTCCTTGAACAAGTCAATTTCTTAAAAGCCGAAACATATCCAATACTTCATTACTTAGAAACCAGAAATTCCATCTTAAAGGTCTAATGACCAATCCAAATATCAAGTGACCTTAACTACCAATTTTCCCCACTTAAAACAAATTCTTTTCATAAAAAGTTCGAAAGTTAGGCTCTTTGGATTGCAAAAAAAACACTGAAAAGTAGGGAAAATTCACTTTAAAAACCAACTTATACATACCAAAAATCAGTCAAACAAATACCTTTCAATACCAATCAAACTACCAAACAAGTTTTCAATTTTCAACCAAGCCTTCAAAACTATCATAGATTTGGGGCAAATAATCTAGAAAATTTTATGCAACAAAACTAAAGTTTTTCAAGATTTTAACGCCAAAACAAATCATTATTGCTACTCTTTAAACACAAAAACCAGATCTAAAAACCACAATAAAAATGTTGTAAAAATAGTAAAATCATACCTTTTTTATGAAGAAATCAAAGCTATGAATCACAATTCAAATTAGCAATCATACGACAAAATTTTTTTTTTTAAAAAAAATCCAATTTGAACACAAAAACAGCCCCAAAATTAAAGAAATTCAAGGCTGAAAAATTAAGAAAAAATTAAATAATTTTTTTTTAATCAAATCTTGAATTTAAACCCAAAGCCCTAAGAGGAAAAACTTTGGTAAAAAAAAAATTAGGCCAAAACAAAAACCAAAACATTTTAGGACAAAATGTTTGAAAACCAATTTCATCCTAATCAATTCAAGAAGATGACAAACAAAAAATTAAGGCAAAGAACTTTTCAAGAGAAAATTCAATTGATCAAAAAGGAAAGCAAACAAAAGAAAAGCATAAATGGGAAGAAACATGCTGCTTTTTCTCTAGGAAGGAAAGTGCAGAATGTGTTCTTCTTTTCTTTCTTTTTTGGACTCCCAAACGTAAAACAAATTAGGGCTAAAAAACGATATTTTAAAAGGGACTCTGATTAAAACCCTAAAGGATTTATCTCCTAATTTAAAAAGAAATACATCAAATTAAAAAAGGATAAGGAAAATCAATAAAATAAATTCAAGAAATATATATATATATATATATATATATATATATATATATATATATATATATATATATATATATATATATATATATTCTGGGGTTGTTACACTACCCAATAGATAAACGAGTGGGAAGAATAAAAAAAAAACCTTTTCATTTACAACTATCCAGAGACCTTTCGGTTTGCTGAGATTCTTCGAAGCTTAGTTCCTCTTCGGTGCGGTTCAGACGGTCCTAGGGTTTTTTTGCTGCAAAACTTAAGCACCTGCGATTCATCATCTCATTTCGTTGGCTGCTGAATCGATCTCCAAGTACAAATACATTGTATTTTGCATGTTTGTTGGGGGCTCGATTCAACCTACAAATTCGACTTAGAACTTTAGAGTCTCCATTTGATTCGTTTGGGTATGGATTGAAAAAGAATTAGGGAATAAGCAAAGGGGACGGAGAACTGAGGAACAAGGAGACAAAAAAAAAGGGAATGAGATAACAAAATAGCCCTATAAAAGAATGGTTCGGTTATAAGCAAATCTTCAAGATTCTTGTTGCACAATTTGCTCACTTTAAGTGTACAGATCAAGTTTTAATATTGTGATTCGTGATTACGAGTGTCGTTTTCTGGATAGGTTTTCTAATCAATTAACTACCGTGAATACTATTGTTTAATTTTATTTTGAGAGAACAACGTAGTGAGAATGATGAATTCAAACAACGAAAGCTAAAAAGATGAAAATTCAATTGAAGAAAACTCTTAGGGAGTTGATTTCACCTATTGGGATTGTGAATTAATTACTTGAATGTTTTACATGCAATGATTCATAAATCAAGGATAAACTACACTCATAATTATCTCTGTCGAGCATAATTAATTCTCAAGCATACCATGGATTCAATATTCCTATCTAAATTCATTAATATACAAGGTCTTACGTCTAATCCTTTTTTACGATTTCTAAAGCTATCCTAAATCTCCCGATCTTAGGAATACTCTAGTTATGCAAATCAAGGTCTAAACTAAATCCCATTTTATCGAGCAAGACTTAGATACAACATCAATCAATTCATGGCCAGTGAATTAAAGGCATTAATAGTAGATATTGCATAAATGAATTCAAAACAACATACATCCAAGAATTAATCCAACATCCCCAAAGGGCTACATCAATCCTTAAGATTAAAAGTCTAGCAACTCATCATATCCTTGTTACAATCAAAGCTAGAAAAGAAAACCATCAAAACAACTAAAGAAAAGGGAAATAAAGAGTAAAAACTCTAATCTTGTCGATGTCGCACGTTTCCGTCACGATCCCCACGAGTTATCGTCTTCAATCCCACTCTTCGTGCTTTCTCTAGCTCCCACCAAAAGTCTGTAGTGGAAATTAGGGCTAAAATGTCTCTGAAAGAACTCCCTTTTCACGGCTGAAAATTACTTCATATATATAAAAAAACCGGGCAGCGTCTCGACGTTGTGCCTTTGCCACCTCAAACAGAATAGGAAATTGTTAGAGTGTCGAGACGCTTTGGGCACTGGTTCAAGCTGTAATCACTCTAAATTGTGCTAAATTATCAGAGAATATGTCGTTGTTATGCAGTAATCCAAGTACAAATTATGCACAATCAAGTAATATATACCTGGAGCATTCTAGGGTCAAAACACAGGGGAGGAGAATGAAGCAAATCACACACTTTCACTGACTATACTCAATGTATGGTACTGGAGGTTGAATATTTATAAGAGAAATGATGCTCATGCAATAAATAGAAGTAATCAAACGAGCAAATGAGATAGGAGTTAAAATAAAGATGAGGAGGATATCAAAGTGTTCACCACAGCTACTGACGGAAGAGATTGTCGCGGTCTCTTGTCAAATAAATTTATAATCCACGATTCCTAAAGCTAACTTGTAGCAGTAGTGGTCGGGGTCGATCACAAGGAACAATCGGTTTATTTCTAAATTCTTTTGTGTTTTTGAGGTAACCAAAGAGGGGGGTTTATTGATAAAAGATTAAGACATAAAGTAAAAGCGGGAAAATAAATAAGGAAAATTAAATGCAAGGAAAGTAAAGGCGGGGTTAGTTGATCTTACCACGAGGATCACTGTAGTCGGGTTTGAACTCAGTGTTAAGTTTGATTAATTTTATTCATCGATTATCAATTGATATTTAATTAACTATCTAAGTCCGGCGTACTCCGAGAACAAACCGAGAGCCATGATCCAACTATCACAAACATGCAAATGCTAAGTTTCATTCTAGTTTAAATTAATTAGTAGGCCTATTAACTAATCTAAACCGCATTGGGATCTAGCCGAATTAATTCACATGAAACGAGCAACAAACCACAATTACAATTGATTAAATCCTTTAGTTCAAGGGACGCATGAGTAATATCATAACGTTAGCCTATTTGCTACTTAGATTTAGCAAGTAAATTTAGACAGGGTGCGGTCAAGGTTGTCAATCTTTCCTACCACAATTTAAACTTGTATGCAAAGAACTAAAATCACAAAGACAATTAACTAAGTAATTAAGAATGGAAATCTCATAAAATTGAATCAAACTTACAAACTGAGGTCCCGATTAAAGCGATCCGAGCTTAGTTGGCCATAGACAAGCACCTCCAAGCTCGAGGCTCGATCAACCGACCCTTAGACTAAGAAAGCTTAAAAGAACTTTTGAAACTAGAGAGAAAAGGGGCTACAAAATTGTAGTGCTGGATGAATTGACGGATGATTCTAAACCTACACCAAAGGCCTCTATTTATAGGAGTTCTTGGCCTTAAATTCGTGGAAACTTGGTGCTGAAGATCGCCTCAAATTTGGAGAAAATCGCCTACCAAATAAGGAAAAGATCAATCCTGGAAAGCTGTCTAACGTCGTGACGCTGTCCCTTCAATTTTGGAAAGAATCGACGCTGATGAGGCTTCAGGGGCAGAATGGTCATTTTACACTCCGGTTTTGCCCGTTTTGGCCCGAATTGCTTCCAAAGCTCCAATGAGGACCTATACACATATTATACTCATTTTAAAGCATTTTTCACAAGGAATTCAACTAAGATAAGCAAATTGGGAGATTGTAAATGTATAACAAATTAGACCGATCAGCTACCACATGCGTTGATGCCCTCTCCTGTAGCGCATACACCGAATAAGTTGATATTGATGCCTAAGTGAGAAATAAGCATGTGATTCTCTTCCGGTATTACACATGTGTTTGGCTTAGAATTAAGAACGTTTCTATTCACTTAATTCATGCATTAGCGTAGTTCTCTATTTACTTGCAAGTGGTTGAATTATCCTTAAGACAACCTAAATACATTCATGAAATATCTCTTGCGGCAGTGCTAGTCCTATCGCAAACTAGAATACATGCAATGCATTGTCTCGCTCTACTTAGATATTTCCACTTCTAAATACGCCAGCTCAAAGGTCTGCCACTTGTCAGCACTAGCATTGGGGAACTTGTAATTGTACTTCCTCACGTGATAGCTCAAGCTCATGCAATGCAAGATAACTTGTGTTGGGTTTTATGCCCTAAAACTCGTAGATAGTAAATGTAACACTTGACTTGTTTTAATAAAGCGTTATTGATTCTATATATATATTGCCTAAAATAAACCACAAATCCAATAAAACTAAGAACCCCTGACTATATTATGTATACTTGAACTTTGTGTCGTAACATAAATATGGATCAAGTTCAAGTAAATAGCCTAAATGGTCTATAGTATAAGGATAAGGTTGGGTACCTTAATCCTAGGGACACTATTGACGTGGCTCACTTTGTATCTAAGACAAATGATGTGATCCTAATCGTTCATGTATAGACATGTGAGTAAGGACGTCCTATGCAATGAGTTTGCATAGAGATCGGACCAAGAGATAAGTCATTTTCGCTTTATAACACCATTTACTGCTGAAACTGAATATCTCACACGAAGACCTAGGTAACTCGTGTAGGGATTAAAGCCCCACGCAGCGAAAGACAATCAGAGATCCAATCCTCAAATTAAATAATGATTGGAATACTCGTACGACGACAATAATTTTTCAGCAATAAAACTAATTTAACATGTTGTAAACAGATCATAAAACATGCTGAATTTCAGATTAAAACTAGATCTAATCTTAGTTTAATCTAAGGGATTGAGAAGAACTTACTTTCGCTTGAAGTCTCGACCGAAAATTCCTCCTTGGGGATTTTGCAGAAAAATACAGCAGCCACAAAAAACTTCTTTGCTGGAGAAATTCACGAACACAACCACAGAGGTGCAATTAGTATTCTCTAAGGATCCTTTTGTGAGGCTTACTTGTGGGAGTAATATTTCTCAAGTAGGATTGGGAATCAGTATTCTGTGAAAGCCAGAGAGAATGAGAGTAAGAGAGATCAAGAGAAAGAGCAAGTATCTCAGATAATGAGAATAACTATCGTCTGATAACTCTCCCTTAGACGTTTGCATTACGGTTATTGTGAAAACCACGAATTATCAGTTATCATAACTGATAATTCTAATTAATAAAAATTATTAATAATAAAAATATTTATTAATAATTATTTTATTAAAAAATTAAATCAAAAATTGATTTAATCACATTATTTATATAAATCACATTTATATAAATATTCCCACATAACCTATAGTTTTAATGTAATTTAATTAAATCCAATTTAATTGAATTAAATTAAAACAAATAATTAATTAATGTTCAAACTAATTAATTATTAAATTGAATATTTCATATTCAATTATATTTCTCTCATATAAACTATAGTTTTGATGTGCATCGAATGCGCATTAATTTTTAACCTATAGTCTTAATATGAATCCAATTCATATTTAAATTTTAATATTCAAACCCCTTCAAATATTTCATTCTCCCTTAAATAAATTTTGAATTAATATTCAAAATAAATTTATATTATAAAGTTTAATTAAATTATAAACTTTATATTAATGTATCTTCATACATTATATTATTTCCCTTAGAAATTTTACCTCAACACCTTAAATGAGCTACCGGTGGGACCTAATGGACCTAAAGATCAGAAAATCCAACGATATGAGATTAATTGGTTAAACTCATTAACCATGTTAATCAATATTCGTTAACTGTGGTTCACTCCACTACAGAACTACGGTTGCACTCTTCTCACTACAAATATATTTATGTGTCCACAGATATTGACTAATAACAGCAAGTCAGTCCTTCACGTGTGTTCGTAACACCAGTTGGGTCAAATTATCGTTTTACCCCTGGGTTACCTCTACATCCTTAAGTCCCCAGTGCTCCTCTAATGAACAACCTGTTTGGGGTCCAACCAACAAACAGAAGTCCCTCTCGTGCCATAGAGAGGGCAGGACCCTTTGTTCAAGACTCGGAGACACCACTTAAGGGAACACACATCTACTTACCCTAATATCGGGAAGGAGTGAATTCCATCTTGTGTGATTATGTTCCCTGCTCCCCACTCGGTCTTGTCCCCAAAATGGTAGGCTTATTAAGTCGGCGTGCAGGCCACTCTCACCCATACAAATCAAAGGACAATCCCTCGTGAACATGGGGTCCATAACCGACTCGGGATTGAGACTAAGTTGTCTAGGTCATCCTAGTGAAATAGAAACCTAACTAGTCAACGGTGTTACAGCTAGTGGTTAACTATTTCGCAGTTCGATTTTATGCAAACTCATTGCATAGGATACCCTCACTCGCATGTCCCCTACACGAATGCGTTGGATCATTGCGTTTGTATCAAAATACAAGGTGGGTCATATCCATAGTGTCACCAGGATAAGGTACCCAACCTTATCCATATACTATATAGACCCTTTAGGCTGTAACTTGATCAACGATCCCCGTATGTCCCCACATACAGTTCAAGTCTCATACTAACAGCCTAGGATGTTTAGTTTATTGGATTAGGGTTATTTAGGCAAGACATACACAATACTAACAAAAATAAATGAACAATACATCAAATATCATTTCATTAATGTTCGGTCAAATATTACATTTACTATCCACGAGTATTAGGGCATAAAACCCAACAACTCGATCTTAATCTTGTATGGGTGAGAGTGACCTATCATCGTCGACTAAAAAAGTCTACCATTTTGGTGATGAAACTGAATATATAGCTAGGGACATAGTCTCGCAAGACGGAATTCACTACTACCCAATTTAGGGTTAGTAAGAAGGTTGTTCCCTTAAGTACTGACTCCAAGTCTTGAACAAGGGGTCCCACCCTCTCATTGTCTTGAGAGGGACTTGGTTCAGTGATTGTATCACGAACCAATTGTTCATTAGAGGATCAGTGGAACTTAAGAAACAAGATGTAACTATAAGAGTAAAATGGACATTTGACCCAACTCTAGTTACGAAAAACTAGTGAAGGGTTGACTTAATCATGATTATATTGAGTGGACAAAAATATATCTACAGTGAGGGAAGTGTAGCTACAGGCTATAGTGGAGTGTCTTGGAAGTTAACGAATGTTGGATGATGATGGAACGACTTGTCGAGGGTCGTGTCAAATAAATTTATAATCCACGATTCCTAAAGCTAACTTGTAGCAGTAGTGGTCGGGGTCGATCACAGAGAACAATCGGTTTATTTCTAAATTCTTTTGTGTTTTTAAGGTAACCAAAAAGGATGGTTTATGGATAAAAGATTAAGACATAAAGTAAAGGCGGGAAAATAAATAAGGAAAATTAAATGTAAGAAAAGTAAAGGCGGGGTTAGTTGATCTTACCATGAAGTTTATGTAATCGGTTCTCGGGATGTAAGTTTGGTATTTCAATCCTTGACTCTCTTAATTAATTGAATTATTTAACAAATTGTTTAACCGTCACTGGAACCAGTGATTAAAGACCCCTAATATTTCCAACCCGACCATGCATCGAAGCCGAAGCCTAATTAGATTGCTAACCAATGACGTCTCATTAATAAGAATCTAATTGCATTAAGTAAAAGTGGATTGTTAGGTAGACTCATATTATAAACTAGGAACAACCTGGGTGTATACAATTCTAAGTCTAAATCTCTAGATTTATCATGCAATTGAGCTAATTGGGATAACACGCCTTTCAACACAATTAACACAATAAATTATTACTAACCAATTTAGCATAAGAATTAAACCAAGTCAAAAAAATAGGTTGTCAATTTATTCTATCAATTTAATTGTAATTAAAACGGAAATTTAGAACACAACCGACAATAATTCAATAAACTAAATATGAGGTCTTAAGAATACCAAAACTTACATTACCAAGTCTCGATTACAGCAATCCGAGCTTAGTTGGCCATAGACAAGCACCTCTAAGCTCGAGGCTTGATCAACCGACCCTTAGACTAAGAAAACTTAAAGAAAAGCTTGAAACTAGAGAGAAAAATGGCTACAAAATTGTAGTGAGGGATGAATTGAGGGATGATTCTACACCTACACCAAAGGCCTCTATTTATAGGAGTTATTAGCCTTCAAATCGTGGTAGCTTGGTGCTGAAGAAGGCCTCAAAATTGGAAACTTCGTGGAGCGAATAAAGAAAAATCCAATTCTGGAAAACTGGGCAACGTCGAGACGCTATAACACAGCGTCGCGACGCTACTTCGTCAATTTAGGAAAGTTGCTCTCGAGTTGCCCTGGCGTCGAGACGCTTGGATTGCAGCGTCTTGACGCTGAGCCGCAGCTTGATCTCCAAGTACTTTCCTTATTTGCGTGGCGTCTCGACACTGATGATGGGGGTCTCGACGCTAATGAGGCTCTAGGAGCAGAATGGTTATTTTACACCTCGATTTCGCTCGTTTAAGCCCCAAATTGCTTCCAAAACTCCAATGAGGACCTATACACATATTATACTCATTTTAAAGCATTTTTCGCAAGGAATTCAACTAAGATAAGCAAATTGGGAGATTCTAAATGTATAACAAATTAGACTGATCAGATAACTAGGTTAATGAGTTTAGCTGGTTAATTTCGGATTGTTAGAGCCCATGATCTTTAGGTCCATTATTAGATCTCGAATGAAACTTGGAACAATATGATAAGATTATTTTAAACGTTTTTCTTCTCTTATCCAACTCACCACTCGGTAATAAAGTTTCTCCCCTACCCATATACTCTTTATACACTCATAATTTTACAAACGAATTAGAGTTTGAAACTTTACAAAAGAGTTATGTTATATGTTCATTTATTATATTTACAAAAGAATGTGTATCTTGAAGAGACGCAACCTTTCGTCCTCTGACATGTGGCGCATCCCAAGAGACGCTTCTTCTTTTTGTCGTTTTTTTTTTTTTTTTTTTTTTTTTTTTTTTTTTTTACCGTTTTCTTCTGTTTGTTGAGATTTTGTGTTTGTTTTTTTTGAAATCTTTCTGGTTATATATAATGAATTGTTTTCCCTTGGAATCTAATATTTGATTTTTGCATTTCTCATAAGGAATAGCTTAAAAATATTTTCGACATAAGAGACTATGATGTTTAATGAATTTTCTCCCAAATAGATAAGTAAATAAATAATAATAATAATAATAATAATAATAATAATAATAATAATAATAATAATATTATTATTATTATTATTATTATTATTATTATTATTATTCATCAATGTGGCTATCTCTTTAAAATCGTTACTTCAAATTTGTTTGTTCTTAATAACTGTTTTGGATATAAAATCCAAAGTATTTTTACCATTTCTCTTATACCTTCAATGATGCAAATCTGTCAATCTCATTGTACCAATCTCATCGAATAATTTCTCTTTTTAAAGGTTCAAGGAAGAGAAACCAGAAAATTAAACTCGGTTAAGAGACTTAGGAAACAAAGTAATCCAGCTACTCAATGGAGCACCCTAAGTACTCTTGAAGGAAATTCAACTTGGTATAACTTTTTTAATACTAAATATTGATTCCATACGATTTTTTAAAATTATTATTATTTGCGTTCATCAACCAAGAAATACAAAGTGAGGGTAGTACACACAATGAACTTTGTACGAGATATAGTAATTAGAGGAGTGTCGTAGAGATACCGACGTGGCACAAATTTATATTTCTAATCATTGAAAGCACCAGATTGATCCTTTTATCTTCTTATAATCAAAGACAAATCTAGAATTGTAGTTTTGGAGGGGTCGGATGACATAAATAATCAAGATTTTGGAGCCTAGAAGAGAGATTCTTGAAGCTTGAGATCATGGAGATAACGCCAAAAATGGGATATTGCCACGTCAGACCTGATTTTTAGTCATTGGATGTTATGATTTAATTAGTTAGATGCATTATTCTCTGCTTGATTCCATTTATGTATTTATGTGATTAATGATTTTAATCTATTGGTCATAGATTGAATGTTTGTGTATTTGAATCTAATGCTCGAGACGGGAGAAAATTATATTAGAACTTGAATGCATGATTAAAGTAGTTCTAAGATTGAAAGATTTATATATGGGACATATGAGTATAGGAGGGATACATCGACGAACAAAGACCACATCTGAATAAGAGGCATCTTGAAAATATGAAAGTATATGGTCAAAATAAGCTTTAAAAGAATTGATGATAACTACTTATACCAACAAGGTACACCTTCCTTTTCGATGACTCTCAATCGAACTTCAAAGTTAAACGTGTTTGACTTGGTGAAGTTCTATGTTGAGTGACCTCCTGAAAATTTTCCTAGGAAGCATATGAGTGAGAACAAAACATGTTGAAAGGACATCTGTCGGTATGTAACGACAATCTTCACTTTTAGAAGCCATTTAAGACAAGTATATGGTGATGTAGTCATGTCACAGTGGATACAGGGAAATGTCGAGGTCATTCCGAATTTTGATCTGAATCTTAGACAACCCGAGGCGTTACAATTTAGGAAGCACTTTAAAATTTATTAAGAGGATTAGACTTAAGATCTTGCATGTTAATGAATCCTAGACCTAAATATTAGGTTCTTAATGTGTTTGAGAATTAATTGTGCTTGGGGGATACATTTATGACTTTAGGAACTCTAACATATGGAATATTGCATATTTATTATTTGCATTCAATTTAATTAATTCATAAAACCAATGGTTGAAATCAACTCCCTAAAGACACGTTACCCATATAGCTTTCTTTAGTTTTGATTCAATCTTATCATTGTTCTCTCTAAATAAAATAAAATATGAAGAATGAAGATAGATTTGGATGGGACAAGTTGAAGGTTCTCTCGGTCTCTCTGGGAACAAGTTGAAATTGCGGCGACCTTTCTGGTCGATTTGGGGCGGCTAGTTCTGCCAGTTTCTGGAAGTTATTTGGATTTTGTGTGGGGTTAGGTGTTTCCTTTTGTGTTTGGATCTTGGAGATGGAAGAGGAAATATCCAACCAACTGGACAAGGTTCGATTGTCTGAGGAGGAAAGAAGCTTAGTCTACAAGTTGGATGACGAAGAGTTTGAAGATACGGAACGAAAATTCACAAATTCGCTGGTGTTTAAACTGATAACATCAAGGAATGTGAATCCTGAGATTTTCATGAAGATGATGCCAAAAATATGGAACAATATCCTAGTCAAGTTCAAGTGTGTGGGCAATAACATTTTTCTTGGGAAATTTATATGCCCAAAGGACAAGGATAGAGTAATCAGTGAAAGTCTGTGGATCTATGATAAAGCATTGCTGGCCTTTGAAGAACCGAATAGCAACGCTAGTTTTTCGGAACAAGAATTCAGGTACGCATCTTTTTAGGTTCATTTTTATAACGTTCCATCGGCTTGTTATTGCAGGAAACACGCTATTGTTCTAGGAAACTTGATAGGTAAGTTTGAAAAGGTTGATTTGGACGAAGACAGCGACTGCTGGGGGCAATCTTTAAGGGTTCGGGTATCCATCAATATTCACAAGCCTCTGAAACGTGGAATCCTAATGAAGCTGGGTGCTATGGCGGAGGAGCGATGGGTTAGAATTGCTTATGAAAAAATACCAGACTTTTGTTATGGATGCGGCATGTTGGGTCATCTGATTATGGATTGTAAAAAGCGACCTGAAGAACAAGAGAATGAACCTCGATTTGGGGCATCTATGAGATACTCAGGTTATCAAAAGAGGTACGGTGAAGGTAGAGAGAATACAGGCGAACCCTCTAATTTAGACGGTAGAGGTCGTGGAAGAACTAGTTTCTAGGGGTGTGCACGGTTCGGATCGGTCTGGTTTAGCCAAAACCATGGACCGAACCGAACACCTCGGTTTTGAAGGATCCTAAACCGAGAAAACCGAAGCTCTCCTCGGTTTCGGTTAAAAACCGAACCAATCAGTTTCGGTTTTAACTGGTTCGGTTCGGTTTTTAACCGATTTTTCTTTCCTTTTGCCCGCCACAAAGAATGGGTGTGAGAGATGCTGACGGTGAGAAGTTTGTGAGAGAAAGGGGCGGCGACGGTGAGAAGCTAAGAAGAGCCAATGAAGACCGAAGAAACATCATTTACATTCCAGTGGATGAATATGCATCGTTCACGTTTTGAGAGTGTCGAGAGCGGCAACAATGGGTTGAAAAGTCGAGAACAGATGGCTGAGAGACTGTGAGAATAGTGACCGGAGTTCGTGGTGGAGAGAGAGTTGAAAAGCTTGGGGAAGAATGAGAGAAGGAAGGGGAAGAGAGAGGGAGGGGGTTGATGTCTGCAAGAAAGAGAGAGATGGGTTGATGTGATGTGATGTGCAAGAAAGAGAGAATGGGTTGATGTTTGACGGCAAGAAAGAGAAGTAGATTTTGAAAAAAGAAAAGAACTAGGGTTAGAAAGTTAAAAACCTAGGGATTATGGGCTTTTAAGTTGTGGGCTTGGTGAGTGGGCTGGGCTACCTTTAATTGGGTGACTAAATAAATATATTGCAGATTTCGGTTCGGTTCGGTTATTTCGGTTTTTTAAAGAGGTAAACCGTGAACCAAACCAAAAATCTCAGTTTTTAAAATTATTAAACCGAGGAAACCAAATTTTTTTAAAAAACCGGACCGAACCACTCGGTTCGGTTCAGATCGGCTCGGTTCGACGGTTCGGCTCAGTTTTTTAACACCCCTACTGGTTTTTGGGGGACCAAGGATCACTGATAACTCTTAGTATAAGAGTTACTTACCTTATCTTTTAGCTTGGATTCTTTAATATGGGAGTAATTGGCTAGCATATTTTGATATTTTCCCTCTATAAATCTCATGCTTTGGTCTGAATCATCTTTGAGGAAATAGTTAATATTTTTCTACTGTTTTGAAAGTGAAATGCATTAAAATTTGTGTACTTATATTGCAGATCCATAAAGTCATTTTGGTAGCAGACTAAAGGCAGCATGTGTAGCAGTTAGAGTGATTGAGGAGCTGGAGATGGAATTGCTTGATCAATTCTGGAGCAAAGTTCACACGTGATTCACACGAGAGAAAAATCGGTTCATTAAATGAGCTGGCACTTTTTATTACAATCAGCTCTTTCATCCAATGGGAGTCTGCCATCTTGCTGAAAAGAAGCTGATGTAGCCCTGAATTCAATGAAGAGAGGAATATTTTTTTTAGGGCAACCACATTTGTGAAGGATATAAAAAGGAGAAGAAACAAAAAGAGAGGGAGATACATAGAGACAGCAGTGGAGAAATCGAGAAGGGAAGAGAAGGAGATTCCATAGAAGAAGGGGAAGCTGACATTTGGAAGGAGCATCTGCTGCAACCTTTCCATTTCCGGCGACTTCTTCCTTTATTTTTCTTTCTTCTTCTCTTGAACTTTGAGTAGCTGTGTTTTAAGTTTCTTATGGCTTTTTCTGGTTGTTTTATTTTGTTTTCAGCTTGTAACATGAACTAATCACCTTAAGGTGAGGATTAGGATACTTTTGTATTAATCTAAACATTGGAGCTGAGCTCCTTAGCTTTCTTAATCTGGTTTTGAGGGTGTTTAATGCTTAAGCAAAGATTTCATCCGGCCAACCATTTCTTTGCATTGTCATCTTTAGTTTTGGGAAAAACAAGGGTGGCTGAATACTCAAGGGTTAGTAGCTAGCTAAGTGAAGGGGTTAGGGATAACACTGCGCCTAATGCACATAATACAACATGTTTAAAATGAAGTGGGTTAATGGGAGTTAATCTGCTATTTTACGAGATCTGGGAAGATTCCGTGAGAAACTGCTGTGTGGATTGAGGGAGCAAAGTTCTTGCTCTAGCGTTTGATGTTTAGAGAAATACAAATAGTTCCTAATCCGAGCCTATTTTCTTAACCTTGTTGCAAGTCTCGTTTCTCTAGCATTTTGCACCTTGCCTTGTTTTATGTTTATTTTTGCAATTTATTTTATCAAAGCACCTAAGTGTAGACATTACTAAAATTTAATCGGTTACCACTTTGAATTTGCTAGAAATTAAGTTTAAGCATAGGAATTTTCTTGTTCTAATCCCTGTGGAGACGATATTAATATACTTATCACTTGCTGCTGGTCGTGTATACTTGCACGTGCATTGTGTGGAATTTCATTGAATATTTTAACCCCACCTTACAAGGCAACAATCACAGACAGAGATTTTCCGTTCACAGGATGGGGGCTGGTGAGGACGAACTAGAAGTGGGGAACGAAGGTCCGGTGAAAGACGGCCAAAACTCGGCTCCGGAATCTGCCCAACAATCTCAAACGGTGGCAGAGGCGGTGGAGGAAGCAGTTATGGAAATTTCCTACAAGGAGGAAAATACGGAGAATCCAATTATGGTGGGTGTTAATGAGGGAGGACCGTTGGATATCAGTTTTGGAAAGGCAAAGATTATGGAATCTCATAATATAAATTGTGCTAGAGTGGGCCAAGAAGTCAATCAGAGTAATTTTTGTGGGCCTAATGTAATACAACCTACTGGGATGACCCAAATAAATGTCACTTCAACAATGAGGCAATACAAGATAAACAGCAGGGGGAGAGGAATTTAGTAGACCCCACACCAGTTATTGACTTGAACCCCCCAACGGATAGGTTATTTTCAAAGAAGACTTCTGAGATTACGGGGAATGCTGGGGATGAGACCAATGACAAATCAGGGGATAAGGGCAAAAGCAAGACATATGTTGATTATGGAAACAAGGCACCTAACGGATCGAACATTGAAAAGACTAGTCCAATGGATTTAGACTTCGAGTGGAATGGGCCTAGAGGAGTCAAAATGGATCCAGATTTGATGGTTAAACAGAAACATAAGGAAATTCCTGGGGAGGGTCAAATGGATATGGTTTAGCCAGACAATCAACCAACAGGACAAGGAAAAGAAAATTCAAAGACATGGAAGCGGGTTAGCCGTAATGTTGAAAAGGGAAGCCAAGATGAGAATACAGATACAGTTACATAGAGTCTAACAGGAAGGAAACATAAAGCTGAGTTTGAAGAGGTGAGTTCTAGTAAGAAAAGAATTTTGGAATCGGAACCCTATGATATTGCAAGATCGGTGGAGGCTGTTCAACAGCTCCGCCGAACATAATGAAAATCCTCAGTTGGAATGTCCGGGGGTTAGGGAACCCCAGGACATTGAGAGCGCTACGTCATCTTATTCGTAGCCATAATCCCCAATTGGTTTTCTTGATGGAAACCAAACAACAGAGGTATGTAAAGGTGTTCATATAACACATGCGGAAGCAATTATAGGATCGGAGACACTTAACTACATCAATTTTAGAAACTGAAAACATGCTGTCCAAGTACCGTAAACAGAGAGCAGAATTTGTACCAACCTTTTTGGAGACCGATTCAACAACTCCCTTTGATTCCTTTGATCACGAATGATGTGTGGACCACCTCTAGTGTCTTCCCTACTATTCTCCGGGCCAAGAACGACTTGTGGGAGTCTATAGAGATACGGAATGGGAAGGGAATGCTTGAAGGTTCAAGCACTAGAGAGATATATGGAGATGAGTGAGTTTAAGACCAAAATCCAGCAGCATAACAATATGAAAATGGCTCTCTTTGCTTTGAATCTGATTCATACTCCTTATATAGACATCTTCCATGCAAAGAGAAGCTTCATGACACTAGACACATGGTGAAATTGCAACTCAAAGTGGATTATAGGTGTTTAATTCACAACACATGCAACTAGTGCATGGTTGTGTTGTTTTCCACTATGCATCAACATGCAAGAGTGGGAATCCCACTAAATCCACTAAATTGAATCTATATTCTGAATTTTCAGCTTGCAATTCACTCTTATTTCAATTCTAAATTGAAATTGATTTCTAGACAATTAATTTGGGACATTTTCAAGTAATTTGATATGATTAATCCAATTAATCATTGTCACCTTGTGCCTTTTATTATATATGATTCTTAATCCATATATATTGTATTTAAAACACTTTTAAATTCTTTATCTCTCATTTTCTAATTTAATTCATAATTGAATTATTGTGTCAAACACAATTTTACGATAATACCCTTTTTCCCGATTTTGAACGATTCAAGGAATCCTATCAATATGTTCTAGGCTTTAATCCTATATGAGCTAGTAGGGGGACCTAATGGACCTATAGATCATGGGCTCCAACGATTCGAGGCTAACCGACTAATCTCATTATCTAAGCTAGCCAACATTCGTTAACTACCGGGACACTCCACTATAGCCCGATAGTTGCACTCCCCTCACTATAGATATATTTCCGTCCACTTGATTTAACCGTGTTCAGTAAGTCGATCCTTCACAGGTTGTTCGTAGCTATAGCTAAGTCAAAAGTCCGTTTCACCCCTATAGTACTTCTTGTTCCTTAAGTCCCACTGATCCTCTAATGAACAATTGGTTTATGGTCCAACCAACAAACTGAGTCCCTCTCGGGCCAATGAGAGGGCGGGATCCCTTTGTTCAAGCCCCGGATACAGCACTTAAGGGAACAACCTCTCTACTATCCCCAATTCGGGTAGGAGCGAATTCCTTCTTGCAAAACTATGTCCCCAGCTATCTACCCGTTCCTATCCCTTAAATGGTAGGCTTATTGAGTCGGCGATGCTGAGCCACTCTCACCCATGCAGATCTAAGGATAAGTCCGAATAAACAGGAGTTCATAGTTAGCTCAGGATTAAGATCGAGTTACCTAGGTGAACATGAAATAGTCAGTCTTGTCAGTAAACGGTGTTATAAAGCAATAGTGATTTATTTCTCGGTCCTGGTCTTATGCAAACTCATTGCATAGGACGCCCCCACTCGCATGTCTCTACATGGATGATTTAGGATCACATCGTTTGTACTATCTACAAAGTGGACCACGTCTCATAGTGTCCCCCGGATAAGGTACCCAACCCTATCCCTATACTATAGATTGTTTTGGCTATTACTCGAGCCTGATCCACTTTTATGTCTCTACATAAAGCTCAAGTGTTCATCCTATAGCCAGGGATCTTAGTTTACTGGATTTGGGTTATTTAACGTGCAATTTTACATATTCAGTAACGACTTTACTGAATGAATCTCGACAACGACTTTATCGATCAAGTATATAATTCGTTTAACATTCACTATTTACGAGCTTTAGGGCACCAATCCCAACAGTATGGATGCGACAGAGTTAAACGAGAAATAAACTATGAGTGTGATATCTCAGTTCCTAGTGTAGGACTCAGTGGAGGCTTGATGCTCCTGTGGAAAAATGGAACAAAGGTGACAATTCGCTCTTAGTCAAAAGGGCATATTGATGCTATTATTCAACAGAAGGACAGGACATGGAGGTTCACTGGAATATATGGGAATTCTAATAGAGAGCAACATCATGAGACATGGGAGTTAATGCGAAGATTGGGCAGTCAAGTTGATCTTCTATGGATTCTTGGAGGCGACTTTAACGAAATAGTTAATAATTGTGAGAAAGAGGGCGGGGTGCCGAGAGCAGAATCGGATATGGCCGAGTTCAGGGAGGCGATTGACATGTGCAGGTTAATAGATCCGGGGTTTAGTGGCCCATCGTTCACCTGGTGCAACAAGCATTTTGATAGTGACTTAATATGGGAACGGCTGGATAGATTCCTTATTAATGTTGAGATGCAAATTTGGTTTCCTGAAATAAAGGTGTTTCATGTGGCTCTCATTGCATCTGACCACCGGCCTATTTTGGCAGATTAGAAGGAAGAACCTCCGGATCAAAGGAGTTTCAATAGAGGTAGAATTTGGAGATTTGAAGAGGGATGGATTAAATATGGGAATGCAAAGAAATTGTGAAGCAAGTATGGCACTGTCACAATAGGAGGAGTATTAATTGGAAACTAGCGGAATGTTTGTCCTGGTTAAAGTCATGGAGCAAAAATAAATATGGTGTTGAGTTTTATGCCCTAAAACTCGTAGATAGTAAATGTAACATTTGACTTGCTTCAATGAAGTATTATTTCTATATATTTGTTTTGACTAAATATAACCACAAATCCAATAAACTAAGAACCCATGGCTATATTATGTATACTTGAAGTTTATGTGTGACATAAGTATGGATCAAAGTTCAAGTAAATAGTCTAAACGATCTATAGTATATGGATAAGGTTGGGTACCTTAATCCTGGGGACACTATTGGCACGGCTCGCTTTGTTCTTTAGAGACAGACGATGTGATCCTAATCGTTCATGTATAAGACATGTGAGTGAGGGCGTCCTATGCAAAGAGTTTGCATAGAGATCGGACCAGGAGATAAGTCACTTTCACTTTACAACACCGTTTACTCTTGAAACTGAACATCTCATACATATAACCTAGGTAACTCGATCTTAATCCTGAGCTAACTATGAACTCCTGTTTATTTAGGATTATCCTTTGATTTGCATGGGTGAGAGTGGCCAAACATCGCCGACTCAATAAGCCTACCATTTTGGGGATAAGACTAAATGGATAGCTGGGGACATAGCTTTGCAAGATGGAATTCACTGCTACCCGTTTTAGGGTTAGTAAAGGTTGTTCCCTTAAGTACTGACTCTGAGTCTTGAACAAAGGGCCTCGCCCTCTCATAACCTTGAGAGGGACTTGGTTCAGTGATTGTATCGCGAACTAGTTGTTCATTAGAGGATCAGTGGAACTTAAGGAACAACATGTAACTATAGGGGTAAAACGGACATTTGACCTAGCTCTAGTTACGAACAACCGGTGAAGGGTCGACTTACTAATCATGGTTATCTAAAGTGGACAAGAAATATATCTATAGTGAGGGGAGTGCAGCTACGGGCTATAGTGGAGTGTCTCGGAAGCTAACGAACGATGAATGACTAGGTTAATGAGATTAATCGGTTATTATCATTTTGTTGGAGCCCATGATCTGTAGGTCCATTAGGTCCCTCTACTAGCTCAATAGGAATGAAACTTGGAACAATATGATAGGTTAATATTTGAAACGTTCAAAATTCGGAAAAGGATACAAAAGTCGCTTATATACGATATTTAACGACATATTAGTTTAATTATGAATTAAACTTAAAATGAGAGTTATATATTTAAATATGATTTAAATATTAAACACGTGAATAGGGATTCATGTTCGAGAAAATTCGTTGGGAGAAAGAAACCAAGATTGCACAAATAGTATTAATTTAATATGAGATATTAAATTAAATAATTTTATTTTAATTAAATAAATGATATTTAAATTAAAATAAAATAAAAATAAAAGAAAGTGGGATTATTCAGAATTTTATTTGTAAATTTTTAATTTATAAGAAATTCAAAATTTAGCAAATTTTGGAGGTGGTGCTTAATATGACTAATCACTTGTAATTAGCCTTATTGCACCACCTAATCTTATGACTCAAAATGATTCCTATTTGTTGTCAATTTTTTGTGCAATTCTTGTGCATGATTTTTCTCTATTTATAGAGGATGAGCTGATGAGAATGGGTGGATTTCTTAAACCTAAAGTGCTGCCAAAATTCTCCCAAGAACTTTCATGTTCATGCTATCAAGCTTGCTTATACCCATAAGCTTTCCTTTCCAATTCCTATCAATTGAGGATCCCACAATCCGTTCCAAGGCCTGAGGATAGTAGAGAAGATCCAAGTGGTTGTCCAAAAGCAGTTCGTGTGAATTATAAAGCATCGGATTATACGAATTGGGGACTTCAAGAGGTAGGTACCTTATTACTCTGTTTTTTGTTCTTATGAACAACATGACTTCAATGATTAAATTGATCAAATTGTGTGCCTAAGATCCAAAATTGCTTCCGTATGTGTGATATTAACACCTACATATGAAGGGTCTACCAGAGGGGTCATCGCGCGAAAAGAGGGGGAGATTCACCAGTTGTATTCCGATAATGGCCTTTCTGTCTCAAATGGTATTAGAGAGAAAGAGAAAGAGCTAGAGAATCTTCTTGAAGACGAGGAAATATATTGGAAGCAGCGTGCCAGAGAGAACTGGCTGAAATTGGGAGACCTAAACACAAAGTGGTTTCACCTACAGGCAACGACAAGGAGAAAGGCTAATAAAATTCAGGGTTTATGGGACTCTTCTGGAGTATGGAGGGAAAAGGATGAGGATATGGGGAATGTGGCCACTGAGTATTTTCAGAAGTTGTTTACGTCATCCTCCCCCAATATTGAGGATGTTGACCGGATATTAGAGGCTATTCCACCTCGGCTATCAGACGAACAGAATGTGAACTTGGCAGCGCAGTTTACTAGAGAGGAGATCCACTCGATGGTGACAAGCATGCATCCGACGAAAGCTCCTTGACCGGATGGTATTCATGCAATTTTCTTTCAAAAGTATTGGGATGTCATTGGCGAGGATCTCTATGAATTTTGTTTGAGATATCTGAATGGCGATGATAGTTTGTGTAATATTAACAAGACCTTCATTGTTTTGATTCCTAAAGTGAAGGACCCCAAGGAGATGAAAGATTTTAGGCCAATTAGCCTGTGCTCAGTTATTTACAAAGTCATTGCTAAGTCATTGGCTATTCGTCTGAAAAGAGTGCTTGATCATATCATATTTCTAACTCAGTCTGTGTTTATACTTGGGAGACTCATTACGAACAATGTTATTCTTGATTTTGAATGTATTCATGCTGTTAGGAGCAAAAGGAAAGGCAAAGAAGGAGTGGCGACGCTAAAGTTGGGATATGAGCAAAGCGTATGATCGTGTGGAATGGTCGTACTTGCGAAAAATCATGGAGAAAATGGGATTCTCAAACCGATGGATTAATCTCATTATGGGGTGTGTGGAATCGGTTAGTTTTCAAGTTCTTCTAAATGGCTCCCCAAGATCCAGCTTTATTCCAACGTGAGGACTCCGTCAAGGAGACCCCCTATCCCCTTATTTATTCTTGATCTGTGCAGAAGGTCTCTCGAGCCTTCTAAACCAAACAGAGGTCAAAAAGGAATTCACAGGTTTGAGTATTAATAAACATTGCCTTTCTTTATCTCATTTATTTTATGCATATGATAGCCTGTAGTTTTTTAAAGCTTCTAACAGAGATTGCAGGGCCATAAAGTGGATCCTAGATACGTATGAAAAGGCGTCTGGGCAGACGATAAATTTTGAGAAATCAAACTTTATGGTCAACCCAAATACATGTACAAATGTCATTGGTGAGATTGAGGATATTCTACAGGTTCAACACAAAAAGAGCTTAGGTCAATACCTGGGTCTACCCTCCCAAAATGCGAGAAACAAGAAGGAGATCTTGAATCACATCAAGGAGCGGGTCTGGAAGGCTTTACAGGGTTGGAAAGGAAGGTTTTTCTCCATGGCTGGAAGGGGAGTGTTAATTAAATCTGTAGCTCAAGCTATTCCAAACTATGCTATGTGCTGCTTTAAGTTTCCTTTGGCTTTCTGTAATGATCTTAATACTTTGTGTGCTAGGTTTTGGTGGGGAACGACGAAGGAAGGCAGGAAAATCCATTGGAGGAGCTGGAAAAGAATGTGTTATAATAAATTTCATGGTGGCTTAGGTTTTCATGACCTGACGGTGTTTAATCAAGCTTTGCTTGCTAAACAAAGTTGGAGAATCACTCGGTATCCTGACAGTTTTGCTTGCCCGAGTACTTCGAGGCAGATACTTCAAGACTGGGCATTTTCTGAACTCTAGACTTGGACATAATCCATCCTATGTTTGGCAGAGCATTTTATGGGGACGTGAGTTGTTTTCTAAAGGATATCGGTGGCGGATTGGAAACGGTTTAAACGTTGAGGCTGCTAGGGATCCTTGGATACCAAAAGAGGGCTCATGTAAACCAATTTATTCTCATCCTAATATCAGGCACTTCACAGTGGCACAACTAATTCAGCCATCAAGGGAATGAAATGTTCAATTAGTGAAAGACTCCTTTCTAGAACATGATGCAGCTTCTATTTTAAATATCCCTTTGAATCTTGTAAGTAGTTTGGATGAGGTTATTTGTCATTTGGACTCAAAGGGGATTTTCTCGGTGAAGAGTGCCTACAGACTAGGGATTCAACTTCAAGAAGCGTCTGAAGCCTCGGTATCTAACATACAACAAAAAGAAGGCTATTGGAAGAACTTTTGGAAGGCAAAGATCCCGACCAAGATTCTGATCTGTGGAAGGAGATTATACAATGATATTCTTCCTACGAGAGTTAATTTAATCAATCGGGGGATGGATATTAATCCTACTTGTGTTCTCTGCAGGAAGAAACCAGAATCGGCCACCCCTTCTGGGAATGCAGCTACACTAGACAGGTATGGCACGCCTATTTTCCACACTCTAATGTTAGTTTTTTGGATGACAGGAGAGGATGGAATACTGCGGATTTTTGTGACCACATCTGGGGAAAAAATCGAGAAGGAGGCTGGAAGACCCAAGACATCTCACGAAGCTTAATCATCGCTTGGCATATTTGGAACCATAGGAACTCAGTTCTCCACTCAACTCAGATACCAGACCCTAATCTTATACACCATCAAATCAGAAAAACGATGGAGGAGCTGTGTAAAGAAGACGAACCTGAGCTGCGTCAGAATGGATTGCAATCAGAGGTTGCGGTTGTCGACGACCCAAGACCCAGGTGGTTGCCAATTCCGCGGGGAATTTGGAAACTCAACTGTGATGCCTCATGGAGTAATCGGTTGAACCGAGGTGGCATTGGATGGATACTTCATCGGTGGGACGAATCTTCGGTGAAGGCTGGCTACAGAGCAATCAATAGGTCGTGGAAAGTCTGTTGGCTGGGAGCGAAGGCATTGATCGAAGGTTTGAAGACGTTCTCGTGTGATTCTCCGCCGGTTCGTGTTGAGTTGGATTCTCTCCAAATTGTTCGTCTTCTTCAGGAGCTGGATGAGGATTTCACGGAAGTCTCCCTTTTCTTGAATGAAGTTAAGAGTCTGATGTCTAATATTAATGTGCATTCCATTACTTATGTGCCTAGATGCCATAATCAGATGGCCCATAATCTGGCCCATAAGGCATGTGAGTCAAACTCTGATGAAAGTTGGTCCAACTATTTTCCTGTTTAGATGATGGCCTTAAATAGGGAGGATATTGGTTTGTTGATCACACCAGTGGGGGTTCCTGTCAGTTTGAATTTGTATTTTAGTGAAAACTCCTTGTTGTAATGCAGTCAATGACCTACGACTGGTATCTCAGGTTGTATTTATAACAATATATTTTTACATGTTGCCCTAGACACATATATGGGCTTAATGGGCTAAAATAAAGCAAACAAGAAAGACATTACAAAAGATATCAAATACATGGGTTTTTTATCAAGTGGGCTTGTCTTCTAATTCTTCAGTCTTCAACTCTTCCCCTCGAACTTGTGGTCTTCTTGTAAGCCCAAGTTTGTCAACCATTAGTTGAAGCCGTGAGTGCCCTAATGCCTTGGTGAGAACATCTGCCGTTTGGTCTCCAGAAGGTACGTATCTTATCTCTAGCTCTCCCTTGTGAATTGTATCTCTGACAAAGTGGATATCTATTTCGATATGCTTTGTCCTCGCATGCTACACTGGATTTGACTCTATAGCTGCTGCACTAAGGCTGTCGCACCAGATGATAGGCCTAGATTTTTTAGGAATTTGAATCTCACTGAGAAGAGAACTAAGCCACGCTATTTTAGATGCAGCTTGAGCGAGCGAACGGTACTCAGATTCAGCACTTGATCTAGCAACCACCGATTGCTTTTTTGACGACCATGATACTAGATTTTCACCGAGGTATGTGCATATCCCTCCTACAGATCTTCGATCATCTGTGTTGCATGCCCAATCGGCATCTGAAAAGGATACAATATCCATGTGACTAACTGGTTGAATGTTAATTCCGAGCTCTCTGGTTCCCTTCACATATCAGAGAACTCTTTTCAGGGCTAGAAGATGAGTTGTCGTCGGAGCTGAGAGAAATTCACAGCAAACGCCAAGTCCGGCCAGGTATTGCAAAGGTATTGTAAACCCCCTATGATACTTCTGTAGGGAATAAAAGTCCCCACGCAGCGGAAGCGCATCGATTGGACCTTACGTCGTGTATTAATTAACATTAAAATACCGTTACGAAAAGGCAAAATAAACTTTAAACACGCTTCAAAGTTGCTGGAAATTGCTATAAACATGCTTGAAAATTAAATCTAATTTATTTTCATGTTTTTCTAAAGAAACGAGAAAGAACCGTTACAAACCTTCGTTGTAGATTTGACCGTTCTTCGCCAACAACGCTTCAACGAACGAAAACGCAGCAGCCTCCTTCTAGTTTCTTCGCTGGAAAATTCTTCTTCAAAGACACAATAACCACAGAAATTACATCGGTATGTCTCTAAGTCTAGGAGGCAAAAGACTTGTGGAGTCTTTCTCTAAGAGGGAGGCTAGAGAGAATTCTATGGTCTTGTCTTGTGAGTCTAAGAGCAAGAGAAGAGTACTGAACCAATTAGGTCTAGTGTTCTATTTATAGAAGAGAGGCCATGAATAAAATATTCAATTAAATCAATCTTTTCCAAAATTGATTCAATCTTTATTCCTTTTTAATCAATCCAAGATCAATTAATTCCATAATTGATTAATCATTTCCACAAATGACTAATTACTTCCATAAGTGATTAGATCATTTCCATAAATGATTAATCACTTCCTTAAGTGATTAATTATTTCCATAATTGATTAACTCCCGGCTAATGAATTCTTTAATTAATTAACCACCAATTAAATATCACATATTTAATTTCCGGCCTTGAATTAATTAATTTTGCCCAAATAGATTTTAGGCCTTAAAATTAAATAATTCATATTTGAACTCTTTCAAACTTCCATAAATTTATTGTGACTCAAATTTATATTAATATTTGAATTTCTTCAAATATTAATTTCTCTCATAATAATATATCAATATATATTATATTGTTTCCCTTAGTAAATTGAACACTTTCAATTTACATTTATTACTTAGTTGCCTCAAATTACTTTATGAGCTACCAATGGGACCTAATGGACCTGCAGATCAGAAGCTCCAACGATGTGAGATTAATTAGTCAAACTCATTAACCAAATTAATCAATATTCATTAACTGTGTATACATTCCACTATAGACTCATAGTTGCACTCTTCTCACTGCAGACATATTTTCTGTGTCCACAGATATAGACCAATATCGACTAGTTAGTCCTTCACGAGTGTCCGTAACACCATCTGGGTCAAATTACCGTTTTACCCCTGGGTTACTTCTATTTCCTTAAGTACCAGTTCTCCTCTAATGAACAACCTGTTTGTGGTCCAACCGTCAAACAGAAAACCCTCACGTGCCATTGAGAGGGTAGGGCCCTTTGTTCAAGACTCGGAGTGACCACTTAAGGGAACACTCATCTGCTTCCCTAAAGTCGGGAAGGAGTGAATTCTATCTTATACGATTATGTTCCCAGTTCCCCACTCGGTCTTGTCCCCAAAATGGTAGGCTTATTGAGTCGGCGTATTGGCCACTCTCACCCATACAAATCAAAGGACAATCCCTCATGAGCAGGAGTCCATCCATAGTGTCACCAGGATAAGGCACCCAGTCTTATCCTTATACTATAGACCCTTTAGGCTGTTTCTTGAACAATGATCCCCATATGTTGCTACATATAGTTCAAGACTCATATTACAGCCTAGGATGTCTAGTTTATTGGATTAGGGTTATTTTAGGCAAAGACAAATATAAAATAACTAATAACATTTAATGGAAAAATATATCAATATTATTTCATTAATATCCGGTCAACGGTTACATTCACTATCTACGAGTTTTAGGGCATAAAACCCAACAACTTCTATATTCAGTAGGATTTTGTAAAGGTTGTCCATTTGTTTCACTCAAAATTTTTCCTGTTGCCATCGGTGTTGAACAAGGCTTGATGTTTTCAAAACCAAATTTTTTCAATGAACTCTCTGCATAATTTCCTTGGCTCAAGTGTAAGGCTTCCCCTGAATAATTAACCTCTATTCCAAGAAAATAATGGAGCTTTCCCATATCTTTCAAGGCAAATTTATCATTTAGCTCTTTAGTGAATCGATTAATCATCTCTTTATCATTCCCTGTGACTAATATAACATCTACATAAATCAATGCCCAGATGATTTTCTTTCCTTTGTTGAAAAAGAATAGAGAGTTATCTGATTTAGAGTTTTCAAAACCCCACATTTTAAAAGTTCCCTTCAGCTTCTCGTACCAAGCCCTTGGTGCTTGCTTTAGTCCATAGAGGGCCTTTTCTAGTTGGCACACATAGTTTGGTTTCAAGGGATCTATAAAGCCTTCAGGTTGAGACATAAACACAACTTCTTGTACTTCTCCATTCAAGAAAGCATAATTAATGTCAAGTTGTCTTATGTCCCAACCATATGTGACAGCTAGAGTTAAAATGATTTTAATTGTAGGAGCTTTTACCACAGGACTAAAGGTCTCTTTAAAATCAATACCTGGGGTTTGATGAAATCCTTTTTGCAACCAGCCTTGCCTTGTATCGTTGTATTGAGCCATCTGGGGTTTTCTTCAACTTGAAAACCCATTTGTTTCCAACCACATTCTGATTTGGATTAGGTGGCACCAGATTCCATGTTTTGCTAGTCTGCAAGGCTGTATACTCCTCAACCGTAGCCTTTTTCCATTCACTACTTAGCAGGCCTTCCTCAACATTAACTGGCTCTCTAAATTTCAATTCTTCATCTTGATAATCACCTTGAACATCAACTGAATAAGCCCACTGTTTTGGTTTAAAAATTCCTGCTTTTCCTCTGGTCACCATAGGATGTTGATTTGTAACACCAACCTTAGATGACTCTACAACTTCACCTGTTTTTTCCGTTGTTACATCATCAAAATCACTTTCTAGAGATCTTTGAATAGGCACGTTAGATATAGGTGATGAATTCCCCTTCTCCATACTAGCAGTGTGTTGCGAGAACATGGGAAGGCTAGAACTAGAGCCTGTGACAGAACCTGATTGTGTGGTATCCATAGGAGCCAAATTGTTGTCTAAATGAGCCTCACGAGTCAAGGGTAACGGGGTGCTTGTCGATGGATTACACCAATATTTCGGATTGGGATTAGAATGAGTGGCAGGAGGGTGATTAATAAGAGTGGGCAACCAAGACATTATAGTTTCTGTTTGGGAAGGTTGAGTTTTTGGAGACAACATGAACTTACCTTTGAAAGGAAAATCCAGTTCATTGAACTTAACATTTCGTGAAATATACACTCTTCCCATCGAGCTAAGGCACTTGTAACCTTTGTGTTGATCACTATACCCCACAAAAACACACTTGGTAGTATGGAAGTGAAATTTATGTTGCTGATAGGGTCGTAAACATGGATAACACGCACACCCAAAGGTCTTGAGAAAGGAATAGTTGGGTGTAGACTTGTACAACATTTCAAATGGTGATTTTCCATTTAAAACAGGGGTAGGTAGCCTATTAATAAGGTAAACCGAGGCTTGAAAAGATTCCCACCAAAATTTTAGTGGCATCGAAGCTTGGGCTAGGAGGGTTAAACCGGTTTCAACGATGTGCCTATGTTTCCTCTCGGCTCTCCCATTTTGGGCTGAAGTATGAGGGCATGAATGCCTAAATTCAATGCCATGTTGGTGAACAAAGTGATTGAATGACCTATACTCACCAACCCAATCAGATTGTAGGGTCTTAATTTTTGTACTAAATTGGTTTTCAACAAGTGCCTTAAACTCCTTGAAAGCGTTCAATGAATCAGATTTATTTTTCAAAGGATAAATCCATGTGTATCTACTATAGTCATCAAGAAAGTGAATATAATACAGATAGCTATTATTGGAGCATGTAGGTGCCGGTCCCCATAAGTCAGTATGAATGAGATCAAGAACATGTTTAGCATGTGATGTAGAAGTTTGAAAAGGTAAGGAATGTGATTTGCCAAACTCACATGCTTCACAAAAACTGAAGTTTTCATTGATTTTCAACTGTGAATTACAACTTTTGACAACTTGACTTAGGACTTTTGATGAGGGATGACCTAACCTCCTATGCCACACCTCTTTCATTGAATCAAAAGAAATAACAAAGGCTTTCGGACTAGAAAGACTATTGATACTAAAACTAGACTTCTTGGCTTTAAAATGAGTTGGTGAAGCACCTTTTGGAATGTAAAAAGGGTCATAGACTTCTTGTAATTGGTATAATCCATCTTTAAGTCTCCCTTGATGTAGAACCTTGCCCGTGAGCTTGTCCTTCACAAAACAAAGAGAGGAGTGAAATTCAACATAAACATTGTTATCACATGTCAATTTGGAAACACTAAGCAAATTCTTAGCAATATTAGGAACATGCAAAACATCTTTTAACTTGAGTTGATGATGAGATAGTGAAGGTAGAGAGGCAATACCAACATGAGCAATTTCTAGTTGTGTACCATCACCAACACTTAGTGTTTCCTTACCATTGTACTCAATCTTTTGAGATAAATTGTTATGATCATAAGTCACATGGCTGCTAGCTCCACTGTCAGCATACCAATTTGGATCTACAACAATTTCTGAGATTGCTAAATAAGTCGTTTGCCCTTTATCTTGGTTTGATTGTGAGCCCATGTATTGCTTAACAAACCTAAAATGACATATTGCAGCTGAATGGCCATATTTGCCACAAACTTGACAAGTTGGCTTTGCATTTCCATGTCTTCCTCTACCTCTCGATCTGCCTCTGAAACTATTTCCACCTCTGTTTTGCCCTCTATTGTCAGTGAAATTTTGATGTCTTTGATTGTAGTTGTTGTGTTGTTGTAGTTCATATTTCCAAACTGTTTTCCTTGAGCAAAGTTGGCTGTTGCATTTGCTACCTCTGGATTGTGTGAGAGAATATTCAAATCCAGCAGTTGATTTTCAAAGGCTAGTAAGGTAGCATGAGCTTCTTGCCATGTTAGATTACTCGTACCATTTAGTTGACAAGTAACAGGTAAAAATCAGCATCTAACCCAGTTATAACACTTGAAATGAGGGAGCTCTCAGATATGGGATCTCCTGCTAGACTAAGGTTGTCTGCAATTTGTTTCATTGTAGCCAAATAGTCCACCATTTTTGATGTGTTCTTTCGTGTATTTTGCAAGCTTCTTTTAAGTTGACTTATCCTTGCTTTGTTTGTGGTCCCATATCTTTCTTCTAATGCTTTCCAAACGTTTCTTGCGTTTTTGAGGTTCAAGACATCACACGCTATGTTGGGCTCCATTGAAGAGTAAAGCCATCCAAGTAGGGCTTGATCAATAGTAACTCATTCTTCATAAGCTGGATTAGGAGTCAGATTAGTAGAGTTACCTTCAGTTGCAGAAATGAACTCAGGTGGGCTGGCTTTAGTTCCAAGAATGTAGTCGTCAAGCCTCTGACCCCTCAGAACTGTCTGCACCATGGACTTCCACAAGGTATAATTATTTTCATTGAGTTTTACCGATAAAGCTGTACTTAGAGGATTTCCAAAGGTCGGAGTTGCAGTGAGGATTGTAGTGATTTTTCCTTGTTCTTGAGACTGAACCACTTGATTCATCGTAATAGGTGTGATGGTAGTTGTCTTCATACTCGTTTCTGGAGTCTTTGCAGCATCTTCCACTTCAGAGGTTTTTGAGAGGACTTCATCAGGATTCATCTCGAAGGATGGCGTTAGTCTAGTAGCTCTAATACCAAGTTTGAATTTGTATTTTAGTGAAAACTCCTTGTTGTAATGCAGCCAATGACCTACGGCTGGTATCTCAGGTTGTATTTATAACAGTATATTTTTACATGTTGCCCTAGACACATATATGGGCTTAATGGGCTAATATAAAGCAAACAAGAAAGACATTACAAAAGATATCAAATACATGGGCTTTTTATCAAGTGGGCTTGTCTTCTAATTCTTCAGTCTTCAACTCTGTCCCACACGTGTTTGTCTTGTTTAGTTTTAAGAGAAATTTTGGTAGATAGGCAGTTTTATATACATATTTTCATAAATGTCCATAGTTTTGTAGATTTTCAAGATTAGATTTCCAACATTTTTTCCTTACCATTTTACCCTTGTCATATTTTATAAGATATTATCTTAACTAAATCCTTAATATTTTGAAAATATGATTCTTGAGATTTGATTTCTTGTCATAATGATTCCAACTTATTTTCCTTTTATTTCATCCATTTTCGTTCTCTTGTTTGGTAATTTTCGGTTGATCCATTTTTTTCTCTTTTTTTTTTCTTCTTTATCGATTTATTCCTTCACGTTTTTTTCTTCGTGGCAGCAGTTTTCTATTTTCTTCATTAACCGAACAAAAGCTAATCGATTTTTTTCTTCCCGTTTTTTCTTCCCGACAGCAGTATATATAACATATTCGCTTGAATATCTAAAAAATGTGTATATATTTCGATTAATATTCATTTTACTGACATAACTATTTCGGTTATTTTATATATATATATATTCCCAGTAATATACCGTTTATAATCTATGCATATATTGCATTGATTATTATATATTCTGGTTAATATTCAATATATAATAGTTTAGTATATATATCCCATAGTCTATGTACTTTTTTTTTTTTTTAGATTTTTGCATTTTACAGAAAAACATTTATATTCATATATAACTTCATATATACCAGCTTATATATACTATGTACATAAGTTTTCCTTTTTTTACTCATTATTGTAGCCACGTATACCGAGTTTTTTTCTTGTCTCATTACTATTAGTATTAAATATATACACTTGTATACTTAGTTATTTGCCAATATATATTATATATATACATGTATGTATGTATATTAAATATACCAATGCATTTAGGAGAAATATAGATATTGGGAAAAAAAAGTCTGTATATAACTATAAAAAAACTTTATTTTTTAAATAATATATACATATGTATATATTAAATATAGCACAGTGATGAAATTCAACGATACCCACGATAAAACAAGAGAGACCATGAGGGAGAAAGATCATGAGGGAGGAATGAAGGGAGGGAGAAACCGTGTGTGAATTGGGAAAAATAGTGAGTGATTTTAGGGATTTTTTTTTTTTGAAAAATTGGGAGTGATTTTAGGGATCTTTCAAATTTGGAAAGTAATTAAAAAAATCTCTTTCCTTTTCCATTCACTATCTCTCACCCACGTTTGTGTTTCCTTTTTTTGGTTTTATTTTATTTATTTTATTTTTTTAAATAGTTAGTAGTGGATATGAGGGCTTAATCGTAAAAGGACCATGATTTTTATGAAAAAAAAGTTGAGCCATTACGCCTTTTCTGTAAAAAGTGGGAAACTTGGACATTTATGAAATATAGGGTGCAAATTTGGGCTATCTATGTACTTTTCCCTAGTTTTAATTGATGTTTCTTTCCTAAAAAAAAATAATAAAATCAAATCAAATATGAAACTCAATTCAAAGGACAATATAAACATTTATTTGCACTCTATATTCAAACTTGACCTATACACTTGTGATTGGGCGCTTTTTTATTTTTTCGCATCATCTACCTAAACTATATGTAAATCTCTTGACTGTTCTGATCTTTTATCTCAAGGTTAAAGAGATTCACATGTGACCTTTCCAATCAAATGTTAATGTTTATAAGACAGAAAAGTTGACAGTTGAAGAATATTGCTAACATATAGTTGACCACTATAAAATGTCAATAACTATTTAAGTTGATGGATAAAAGAGATCAACTTTTGTCACAGTTGATAACTCAAAACGTCAATTATAGCTTAAGTTGTTGGCTAAAAACATTAATGATCCTTTTAAGTAGACAACTACCCAGAGTGCACTTGTCTTGTTATTGTTAATTATCAGAGTGCATATCAATCGATGGGTCATGAATATAACATTGCACAAGAAGAGTAATTGGTAAATTTTTTAAAATAAGATCATAAATTCATGCACGTTCATACCACATATAAATCTTGAAGAAAACATAAGTAGGTAATAAAAAAGATCAATTGAAATGAGAGACCAAAACAAAAGCACACAGCATTTCGAGATTTAAGAAAGCGGAATTGATAAAAGCACTTTTATCAGCCACACACACAAAGCACCAAGTGCAGCGAAGAGCCACTCCAAACGCCACAGTCTGCCAGAGTTTTTTCATCCTCAAGCTTCCAACCATTAAAAACCAGGCGCTGATCTTCTGGAGGATACCCTTCCTTCGCTTGGATTTTAGCCTTCACATCGGCGATTGTATCCGACGTCAAAACATCTAAATTCATCTTCTTGCCGTCAAGAGTTTTCACGAAGATCTGCATCTGCATTTGAACACAAGAAAAATGTCATCCTTGTCCAAATAGAGATTCTAAAAAGCAAATTAACTTGAAGAAGCTAATGAAAACCTGGGGCTGGGGACGGAGGTTTCTTATCAACCACTTCTTTCGAAACTTGACATCCATTGAAACAAATAATTTGGCCTTGTTTTCATTCTCTAGGAAATCAAAGGCATCGAATACAAGATCTTCATCCATGTCTGGTAATGCTTGGACTGCTTCGACGACTGTTTGAATGGAGAAGGAGTTTGAGATATCGTCATTCTTGTTCGACTTGTCTGCCATCGAAGGAACCAACCTTACCACGGCTTCTTCTTCAACCACTTTTGAAGTTGTAGGCTGTGATTAAAACTCAGCAGAGAGAGAAGAGAAGATATATGCAAGGAAAGAGAGAGAGAGAGAGAGAGGAAGATGAAGGATCAAATGAGAGAGTAAGAAGCCAAAAAGCCACAGCTAGTTTTCTTGTTTCGAAAATGGGCGAGTGACATGGCAATTATAACTTCTCAATATCATCAAATATTATTCATAATTAGTCCTCTTTTTCTTAATGACTATTCATATTCTATTCCTATGTTACCATACCATTCAGCTATGCTCGCTTTTGCACCTTTTGGCTACTTAAAATAGTACTTTATTTTGTTGATCTCACGTGTGTCTTGATCGATGTTTTGTTCATACCATTTTTTTTGTCAAAAAAAAAAAACCTTGTATACGAAAACATTAGATTTTGATAACTATTTTTAAAAATTTTAAAATCTGACCAAGGTTTGAAAAGTACTACATGAGTGTGTATATATAAATATATTTGCAAAGTACTTTAAGATGCTTATAATATTTTTTTAAGGTTAATTTACAAGTTTTTGTCTAGAACTTTCAAATTTGTGTCCACTTGGTACTTAAATTTTAACAGGTCATAGGTCCTAAACTTTTATTTTTGCGTCCAATAAGTTGTCTTTGAACTTTCTAATTAAATTGTCTAATAGGTTACTTAGAATTTTAAATTTTTTGTCGAGTAGATCTTTTAAATCTTCATTTTCTATCTAATAGGTCCTGGACGTATTTGACAATTTAAAAAATTCATAAACCCATTAGAGAAAAAAAAAAAAAAAAAAAAACTAGAAGTTTAGGGTCTTATGGTAAGATTTAAAAATTTAAAAAAAAAAATTATTTAAGTAGCAAGATTTTAATTTTAAGAAAGTATATATATTTTTTCTTTAAATTAAAACTATGAAATTCCACATGTATTGAATATATAAACCCATTAGAGAAAAAAAAAAAAAAAAAAAAAAAAAAAAACTAGAAGTTTAGGGTCTTATGGTAAGATTTAAAAATTTAAAAAAAAAAATTATTTAAGTAGCAAGATTTTAATTTTAAGAAAGTATATATATTTTTTCTTTAAATTAAAACTATGAAATTCCACATGTATTGAATATATTAGATAGATCCTTCTGATGCAATAAGTTACTTTGTTAACTATTTCTTATGTTATTTCTTAGTTTAATTAATTGTTGTTATTCACAATTGACAGCTGGTTCATGTAATTAAGAGAGGATCCTAAAGAAAAAAAAAACAAAAAAAAAAAAAAGCAGGATTCATCACTAGTAAACTTGGACCACTCATGTATCTCCATAATGACATGATATTGTACGTTTTGGGTATATAAGCCATCATGGCTTACTTTTTGTCCACCCAATATTTTTGTTGAGACAAGAATAAACCTTGCTTCAATTGAGATGATTCCAAACCAAGAAAAATTTGGTCATTCTCAAATCCTTGAGCATAAAATGAGAATAGTCCAGATCCACAAGTAGTGAAGGACCAGTAAACAAGATGTCATCAACATAGACTAGTGAAGCAACAAAATTGTTACCAGATCCACGAGTGAACAAAGAATAGTCCGATTTGGACTAAATAAAACCATGACCCAATGGAGCAGAGGGAAATTTTGTAAACTACTGATGAGAGACTTGTTTTAAACAATATATAGACTTATGTAGTCTACAAACAAGTTTCTCCCCCTAAGGAGTAGTATGTGAGACCTTGTATCCCAAAGGTAAATGACATGTAAACCTCCTCAAATAAATCACAATTAAGGAGTTGTGATAAGCGCCCAATATGCTTAAGTTTACAAAGCTAGAGGTCCTTCTAGGATCCTTGTAAACGGACACAAATAAGACTAACTTACCGAATGATTCCAACCAAGAGTTTAGTTAGAAGATGAATCACTCTTAGATCAAACTTAGAATCTATGATGGTCACTCAAAGATCCTAAGACGACTCACTCCATAATTATATTGATCAAAACTAATCCAATGAATCGGTTGAACATCAAACCTAAAACAAGATTTGAAAGAAAAGATAACACCAAAGGGGTTGAATAAGCAAAAGTTTTTTAATATGCATAATCTGAGTTTTCAAGAGTATTACAAGCCATTTTAAAGGCCAAATGGTCGTGGATAGACCAAGGAACTCAAAAGTCATTCATTTACACTTAATTGCAAATTGTAGAAAATTGACCTAGGAACTTAAAACTTTTTTTTTTTTTTTGAGAAAATAGGAACTTAAAACTTGATTGCACATCAAACGAGCAGCCATATCTTAAAACTAAAAAGATAGAATTGCTTTAAATTGTCTTAAATATGTGCTATTGTTTGCTGTTTGCTACCGCAAGCGCACGGGTCGCACAAGTAATATAAAACGGTAGTAATACCGAGTATCGAATCCACAGGGAAGCGAAGCGAAAATTAAGCAAAAATAAAATCTCTTGAGCACTAAAAGTACTTAGGCAAAATAATATTTAGGGAACAGCTCATGCAAATAAGAGAAATTTAAAATTCAAAGCAGGAAAATAATTTGATCAATCAAATAAAAAAAATATGGAGAAAGAGTTTTCTTTTAATGGGAAGAGGGGCCTTGAAAATCAATTATGAGTTAAACAATTGTTATAATTCTCCTATCTCATTGCCCAACTAATTATACTCCTAGAATCTCCGTTAATCACATAGGTTCTCCTGTCGGTTTCCCCTAATTGTAATTAATTCATTTTAACAACCTAAGTGTCCTTAGCGCCATTAAAAATCATTAATTATTACGCTCTGATTCATTTTAGGAATCTAAGTTTAATCAACTAATCCCGGTGTCACGACGGGCAATTAAACTAGTTGCATGGATTATGATCTATCCTAACTTCTCTCCGTCGAGTTTCCATTAAGGATCGAATCATTACACAATTGGCCAGATTGAATAAAGCATTAAGCACATCCATACAAATAATTAGGAAAAAGGGCAAGAGACAGGTAATTATAACAACGTTTCAACTATAATTTCATTCCAAGACCCCAAATTGGGGTTTAGCTATACATAGCTAAAATATCCACAACATTTACAATAGAAAGCATAATTTAAGAGCATAAAAGGAAAGGAATTGACCGTCGAAAAACCCCTTCGCTTGGCGCTCAAAGCTCCGCCGAACACTCCTTTGAGCTTCCTAAGATGCTCCCAAAATTCCCCAAAATATTTCCCACTAAAGAATTCTCTCAAAAAGGCTAGAAAGCCTTGAGAGAGGCTCCAAAGGAGCCAAAGGAAGGAAAGAATGGATTGAAGAATGAATTGATTGATCGTAAATGAGGCACCCAAGGGTGCCTTTTTATAGGCCCGAAATGGGGGTAGCGTCGCGACGCTACATTGCACAGCGTCGCGACGCTGCAACACACGCGTCTTGTTGCCCAAGATATGGGTAGCGTCGCGACGCTGCCTTGCATAGCGTCTCGACGCTGCCCCAATTTTCAGAATTTCCAGCTTCGGTTTTGGGCTGATTTTTGGGCCTTCTCTTCACTTCTTTTGGGCATTTTCATCATGATTGGCTTCATTGGATCCCCTTTTGATCCATGCTTGGATTTGGGCTTCATTTGCTCCATTTTTGCACTTTTTCTCCCAAAATCACCAACTTTGCTCCTAAGGACCAAATAACGGAATTCATTAAATATTTTCATTAAAAACACGATTAAAGCACAGAAAAGCCTAATAAATTGGGACTAAAATAGCGACATTTCTGCTCGCTATCAGCTATGGAATCCGCTCCTGATAGCGAGCATAGCTAGCTAGTTTTCCCTAATCAATTTAGTAGTCTTTTATGATTTATTGGCCATTTTATTGCACTTAATGTTTATTTTGTAGGAAATTGTTGATTGGAGCTAAAACGTGATTTTGGAGTCAATTGGGTGTTCGGAACGCAAAAAGATGCAAAAGAACCGAAGAGAATCAAAGAAGAACAAAGTCAACTCATGGTCAACCGCAGGCTAGCGTCGAGACGCTAGCTCTTGAGCGTCTCGACGCTAGCATTCCATATCTGATCAGGTGCTAAAAGGTCACAGCGTCGAGACGCTGCGACCTTAGCGTCTCGACGCTGTGTAATTTTCATTCCAGAAACGCGCGTTTTGAAGGCAGCGTCTCGACGCTACGACGAAAAAAATCAGAATATAAGGAAATTTCGGCTAGGTTTTAGAGGACTTCGTTTTGGGACTTTTTGGAGCCAACAACAGAGGAAAAACAGAGCATTTTGGAGCTGAAGCAAAGGGAGCAAGTTTGAAATCAACCCATTGTTCATGGGGATCGTGACGGGGACGTTCGGTCTCGGCCTACAACGAGTTTAATTCCTCTTTCCCTCACTTTAGTTAGTTTTGATGGCTGTTTTAGACTATTGCTATATTGTAACGTTGTGTATGAGTAGCTAGGCTTTAATTCTTAGGGATTGATGTAGCCGTTGGGCACGTTATGGATTGATTTACGGTTTTTTATGTTATTGATGTCATTTATGCATATTTGTGTCCTTAATGCTTTCAATTTACCGGCCATAAATTGATTGATGTTTATGCTTGAATCTAACTCGGGAGAGAGGATTTAAATTAGAAATCAATATGCATAACTAGAATTTAGCTAAAAATCGGGAGATTAAGGTTAATTCTAGAAATTGTTATAAAGGTTAGCCTTATTGCCTTGTATGTTTATTGGATTTAGATAGGGATATCGGGTTCAATTGCATATGGGAGAATCATGTATGCTCGGGAGAGATATGTGTGATTTTAGTTGCCAAGATTTATGAATCATAGTATGTGTTAATCCGTTTATTAATCCATAACTCCAATTGGTGAAATCAAATCCCTAAGACCAATTCTTCCCATTAGATTGTCACTTTTTGCTTTAGTTTTGTGTTTGAATCAATTATATTCTCATTCAATTCGATTCCCTAAATAAAATTGGTCAAAAGTATTTTCGGTAATTAAAATTGACTAGACACCAATCCAGAGGACAACATTCGAATTTACATTCACTATATTATAACTTGACCCGTACACTTGCGGTAAGCAAATTGCTCATCAGCTCCTCATAATGGCAACGTTTGACAACCTTTGACATCACGAAATTCCAAGAGATGCAAGTTGGACAGCCACCTCTTCACAAATTCTGCACACTTTTTTCGTCCCCCGTGCCATCTTCCAAAATACACAACTTTTCCTGTGCCATCTTGACTCCATTCTCTTCTTGACTTGCTGAACTAACATTATACAAAAGTTTGGATTCAAAATTCTTTGCCTCTTGCTGTGCATTTGCTAGCTTTTGAACATGCAATGTGAAAGCCTCTTGTATCTTCTTTGCCTTGCTCCTTGTGATTGGTCCTTCAAGTACATGCAATGGATTATTGATTGAATCCATATCAAGTTGTTCCTAGCTCAAGCTCAATACTGAAATCTACTTCTCGAATAGGAGAGGTAGTCTTGGAAGGTCCTCGAGAAATATGTGAGAAAATTATTTCACCACCTAGCACTGAAACCATCGAGTTCTCCAGACCTTTGGTGTCGACCACTCTAAGGTCCTCGACACATGCTTGTCATGTGTAGTGTTCTTTTATCGGTGTCAAATGGAATGTACATTCGAAATCCATTACCCACTCTCCAAACTATTCTTCTCCTAAGACCAACAACACTTAAGCTAATTTGTATATCCATCAAGTACATTTGTTGAACTTTCAGCTTCATTCTTTTTTGTCACGGGCTGTTTATTCTTCGAAGCAGCTGGGATGTGTATGAACTAGGTATGTAGGCATGAATGTAGTTGTGTGCTGCATTCGAACAATGGGTATGAAACGTTCGTGGAGTGGGTTTCGAACATTGTTTCTATGTGGTTTGGTTTTTTTAGATTTCGCATTGAGCTTATTTGGTTTAATTTATAAGTACTCTTGTTTGAAGGATGGAGACGAATAAATGCTTACTCATCTGATATGGTGGTTCATGGGATGAGGTACAGGGTTGTTACGTGGGAGGTGAATTGACGGGTATCCATGTGCCAGTGACACTGAAATATGCACAGCTGAGAGATATTATATGTGGAATTTTGAACGCAAGCTCGGGGGAGTTTGAGATTAAACTGAGGGAGTGATAACTGCCCAAAAGGTAGTTATTTAGGCCTCATTTCTATATTGATTTGTGTGTCTTTTGTGCTTAATGGGGTTGGTTTTAGATGTATATTATATGTTTTAACCCATTTGGAAGAATGGAAGCTTTGGAAATCATTTTGTGCAGAATCTGTTGCTGGGCGACTTGAGGGAGCAAATTCTGTGCTGCAGCAAAACTGGGAGCAGAACTGCCACGTCACAGCTCGTTAGCCAACTTCATGAACCGACTTCTGTTGAATTATTTTCGGGATAAAGGAGCAAGGAGAGCCCTACACGTGTCCATGTTGACCTAATTCAAGTCTCCTATCCTTCTATAAAAGGAAGTAGCCGCCCAAGTCAAGATCATTCCACTTTTGGGAGAAAACATTCCATTCTTGGGAAGTTCCTTCCACCTTTGGGAGCCGAGTAGAGAAGAGAGATTGGAGACCATCTAGAAGACCATCATTGCAAGCTGATCGAGGATATTAGTATTTCCTTTTATTATCTTGTAATTATGGACATGCCTACTCAGATTGTAACGTGTGTTTCCATGCATATTATGAACTAAGTAGCTTAGGTGTTGGTAAGGAAACAATGTGATTGCCGTACTTAATTCTAGTAATAAATATTGATTATTGCATCTTGATTAATTGTTGTGTTCATTCCTATTTTATGCCCGCTTGGCCAGCCGGTATGAATACCTCTCTCTAGTTTCAGGGATGATTTAGAGAGTATGTGGCGGTTAATCACACTACGATCATTGTGTATTGGTGAACGCCAGTGACTGAGCTAGGGATAGCCAGTTGCCTAGTGCTTGATCGGTCGTACTTCATTGGGATTGAAACACATTCCAAAAAATCCGGAGTTCCGGGAGGAATCCGCTAATAATACTGCGAGAGTTTGCATGATCAATAATATTGCTAGAGCATCTTTTAAAACAATTACTGAATCCTGACCAGCGCCTGTTTCTAATATGTCTGCCTATTTGTTTATTTTCTGTTCTTTATTTTGCTTCAGCATTATTCTTATAAAATCCAATCATTTTTACCATCTTTGAAACCATTAAAGAGTTATACAAAATAGATAAAGTGGAAGCTAGTTCAGGCCTTGGATTGATAATACTTATTACTTGCTGCGGACTGTGTATACTTGCACAGAGTTCTAGAGTCCTTTTATACCATTTTTTTACTCACTCTAGGAACCCAACAGAGAGAAGTACACATTGTCGATTGACGCACCTCCATAATACATAAGAAATGACAATGGCGTTGGTTTCCTTTTAAACCGTGATGATCTTGCTAATGCGCAAATTGCTAACCGCAAGTGTACGGGCCCAAGTTATAATATAGTGATTAAAAATCGAATGTCGTCCTCTGGATTGGTTTTCTAGTTCCCCTAATTATTAAAGGTATATTCGCCCAATTTTATTTAGAGAAAATAATCGAGAAGTATGCAAATCAATGAAAAACTCATCAAAGCAATAAAATATGGAAACTCAATGGAGAAATGCCTTAGGGGATTGATTTCACCTATTAGATGCATGAATTAATTCAAAGAATAATTAAGAACGAACTCGTAACAAATTCATAAACCAAGGATTATCGATAATTAAAAGCCTCTCCCGAGTGCAATTAATTCTTTATGCAAATTAAGAAATTAATATCCCTATCTAATTTCAACAACAAGCATAAGCATTAAAGAACAACTCTCATAACGGTTTCTCAAGCAATCCCAAATTTCCCAATTGTAGAATTACCTAAGTTATGCAATTGATGGTCTAATCTAAACTACCCTCTCCCAAGCAATTAGTTCAGAAACAAGAATCATACAATCCGTGATCAAGAGATTATAAGCACTAAGCATACAATTGCATAAATAAATCGCGTTACGAAACGTCCTAAAAAATCCGTAAATTAATCCATACAAACTAATGGCTACATCAAGCCCCTAAGAAACAAAATTTAGCTACTCATGTCTCTAAAAATACAATCAAAATCAGTCCAATACATGCTAAAAATCAGTACGAGAAATAAGGGAGAAAGATTAAACTCGCTAGCCGTGATTCCCGCGCGTTCCCGTCACGAGCCTCCCGATCCAAGCTCCCAAAATCAAGCTCCCTTCGTCTCTCCTGAATTCTGGCCGTTTTTCCCTCTCTAAAGTCGTGTTTCTCTCTCCAAAAGAGCCCCCTCAATCAGATGGCATCGCAAAATATATATACTGTCCATTCTGCGCGACAGCATCGAGACGCTAAGGACACAGCGTCGCGACGCTGTCACGCGCGTGCCCTAATTATTTCAGGAAAGTTCGCAGCGTCGAGACGCTGTGGAGGTAGCGTCTCGACGCTGCCTCGCATTCGCGCCTCCTGACTTATACCTAGCGTTGAGACGCTCCAAGGGATAGCGTCTCAACGCTAGGCCTTGAACTTTGCTTCTTCTGCTCGTTTATTCGCTCGAATTTATTCTTCAGCTCCTAAATCACCGGTAATCTTCAAAAACATCGATTTCCATTGAAATGCTTGATTCCTACAAAACAAACCAAATAGACATAAAAGTGGCCAAATAATACTCGAGACTAACACTAAAATATCATAAAATATAGCTCAATAAATTGCGCTATCACTTGCAACTCTTCAACTGTTCATAATAGCCGAGCGAACTCGTGGGGACGTGTACGTACCGAAAATGCCGAACGTAGAATCATTCAATTTGGATCATTTGAAAATGTCGAATGTGGAATCATTCAATTTGGATGAACTAGACCATGATATGGATCCGTTGAATGTGAGTCCAATGCCCTGGATGACGTCACTAGACAACGATGACTTAAACTCATGGCATTCATATGTGAGGGAACAATGGGGTCGAATTGAGCAAGAATTTATGTGGTAGGGACAGGCGCAATCGAGTGAAGTGGTCCATAATGAGGCAGATGTTGTTGTACCTTCTGTACAAAGGGTTCAGTCGAGTCATGTTGTGGTTGAATATGATTCATTTCACAATCAACTTACGAGGGTTACTGGTCCTTCTGGAGTATGCACTACTAACCAGACTCAAACTGCACCAAGTGGATCACTTGTTTTGCATGGACAGTCTTCCACGGGAGAGGACATACGTGAGGGTGAGATCTTCCTCCACAAGGATGACTTGAAAAGAAGGCTAGCAGTTCTAGCCATGAAGAAAAATTTTGAATTTAGGGTGAAGAAGTTGTGCAAGGACTTATATACGGTCGGATGTGTGGGTGAAAGTTGTAAATGTTACGTGAGCACACATGCTCCATTGGCATCTTGAACCACAACCATAAACAAGCCAGTGCCGGAGTCGTTGGACAAGTGATCAAGAACAAGTTTACGGGATCCGGGCGTATGTACAAACCCTGACACATCATTGAGGACATGAGGCAAGAGTATGGGGTTAACATTAGCTACGACAAGGCATGGTGTGCAAGAGAGGTCGCCTTTGCTCTTGCCAGGGGTACTCTAGAGGAATCGTATGCCAGACTACATGCCTACGCGAATTGCTTACTGCAAGTGTACGGGTCAAGTAATAATATAGTGTTTTCGTGTAAAACGAGTGTCGTCCTCTGGATTGGTTTTCTAGCAAATTAAGTACCGTGAATAATCTTGTCCAATTTTATTTAGAGAGCAAAACTTAATGACAAAGATAAATCTAAAGACAAAAAGCATCAAATAAAAGTGGAGATTCAAATGGAAAGACTCTTAGGGAATTGATTTCATTATTTGAGATTGATGATTGATTAATGGGAATGAATTTAGCGTGCAATTATTTTACAAGTCTAGGAACCGTGAATCACAACTATCTCTCCCAAGCATAATTGATTCTCATGCATACAACAAACTTGATATCCCAAACTAAGTTCATTAACATGCAAGGCTTTGGGTTTAGTTCTTTTAACAACTTCTAAAGTGATTCTAAATCTCCTGATCTTAGAATTCTACTTAAGTTATGCAATTAGGGTCTAAGCTAAATCCTCTCTCTCGAGCAAGATTCAACACTAAATCACATTCAATCAATGGCCAATTAATCAAATGCATTATAACATAATTGCATGAATAAAACAAAAGCACATTCATACCAAAAATCAATCCAACAAATTAAACAACTACATCAATCCCTAAGACAAACAATTAGAAACTCATAGTCTTGAAACTACAAACACTAATTGAAAGAAAAGCCATAAAACAATAAGAGGTAAGGGAAAGAAAGGGATAAAACTCGAATCCGTCGACACCATACGTCTACATCACGATCTCCATGTCTTCTCGCTAGATTCCCGCTCCTTGGCCTTGCTTCAGCTCCCACCGAAGGTCTCTAGTCAGAATTAGGGTTAAAATCTAAACAAATGGACTCCTCTTGGTCGTAGCACAACATATTGTATTTATAGGAATTCTACCGACAGCGTCGCGATGCTGTCCTGCTGCCGCCAAAAAAAGAATAGGAAAAATCATGGCAGCTTCAACACGCTAGGGACAGTATCGAGACATTGTCCTCTTTGCCACCCTAATCAGCTAAGGAAATTTTCTAGCCTCTCGACACTAGCTCTCGGGTCTGGAGGAAGCCATGACGAACAATCAAAGAGAACCTACGTCTATGAAGGTCATGAGCATGAACAACCTTGAAGGAATGACGTTTGACACACCCCACTCCTTCAAGGTCATTCTTGCTCATGATTTTCACAGACATAGGTTATTTTTTTCCTGTCACCGGCGAGACGACTGAAGGGAATAAAAGTCCCCACGCAGCGGAAGCGCATCGAAAGGACCTTACGCCGTATATTAATTAACATTAAAATACCGTTACGAAAAACTCAAATACACTTTAAACACACTTTAAAGTTGCTGGAAAATTGGTTTAAACATGCTGAAAAATAAATCTAAATTTATTTTCATGCTTTTCTAAAGAAAAGGGCAAGAACTGTTACAAACCTTCGTTGTAGACTTGACCGTTCTTCGCCAACGACGCTCCAACGATCGAAAACGCAGCAGCCTCCTTGTCTTATAATCTCTGGAAATTTCTTCTTGATTGACACAATAACCACAGAGGTTACACCGGTATGTCTCTAAGTCTAGGAGGCAAAAGACTTGTGGGAGTCTTTCTCTAAGAGGGAGGCTAAAGAGAATTCTAGGTATTGTCTTATGATTCTAAGAGCAAGAGGAGAGTATCTTTTTGACCAATTAGGTCTAGTGTTCTATTTAAAGAAGAGAGGCCATGAATAAAATATTCAATTAAATCAATCTTTTCCAAAATTGATTCAATCTTATTCCTTATTTAATCAATCCATGATCAATCAATTCCACAATTGATTAATCTTTTCCACAAATGACTAATTACTTCCATAAGTGATTAGATCATTTCCATAAATGATTAGTCACTTCCTTAAGTGATTAATTATTTCCATAATTGATTAATTCCCGGTTAATGAATTCTTTAATTAATTAACCACCAATTAAATATCACATATTTAATTTCCGGCCTTGAATTAATTAATTTTGTCCAAATAGATTTTAGGCCTTAAATTAATTAATTCATTATTTGAACTCTTTCAAACTTCCATAAATTTATATTAATATTTGAATTTCTTCAAATATTAATTTCTCTCATAATAATATATCAATATATATTATATTTGTTTCCCTTGGTAAATTGAACATTTTCAATTTACATTTATTACTTAGTTGCCTCAAATTACTTTATGAGCTACCAGTGGGACCTAATGGACCTGCAGATCAGAAGCTCCAACGATATGAGATTAATTGGTCAAACTCATTAACCAAATTAATCAATATTCGTCAACTGTGTGTACATTCCACTATAGACTCACAGTTGCACTCTTCTCACTGCAGACATATTTTCTGTGTCCACGGATATAGACCAATATCGACTAGTTAGTCCTTCACGAGTGTCCGTAACACCAGCTGGGTCAAATTACCGTTTTACCCCTGGGTTACTTCTATTTCCTTAAGTACCAGTTCTCCTCTAATGAACAACCTGTTTGTGGTCCAACCATCAAACAGAAAACCCTCTCGTGCCATTGAGAGGGTAGGGCCCTTTGTTCAAGACTCGGAGTAACCACTTAAGGGAACACTCATCTACTTCCCTAAAGTCGGGAAGGAGTGAATTCCATCTTGTACGATTATGTTCCCAGCTCCCCACTCGGTCTTATCCCCAAAATGGTAGGCTTATTGAGTCGGCGTATTGGCCACTCTCACCCATGCAAATCAAAGGACAATCTCTCATGAGCAGGAGTCCATAATCAACTAAGGATTAAGACTAAGTTGTCTAGGTCGTCCTAGTGAAATAGAAAACCAACTAGTTAACGGTGTTATAACCAGTGGTTACTATTTCGCGGTCCGATCTTATGCAAACTCATTGCATAGGATACCCCCACTCGCATGTCTCCTACACGAACGCGTTGGATCTTAGCGTTTGTATCAAATACAAAGTGGGTCGTATCCATAGTGTCACCAGGATAAGACACCCAGTCTTATCCCTATACCATAGACCCTTTAGGCTGTTTCTTGAACAATGATCCCATATGTCGCTACATATAGTTCAATACTCATATTACAGCCTAGGATGTCTAGTTTATTGGATTAGGGTTATTTTTAGGCAAAAACAAATATAAAATAACTAATAACATTTAATGAAAAAATATATCAATATTATTTCATTAATATCCGGTCAACGGTTACATTCACTATCTAAGAGTTTTAGGGCATAAAACCCAACAAACTCCCACTTGAGCTAAAACACTAGTTAGTGGGATGTAAATGCAGTAATCTAAAGCTGGAAATGTCATGTATATTAAAATAATACAATGAACTAGGGCGTCCTTATACCCATTATACATTTCTCCCACTTGCCCTAGATTAGATGGCATACATATCTCCTAGACCTAGACCCTCTAGATGACCCTCAACCTCCATACTCAGCCTCCATGGTTGAGTCTGCTATGCATCCTTGTTTGATGCTTCTCCACACTACTGCTCCTCCATTGAGGGTGAATACTGACCCTGATGTGGATTTCCTTGAATCCTTATCAGCTTGAAAGTCAGAGTCAGTGTATCCAGTAAGAATCAAATCCTTAGCTCCATACACCAGCATGTAGTCCCTCATTCTCAAAAGATACTTGAGGATATTCTTAACCGCTCCCCAGTGGTCCAACCCTGGATTAGACTGATACCTACTGACTACTCCCACTGCATAACATATGTCAGGCCTAGTGCAGAGCATAGCATACATTAAGCTGCCCACAGCTGAGGCGTAGGGAATGTGTCTTATGTTCTCAATTTCTTAAGGTGTCTTACGAGACTGTTCCTTAGACAGGTGTACCCCATGTCTGAAGGGTAGTAGTCCCTTCTTGGAGTTTTGCATCGAATATCGAGACAACATTTTGTCAATATACGTTGCTTGAGACAGTGCTAGCGTTTTGTTCTTACGATCCCTAATGATTTGGATTCCCAGAACATATTGAGCCTCTCCCAGATCTTTCATTTGGAATTGGGCTGCTAGCCATTTTTTAACGTCAGTGAGGTATCCTACATCATTCCCAACGAGTAGGATATCGTCTACATAAAGTATTAGAAAAGCTACTTTCCTTTTGTTGACTTTCTTGTACACACAAGGCTCGTCAACGTTTTGGTCAAAACCAAAAGATTTTATTGCAGTATCAAATCTAATGTTCCATGATCTGGACGCTTGTTTCGATCCATAAATGGATCGATTGAGCTTACAAACCTTTTGTTCCTGACCTTGGGCTATGAACCCTTCAGGTTGAGACATGAAGATATTATCTTCAAGATTACCATTCAGAAAGGCAGTCTTGACGTCCATTTGCCATATTTCATAGTCATAATATGTGGCTATGGATAAGAGAATTCTTATGGACTTTAACATGGCTACAGGAGAAAAAGTTTCCTCATAGTCAACCCCTTCCTTTTGGGTATAACCCTTTGCCACTAGTCTAGCTTTGAAGGTCTGTACCTTTCCAGCTGCATCTCTTTTTCTCTTATAGATCCATTTGCACCCTATGGGTTTTACCCCATTTGGTAGATCTGCGAGTTCCCATACAGAATTGGAGTGCATTGACTCCATTTCCAGGTTCATGGCTTTGACCCATTCATCCTTATCTTCGTCATTCATTGCTTGTCGATAGGACAATGAATCCTCAATGCCATCATTAGGTATGACAACCTGAGTTTCAGTTAAACCCAAGTAGTGATCAGGTTGTAATACAACCCTCCCACTGCGTCGAGGCACTCTCAACGTTTGAGATGGACGGGATGGATCTGAAGAATTAATTCCTTCATCAACCCTTGTTGAAGGTCCAGCTTCATCAACAACTCTTGGTGACTCTTCAATAGCTTCTCCTAATATTATTTTGCTGTGTGGTTTATGATCTCTCATGTGGTCTTCCTCTAAGAAGGTGGCGTTTGTCGATACAATCACCTTATTTTCTTGTGGGTCGTAGAAATAACCACCTCTCGTTTCTTTAGGGTAACCAACAAATTGGCACAGTTTTGAACGAGGTTCCAGTTTCTTAGGATTTGTCACAAGCACGTGTGCTGGACAACCCCAAATGCGAAAGTGATGCAAACTAGGTTTACGCCCCTTCCATAATTCGAAAGGTGTTTCAGAAACACTTTTCGAGGGAACATTGTTCAAGATGTATACTGCAGTCTCTACTGCATACCCCCAAAACGAGCTAGGCAATTGAGCATAGCTCATCATTGATCGAACCATGTCTAACAAGGTTCTATTTCTCCTTTCTGATACACCATTCTGCTGAGGTGTACCAGGGGCTGAGAGTTGAGATTGGATTCCATGTTCTATCATATAATCCTGGAATCTTTGATCCATATACTCCCCTCCTCGATCAGATCGAAGTACTTTAATAGATTTACCTAACAGGTTTTCAACTTCAGCCTTAAACTCCTTAAACTTTTCAAGGGCTTCAGACTTATGTCCCATTAGGTACAAGTAACCATATCTTGAATAATCATCTATGAATGAGATGAAATATTCGTACCCTCCTCGAGCTTTTACATTCATTGGACCACATAGATCCGAATGTATTAACTCTAAGGGTTCTTTGGCTCTGTAACCTTTTCCAGTAAAGGGTCTTTTGGTCATTTTTCCCTCGAGACAAGATTCACAAGGTGGTAGTGAATCATCTTCTAACTTACTTAAAAGTCCATTCTTTACCAAACGACCGATTCTATCGATGTTTATATGACCAAGTCTAAGAAGCCAAAGATGAGTATTGTTACTTGTTGGAGAAATCTTTTGCCTTTTTCTTTGAGTTTCAGCATTTTTAAATAATTCGTGATTTAAAAGTGCTTTGTTTTCGGTTGGTCTTAATACATACAAGTTATTTTCTAATTTGGCTGAACAAATAAGTACACCATTCTTATAAATGAACGCTTCATTCATATCAAAAGTAACTGTATACGATTGTTCAATCAAACATGAAATAGAAATTAAGTTCCTCTTAATCTTGGGAACGATTAACAAACTTTCTAAAAGTAAGAATCTATTTCTAAAAAATAACTTCGCAGCTCCCACTGCTTTAGCTGAAATGACTTCTCCAGTTCCGACCCTGAGTGTCATTTCCCCATCGTTCAACTGCCGAAAGGAACTATTTTCCTGAAAAGAAGAGCAAACATGATTAGTTGCTCCTGAATCAAGTATCCAGGTAAACTCATCATGTTCTACCAGGCATGTTTCTAAAACCAGTAAATCAAATTTACCTTCCTTTTCCTTCTTTTTCTCAGCAAGGTACTTTGGGCAGTTTCTCTTCCAATGTCCATCTACATTGCAGTGGAAACACTTGCCCTTATCTGCCACAACTTTGGTTTTTCCCTTGCTTTTAGCAGCAGTACCGGGAGCTTTCCCCTTGTTTCCTTTCTTCTTCTGAGTTTTCTTTGAAGAAGTGGCTACAGATTTAGTTCCAGAGGATGAACCCTTCTCGAACTTTCTTTTAGAGTGAACAACGTTTGCCTCTCCTTCTATCTGTCCCTTGTTCTTAAGAAGAGACTGATAGAGTTGTAGCTCATTCAGGAGGCTAGTCAGGTTGAATGTTATTTTATTCATCATTGCATTGCTTCGAAACTGTAGAAAACTCTTCGGAAGAGATTCTAAGATGAATGCAACCTGACTACGCTCATCTATGACCGCCCCGTTTGCTTCTGCCACGTTGAATTGGACCATCATATCCAGGACATGCTCCCGAACAGACGTGCCCTCTTTCATGCGACAGCTATAAACGTATTTGAGAGCGTCATGGTGGAGTTGGTAGGACGGTTGTCCAAACATCTCCTAGAGAGAGTTCATAATCTCCCTCGCTGTTACCATGCCCTCATGCCTTTTAGCCAAGACTTCAGATAAGCTGGATAGGATATAGACGCGAGTCTTATCATTGGCCTTTGTCCAGCGGTCATAAGCATCCTTAACTGCTTGGGATGCATTACGAGCAGGGTCTGGAGGACAATCCTCCGTTAAGACGAACCGCAGATCATCGACAACAAGAATCGTATTCAGGTTCGACTTCCACGTAGCGTAATTTTCGCCGGTTAATTTCTAATTTTTAAGAAGAGAGACAATTGAGGAAGACATTGCTGAAATTTAAACAAACAATGACCGTATTAGTTATCTTTGCCTTAACCCATCATACAAGCAAACAATTGCACACAATCCAATCAATTTAGCAAAACAGACAATCACAGAACCCTAAAACTATTTATTTAGTTTTGCAATGATGTTTCAGAGGTTTAGAATATCAGCCACCGAAGGGTGATCAGGCACTCCTCCTCTGAAATGAGACATTTCTCAACTAATTCTAATTCCAGAATAACTCATATTCCTATAGACATTAGCCACCGTTGTTCGGTCAAGGATTTGTTAACACTTTTAACTCATCCTTGTAAGTGTAACCCTCCCACTTTCAGATCTCAGAGGCACGCACCAACAGGCTACCGAAGGGAAAGACAACTGTTGGTGATTAGCCTAAGAGCTCCTATCCTATTCAAGAGTTCACGATGTTCTGAATCCTATGATCAGGCCCTCCGAAGGGATGGTTGCGCCAGGACAACTTGTAGGCGGATCATAGGACTCTCACGGTGTGGACTAGGGGTGGAGACCGAGGGATACATTGACATGTGTCCCGCTCCCACTTACTCTAGACATTTTTCCCATTCACCTTGATATTGATTCATGCAAACACTTTCCGAAGGGAGGCCGCTCCTAAGGCGACTCGAAGTCGAGCATGAATCTCACGTTGTGAATATAGGGACGTAGGAGCAAAACTTGATTTAAATCTCGTTTTGTAATTTTCCTCCCACTGAAAATGTCCTAAGGTTAATTTAGGATTGTTTAACTTAGATAAAATTCGGCTAAGTCAATCTATCTAAGTCTGATCCTATTATAACAATTATGGAAAGGATTCAACCGCAATGTTTTAGGTGAATTAAACTTCTTTTAATAAACCCAACATTGCAAGTCAACACTACTATGGTTAATTCAACTCAATGTTCGGGTCAGTTCCCAGGTAGGAGGTGTTCCGTAAACCGTCAACTTAAATACCCCCAACCTTAGACAGAACTTTACCGAGAGAGTTCCCTTATAACCTCAGTAATGTAAGGTCTTTACTCTAAAGATCTAGGTGCATTAAACACTTTTAATAAACCTAGTGACATTGCATGCTAACATTTAACTATGATTAATTCAACTCCGGTATTCCAGGTCAGTTCCCAGGTAGGAGGTGTTCCGTAAACCGTCAACTTAAATACCCCCAGCCTTAGACAGAACATTACCGGTGGAGTTCCCTTATAATCACAACAATGTTTTTCCTACTTAGTCAATTAAAACTATTTTTAATTCTAAGTAAGAAAAGATTCTAATCCTATTAGAAACTGATCTAGGTCTAATTAATTTTAAACAATTTAAAATTAATCCAATTTATCCTATGATCTTATGTTTGCATGCAAATCTTGATTATAGATTGACGGTTTCTAATCATTAATATTAAAGAACTATTTCACATTTTAATGATTAATCCTATAATCAAGAATCTAGGGTTTAATTCATTCAACAATCTCATTCAAATTAAATAATTAAACCATACTAATTGCATGAATAATATAACAATTATATTATTAACTATGGATGTTTCATGCTTCATGCAATATTGATTTTCTTTTAATATAACAATTATAAGGCAATCAAGAAAATCAATCAAGCATGCTTCATTCATCACATTAAACATAACTATTTATATTTAATTTAAGTAATGACATTCTTCATGCTTTCCAATTTTTCATATAATTAATATACACTTATATTAAAAAATATGAAAATAATTTCATGCATTTAAACATACATTATAACAATTTATAATATATAAAAAAAATGCATGAGCATGTTTATAACCTAAGGTGGAATTAAAATTTTATATGACATCCATAAACCATATAAATAGCAATTGAACCGGTTAATTTTGGCCCCTAGGATAAAATAAAGCATTAAATTACAATAATTTTAGCTAAATTCTATCCTAAAATCCTTCTGCAGCTCCAAAAGTTGGTCTAGACAGCACAAACCGCCCCGAACAACCTCGAACCGGCTTCCAAAATCACAAACCATGCAAAAAATTGGCTGAACCGGACCAAATAGGTCCCAGCCCAGCCGAACCGGACCGCCCACCTGCTTGGACCGCGTCTGTTGAAGCCCTAACGAGCGCCGCCATCGTAACAGCGTCGAGACGCTATAATCGCAGCGTCCCGACGCTGTACGCTTTCCTTATCTGAGCGCCTGTGGTATCGAGACAGCGTCGAGACGCTGTTGGAGTAGCGTCCCGACGTTGTTGCGTCTGGAGGCAGAATCTGGGCAGTGGCAGCATCGTTTCTTCGATTTTTCTTCCGATTTCAGCGGCGATTTCTCCGTTTTTCATCTCATAAAAACCTATTCTAGACCCGGACTTACATAGGACTCGATTTTACATAATATACCCGAAACACCGGGCCTTACATGATCAAAATCACATAAAAATAAAATCTATGGCCATAAAATTAACCTAAACAGTTCAACGCAAACCGAACATACATTATGCATAAATCCCACCTATTAGAGCCTATCGCAAATTTTAATATTAATTAATAGGGACAGCGATGACTCTGATACCGATTGAAGGGAATAAAAGTCCCCACGCAGCGGAAGCGCATCGAAAGGACCTTACGCCGTATATTAATTAACATTAAAATACCGTTACGAAAAACTCAAATACACTTTAAACACACTTTAAAGTTGCTAGAAAATTGGTTTAAACATGCTGAAAAATAAATCTAAATTTATTTTCATGCTTTTCTAAAGAAAAGGGCAATAACTGTTACAAACCTTCGTTGTAGACTTGACCGTTCTTCGTCAACGACGCTCCAACGATCGTAAACGCAGCAGCCTCCTTGTCTTATAATCGCTGGAAATTTCTTCTTGATTGACACAATAACCACAGAGGTTACACCGGTATGTCTCTAAGTCTAGGAGACAAAAGACTTGTGGGAGTCTTTCTCTAAGAGGGAGGCTAGAGAGAATTCTAGGTCTTGTCTTATGATTCTAAGAGCAAGAGGAGAGTATCTTTTTGACCAATTAGGTCTAGTGTTCTATTTATAGAAGAGAGGCCATGAATAAAATATTCAATTAAATCAATCTTTTCCAAAATTGATTCAATCTTATTCCTTATTTAATCAATCCATGATCAATCAATTCCACAATTGATTAATCTTTTCCACAAATGACTAATTACTTCCATAAGTGATTAGATCATTTCCATAAATGATTAATCACTTCCTTAAGTGATTAATTATTTCCATAATTGATTAACTCCCGGTTAATGAATTCTTTAATTAATTAACCACCAATTAAATATCACATATTTAATTTTCGGCCTTGAATTAATTAATTTTGTCCAAATAGATTTTAGGCCTTAAATTAATTAATTCATTATTTGAACTCTTTCAAACTTCCATAAATTTATATTAATATTTGAATTTCTTCAAATATTAATTTCTCTCATAATAATATATCAATATATATTATATTTGTTTCCCTTGGTAAATTGAACATTTTCAATTTACATTTATTACTTAGTTGCCTCAAATTACTTTATGAGCTACCAGTGGGACCTAATGGACCTGCAGATCAGAAGCTCCAACGATATGAGATTAATTGGTCAAACTCATTAACCAAATTAATCAATATTCGTCAACTGTGTGTACATTCCACTATAAACTCACAGTTGCACTCTTCTCACTGCAGACATATTTTCTGTGTCCACGGATATAGACCAATATCGACTAGTTAGTCCTTCACGAGTGTCCGTAACACCAGCTGGGTCAAATTACCGTTTTACCCCTGGGTTACTTCTATTTCCTTAAGTACCAGTTCTCCTCTAATGAACAACCTGTTTGTGGTCCAACCATCAAACAGAAAACCCTCTCGTGCCATTGAGAGGGTAAGGCCCTTTGTTCAAGACTCGGAGTAACCACTTAAGGGAACACTCATCTGCTTCCCTAAAGTCGGGAAGGAGTGAATTCCATCTTGTACGATTATGTTCCCAGCTCCCCACTCGGTCTTGTCCCCAAAATGGTAGGCTTATTGAGTCGGCGTATTGGCCACTCTCACCCATGCAAATCAAAGGACAATCTCTCATGAGCAAGAGTCCATAGTCAACTAAGGATTAAGACTAAGTTGTCTAGGTCGTCCTAGTGAAATAGAAAACCAACTAGTTAACGGTGTTATAACCAGTGGTTACTATTTCGCGGTCCGGTCTTATGCAAACTCATTGCATAGGATACCCTCACTCGCATGTCTCCTACACGAACGCGTTGGATCGTAGCGTTTGTATCAAATACAAAGTGGGTCGTATCCATAGTGTCACCAGGATAAGGCACCCAGTCTTATCCCTATACTATAGACCCTTTAGGCTGTTTCTTGAACAATGATCCCATATGTCGCTACATATAGTTCAAGACTCATATTACAGCCTAGGATGTCTAGTTTATTGGATTAGGGTTATTTTTAGGCAAAAACAAATATAAAATAACTAATAACATTTAATTAAAAAATATATCAATATTATTTCATTAATATCCGGTCAACGGTTACATTCACTATCTAAGAGTTTTAGGGCATAAAACCCAACAACGACGTCGTTGGCTCCTGTAAAGCATTTCGTGCTCAAATCCCCATTTCTTCAAGGTTGTTCTTGCTCCTTCTCTCAACAAACAAACGTTGTCAGCTCTTATAAAGAAAGCATCAGAACATGGCACTAAAGCGATACTCGCCGGTGAAGAGGAAGAAGTGAGAGACGGTACAATCGAAGATAGATATTGTGAGCAAGTCGTTTAAGTAACTGCTGATTTAAATAGAAGAGAATGAAGTGAGTTAGGTTTAAGTAACCGAGGAATTAAAGTGAAAAGACATCTAAGAGCATTGTTTAAGTAACCGAGGCATTAAAGTGAAGAGACAACTAAGAAAGTCGTTTAAGTAACCCAGGATCGATAATCGAGAACGTGAAGAAAAATCGCGACACAAGAGAGAGAAACGAGAATCCAACAAAACGAGAGTTCAACTTTAATTCCTCGGTTACTTAAACCTAGACATTTGTCTTAAACTGAAGTGACAACTGATTGCGAGAGCGAGAGCGAGATGGGGATCGAGATCGAGAGGGCACTAAGCACGAGCGAGATTTTGAATTTCTTTCGTTTTTGTGTTGCACTATGACAAAATGTCTATTCTTGCTCTCAAGGCTCTCGATAAACCTCACACTTCGATTGTTCTTTCGTCCACATCATGCATGCAAGGAAGAAGTGAACATGTACCTCTACTTCCGTATCAACGACAACTTCAATCATAATATACATAAAATGACATGCTCAGTAGTATACATGATGATGACAAAACCACACAAACCAGATTATATTCAATATTAGTTCTCCAAACAACTTCGATCACACACAAATTAGATTACAATAACTTCTTCATATATTAACTATTCGTTCTCAAAACAACATCAAACGCGAAAGCAAATCGTATGAATTAAACCGCTTATTTAAAGCTGTAAATGAAGTGAGTGTCATTTAAGTCAACGATGAATTAAAGTGAAAAGACATCTGAGAGCGTCGTTTAAGTAACTAAGGCATTACAGTGAAAAGACGTCTCAGAGCAGCGTTTAAGTAAACCGAGGACAAGGGATAAGAGGAGACGTGTGCGTCCAATCAGGAGCGAGAAAAGGGGGCGTGTGCGGCTAGTCGAGAGCAAGAACGAGCAAAGCGGGAGAGTGAACCGAGAATCGATTGTACATATTCACCTATATCTACAATGGTAAATTTTTATTCACGTTTCGCGCTCTCCATTCTCTCCATCTCGGAATGAAACAACAACCCTCAAAAATCCACAATAACAAAACTCTTCACATATTATTAATATTAGTTCAGTCCTCAAAACATCCAGATTACAGTAACCAAATGTATTAATAATTTGTTCTCTTCTCTCAAATTACATTGAACACAAAGAAGGTTACTTACGTATTCATATACATATATTAACTACTACATCCTATTCTATAAGTCTGAAGCTTCCTGATGACTTTGGCTGCAAAATGGATCCCCAACACCTGAAAACGACGGAAGTAAGTCTGAAGCTTCTTGATGACTTCAGCTGCAAAATGGATTGCCAATAGCTGAACACGGCCGGTGTATGACGGAAGTGTATCGCTGAAGTTGATGGCTGAACTTGGGAACCCACGAGGAAGCAACCATTGTCAAAAAAATGGCCAAGGTGTTATAGGAGCCATCGACATCGTTCCGCTGGTGACTGGAGGAAGCCAAGAAAAACAAATAAAGATAACTTATGTTTGTGAGGTCACGAGCAAGGACCACCTTTAAGAAATGGGGTTTGTCACACCCCACTTCTTCAAGGTGGTTTCTGCTCATGACTTGCACAAACACAAGTTCTCTTTCTTCCAGTCACCGGTGAGACGACTCCTGCAAAGAAAACATCTTAACACGACACTAAAATGATAATCACATGTGAAGAGGAAGAAGTGAGAGATGGAGATAAGATGAAGAGAGATATGTGAGATTGTGGTTTAAGTAACAACTTATTTAAAGAAGAGAACTAAGTGGTGTTGTTTAAGTAACCGATGAATTAAAGTGAAAGGACGTCTGGGAGCGTCGTTTAAGTAACCGAGGCATTAGAGTGAAAAGACGTTTGAGAGCGCCATTTAAGTAACCGAGGGCTTAAAGCGAGAAGAGGAGACGTGTGCGGCCAATCGAGAGCAAGTACGAGATTAGCGGGAGCGTGAACCGAGAATCGATTGTACAGATTCCCCTGAATTTGAATTTGAATGAAGGTTATTTTTTTAAAAAAAAGGATCGTCGTTCAAGTAACCGAGGAATTAAAGTGAAGAGACGAAAGTGCCAGAGCCCTTTAAGTTACTGAGAGGTCTGATGAGCGAGAGCGCATATCGAGAGCGAGAACCATGAACGAATTAAAAGCGATTAAAAAATGAGGAAGATGTTCGAGTATCGAGAGCGTTAAGCGCGTTCGCATAAGGCTGGACTGGAGGGGCAACACGGTCATAAAATGTGTGCAGTGAGATCAGCAAAAGGGTATTCCCCATTATTCTGAAAAGGTAGGTCAGATTCCATTAGGGCCCTCGAAAATGGGTCATCCGTACAAATAGCCCAATTTATTTGATGATTAACATACATGACCATATATTAAGAAAACCACATGTACCAAAATGAAATTAAAAAAATTAATTTTATGTCATATAATTAATAAAAATTAATGATAAAGACAAATTGATACAAAAAAAAAATAGAGTTAAGAAAAGAAAGAATCCAATGCACAATTCCGTTTATCATAATAAACTGTTACATAACTCTATAAGATTTTAACTCGTCTACTTCTTGTTTCTTTCTGCTACATGAGGGTTGGCAAAAAAAAAAGTTTGAGGATTGCTCTCAAATGTATCTCAAGAGAAGTGAATGAGTGTTTTGCTCTACCTCGAAAGGTACAATCTTTCCAAAGTTACACCACCACTTTTTGTAGGTGTCAACTTGATTCTTATTGTCGTCATCGTCAATGCCGTTACTACCACTTTTGTCATCCATTTCACAAATCCACAAAGGATATGAGATTATTATAATAATACATACGAAATAGATAAATTGACTTGTAAAGTTGTGAAGAATGTGCAAAAGGGTTTGCCTATTTATATAGAAGGTTGAGAATGTGCAAATGAAAGTCTTATTATTTGATTTTGAAACCATTAGAAGAGAAACACAAAAGATTTGTTGTGAGAGTAATAAAAACAAATAAATATTCATAAATAATGGAGAAGAGATGGAAGAGGAAAGGATGGAAGATGAGCCACATTAACCACTCAGAGCAACAAAAAGTGGAGAGAGGAAGGGAGAGAAAATGTGGGGAATTGGTGTGGAATGGGAGTGAATATTGAAAAGTAATAAAGAATTTTTATAATTTTAAAAACTCTGTCAAATTCTACAAAATTGAAATTTGGGTCACTCATTCATTTACAAAATTACAAAATATAAAAAAGTAATAATTAACTAAGGAACATATTTGGAATAATAAATTAACATTGGGACATAAAGGATCCAAAAATGATTCTCCAAATAAGACATTTTTTAAGATAGTAAGATAAGATAAGATTTTACATTGTTGTATTTCGATCGGATCCTCCTTTTTTATTTTCTTACTTTATTTTTTGTTTTTTTATCCCCTATTTTTGTCTTAAAAATTTATTTTAAATATCAATTTCAATTGTCACTTTGTCTTAAATAAACTTACAATATTTATGAACTTTTTTTATGCTTTGTTTGTTTGTTTTTCCTTGAAAATCTATATTGGTCTTGTGTATTATTTTTCCCATTTATAAAAAAAAACTTTTTGGTCTCATTGACCCCTTTGATAACCATTTCGACTTTTATTTTTGGTTTTTGAAAATTAAGGATATAACACACTTTCACACATAACTTTCTTTGTCTTGATATAACACCCTTCTCATGTTTTCAAAAAACCAAGTCAATTTTTGAAAAGAAAAAAAAAAGGGAAAAAATCAACTTTGACCCCTGAACTTTGCAGGTTGTGTCAATTTTAACCCTAAACTTTCAATTTTATCAAATTGAACCTCAAACTTAACAAACTGTATCGATTTGAACCTCCAACTTGCATAATTGTTACAATGTAAACCTTTGGTCAACTTTTCATTTGAATTGCTATTAAAACAGGTAATTGACAATTTCCTTTTTTTTTTTTTAATTCACATTTCATTTGAGTTAGTGTTTTGTAAGAAATTTGTTGGAAAAACTCTTTAAGAAATCAAATATCCCAGACTATTCTTCTCATTATTATATAAAAAAAATCACAGAGTTATTGGCAACAAGAAAAATCCAGCAAATATGAAAATAAAAAACTCGAAATTTCTTTATTTCCTTTTCCTAGATTTGTACATTCTTCTAATTAGCAAGAAAATAAAACATTAAAAGAAGGAAAAAAAAATCCCACAAAGTTCTTAACAACAAGAAAAAACCAGCGAATATTTGAAGATAAAATTAAAAACCTTCAAAATTTCTTTGCTTTCGTAATCTTAAATAGCAGCAAAAAAGTCCGCACAGAGTTCTCAACAACAAGAAAAAGTCATCTAAAATAAAGTTTCTTCAATATTTTATTTATAAGAAATCAATTCAGGTGTAATGTGAATTAAGAAAAAAAGAAGAAATAATCAATTATGTACGGTGGTTCAAATGGAAAGTTAACCAAAGGTATACATTGTAACACTTATGCAAGTTTGGGGTTAAAATCGATACGATCTGATAAGTTTGAGGTTCAATTTGATGAAATTGAAAGTTTAGGGTTAAAACTGATACAACTTGTTAAGTTTAGGGTTCAATTTGATGAAATTGAAAGTTTAGGGTTAAAATTGATACAACCTCCAAAGTTTAGGGTTAAAAATGATTTTTTCCCCAAAAAAAAAAGTTTTCAAAAACTTGTTTTTTTTTTTTTTTTTTGAAATTTGGCTAAGAATTCAAATATCTTCTTAACAAAAATGAAAACTATGATAAAACAATTTGAGAAAATAAGAGGAAAAAACCAAAAACCAAATGATTATCTAAGTTTTTTTTTTTTTCTTTTCCGTACAAAATTATTTTATCAAAAGAAATTAAAATAGTTAGTAGTTAGTCCAAACATTTACATTCCAGTCTTTCAAAAAAAAAAAAAAAAAAAAACATTTACATTCCACATACTATAGCAAATATTTACTATGCTGCAACAACTTAAGTAGCTAGAAAAATTCTCATATAAGAGTAGAATTTCCCCATTGATTCCAAATTAGAGTTCACAATATGGTGAAATTGAAACTTCAAGATTAAAGTTGAATACCAAAGCGAAGTAATACAGCGAAAACTGAGTACAAAACATAAATACTAATAGTCTCTAATAAAAAAGCGTCAAATGGTAATTGACAACCAAATCTACAATGCACCGTTAACACCCACACAATCTTAACACCGCATGCACAGTGGAATCATATCTGATGTTGTAGTCTGCTAGAGTGAGGCCATCTTCAAGCTGCTTTCCAGAAAAAATCAGCCGAATATAGGATGGATGAGGATACACTCCCTTCGCATGCATTTTAGCCTTCACATTCGCGATTGTATCGGACGGCAAAACATCTAAATTAATTGTTTTGTTGTCATGAGTTTTCACAAAGATCCGCATCTGCATTGGATCACAAGCTGAAAAATATCATCCTTGTCAGATTAGAGACTCCAAAAAGCAAATTAAGTAGAAGAAGCTAATGAAAACCTGCGGCTGGGGAAGGAGTTTTCTTATCAACCACTTCTTTCGAAACTTGACATCCATTGAAACAAATAATTTGGCCTTGTTTTCATCCTCTAGGAAATCAAAGGCATCCAATACAAGATCTTCATCCATGTCAGGTAATGCTTGGACAGCTTCGACGACTGATTGAATGGAGATGGAGTTTGAGACGACATCGTTGTTCTTGTTGGACTTGAAAGCCATCGAAGGAACCCTAGTTGCCACGGCTTCTTCTTCAACCATCAACCACTTTTGAAGTTGTAGGCTGTGTTTAAAACTCAGCAGAGAGAGAAGAGAAGATATATGCAAGGAAAGAGAGAGAGAGAGAGGAAGATGAAGGATCAAATGAGAGAGTAAGAAGCCAAAAAGCCACAGCTAGTTTTCTTGTTTCGAAAATTGGCGAGTCACATCACATGGCAATTATAACTTCTCGACATCATCAAATATTATTTACTCACCTACATTCTTTTTTTTTTTTTTTTTGAGAAAAATTACTCACCTACATTCTTAATAAGTCCTATCTTTAAGAAAATGTGAATGACTATTCATATTCTACCACTGCATGACCGCCGGTCCTTCTGGCTACTTAAATTAGTACATTATTTTGTTGATCTCACGTGTTTCTTAATCGATGTTTTTTTTTTTTTTTTTTTTTTTTTTTTTTTTTTTTTTTTGTGAAGAAAATCGATGTTTTATTCATACTTTTTTTTTGTGATAACTATTTTTAAAAAAGTTGATCAAGGTTTCAAAAGTACTATATGATATATATATTGTTATAGGTAATTTTGGACCACACGGGCGCACAAGGAGCTGACGAGGACAATCGAAGAGAGGTAGGACCAAAAGACCGACCCAGAGGAAGAACGAACCAAAGGGTCGGGCCGACATGGCCCGACCCATATGGTCGGCCTCGGCAAAAGGCCGAGGCCGACCATTTGGCCCGCTTGCGCGGGCCGAGCCCGGTGGCCTCTTTTCGGTCCCTGATGCCCCGAATCGCCCCGGTTCCGCCTGGTTCGCCCCGAAACACCTCCGGATTCCTAAAAACCCTAGAAGGACAAACAGGTATAAAAACTCCTCTTCATCACGGAAGAAGGGTTCGGAAAAAACTCTACTCTTGACTGTTCCCTTTACTATCTATAGCTTCTCCTCGGTTTTCTGACTTAGGCATCGGAGGCGGTGTGGCCTACACCACGCCGGTGTGCAGCGGTTTTTGCTGGTCTTGCAGGTCACGTCTTCCCCAGTTTCTACAAATTCACTGTTGGTGTCACGTGAAGGTCAGGTGAGACCTCTGTCCAGATTTTGGCATCAACATATATATATATATATATATATATAAATTTGCATGGTACTTTAAGATGCTTATGATATTTTTTTTTAGCTTAATTTACAAGTTTTTGTCTAAATCTAAAAGTTTTAAGTTTGTGTTCACTTAGGGCCCGTTTGGTAACGTTCTCGTTTCTTGTTTCCGTTTCTTCATTTTTAATAAAGAAAAATAGAATTTCATGACCCTAACACCTATACATTCAATAATAATAAACCTATATTCTTATTTATGTTTGGAAAAAATTGGAAACAAGAACAAAAAAGGAGAAACTAGTTTTAGTTGTTCCCAAAAGTTCTATACAAATTTTGGGAGTGATTCTAAAAAATGAGAAACAAGAAACATACATAGTTATTAAATGCTTAGATTTCTTAATAAAATTAGAAACAAGAAACAAGAAACGAGAACGTTACCAAACGGGCCCTTAGTCTCTAATTTTTTTTTTTTTGAGATCCAGCTATTACATCAAGACAAAAAACACTAAGGATCATTACAGAAGGCCCTAGAACCCAAAGCAGTAGTCCCCAGCTCAGCAGAGTAGACGCTTTTGACTACCGGTGGCACCTCCTCCAGCCAAATTCCTTCCAGCCCCAGCCTTAAAGCTGATCTCGCCACTTCGTGCACCAACTTGTTCCTTGCTCGACAGGACCATCCAAACGAGCAAGAGCTCAATCTGCCAGAGATGCTTTTTATTTCCTCCACCAGAAGGCCCATCTCCGAGAGGTCGTTCCCATCAGATTTGATTTGCTTCACAACTCTTGCCGAATCTGTCTCCACCATAACCTGCGAGAAGCCAGCGTCGACAACTGCAACCAGCCCTTCGCGAACAGCCATCGCCTCCAACACATCCACATTAAGCACAAATTCGATCAGCATCAACAAGGTAAGCATCACTTCCCCTATCTCGTTTCTCACAATTGCACCAATGCTACTCAAATTGAGCTCTCTATTCACTACTACATCTATATTCAGCTTGTAATTAGGGAACTCAGGTGGGTTCCAATACTCGGTTTCACCCCCCTCACTACAACTCCACATTTCCTATGATGGAAAGCTCTAAAATGGGATAGGTATTCAGTAACCCATCTGTAAAAATTGACAAGTTATCTTAAGGTTAAAAGGTTAAAAGGGCTTTTTTGTAATATTATGATTACATAGGGGCAAGTTTGTAAATTGAGCATCATCTTCTCTTTAGGGCTTGCTGTCACGATAATACAAAGAGTGAGAGAGGGATTCAGCCGTAAAAAAACAGAGGGAGGAAGAAAGTGCAGCCGCCAGTCACGAAGTCGTAGTTCAACGTCGTCGAGCCTCGTTTCTGGACGATCTGAGTCACGGTGTCGCGCAGCAGTGGGTCTCGGTACAGTCGACGGTCGTGTGATCCTGTTTGAGGCGTTGAAACGCCGTGGGTCTTTAGTAATCGCTTTGGGTATCGAGTTATTTTGTGGTTTTCGTTGTTTCCGTGGGTCTCGGTTCAGAGACCGTATTTTTCCTTCGTCGGAGTGTCGCCGTGGGTACAACTTCATGAGGCTGGTAGCGCCGGTGTTGGTCTCGGTTTGAGCAGACGTGGGTCTCGGTCAGTGTGGTTGTTTTTTGGTAAAGCTTCAGACGGCAGTTGTGAAGCTTCATTAGGCGTGGGTGATTTCTCCGTGGGTATTCTGTTGAAAGCTCAAATCCATTGAGGTTTGAGGTACTTTTACTTTGGGTTTTAATTCCATTGTTGTACTCTGTATTGGTGACTTGTGGCTCTTAATAAAACACCTATAAGCTGGTTCTCAAAGTGGATGTAGACCGAACGGTTGAACCACTATATTTCTTGGTGTTCTTTTCTCTTTTGCTTAATTATTTGCTGCTGGAAATTTGCGTTATGATTGGCATATTTAAGTTTGACTTAAAATTCTACAAGTGGTATCAGAGCTCCGTTCGATCCAAAGTTTGGAGGTTCGTGGTTTAGTGCCTTTTGTGTTTCCATTCTTTGTTCAGGTTATTCTGTGAGTTATACATTGACTAATGTCTTCAATGTCGACTCGTTTCGAGGTTGCTCGATTTGATGGGAAAGGTGATTTCGGTCTATGGAGAAAGAAGATTAAAGCTCTTTTGGTGCAACAAAAAGTAGCTAAAATTTTGTGTGACGAAAAGGACCTTCCGACGACACTCACAGAAGATGATAAGAAGGAAATGGATGAGATTGCCTATTCGACGATTATACTCTATCTCTCATATGGAGTGCTTAGGCAAGTGAATGAGGTAACTACCACGGTTGAGTTATGGAAGAAGCTAGAGAGCCTTTATCTGACAAAGTCTCTGCCAAATAAGTTATATCTAAAGGAGAAATTCTTTGGATATAAAATGGATCAGAATAAAGGCTTGGAAGAGAACTTGGATGAATTTCAAAAGATTGTAGTTGATCTCAATAACATCGGTGAGAAGATGTCGGATGAGAATCAAACAGTGATACTTTTGAATTCTTTGTTGGATTCGTTTTGAGAGGTTAAGGCTGCAATTAAATATGGTAGGGATTCGCTGACCATGGACATTGTTTTGGATGCCTTGAAGACTAGAAATCTCGAAATTAAAAAGGAACACAGGGAAGGTGAGTTATTTATAGCCAGAGGGAGAGCTGAGAAAAAGAACTGGAAAGAAAAGGATTCGAGAACCAGGTCCAAGTCTAGAGGAAAAGGGAAAATGTGTTACTTGTGTCGTAAGGATGGACATTTTAAGAAAAATTGTCCATTGAACAAGAACAAGGAAGTCTCCGATGGTAAGAGAGGTGAATCGAGTTCAGCCAATGTAACTGATGGGTATGATTCAGCAGAGGTCTTGATGGTGTCCAGTAGAGATTTTAAAGATGAGTGGATCATGGATTCAGGTTGCACATTCCACATGACTCCCAATCGAGAATATTTGATTAACTTTCAGGAAGCAAGTGGTGGAAAAGTCTTGCTCGGAGATAATGGTGTCTGCAATATGAAAGGAACTAGGTCACTTCGGCTTACAACACATGATGGGATGATCAGAATGATTACAAATGTAAGGTATGTTCCAGAACTTAAACGAAATCTAATTTCTCTAGGTGAATTAGATAGATCAGGTTATTGCTATAAATCTGAAAATGGAGTTCTGAAAGTTTCTAAGGGTTCTTTGGTGAAGTTAAAGGGATCCTTGAAGAATGGTTTTTATGTGTTGGAAGGGACCGCTATTGTAGGAAGCGTGGATGTTGCATCTGGTAAAGGAACTGATATGTCTATGCTATGGCATAGAAGGTTGCCACATGTGAGTGAAAGAGGTCTACAAGCTCTTTCTAAACAAGGTTTTTTTGGAGGTATTAAGGACATTGAACTCCCATTTTGTGACCGTTGCATAATGGGAATACTAGGGTAAAATTCAGAAAAGGGAAGCATTCAACGAAAGGCATATTAGATTATGTGCACTCAGATTTGTGGGGTCCGGCGAAAGTACCTACTATGGGAGGTTCGAGGTACTTCATGTCAATAATTGATGATTTTTCAAGGAAAATGTGGATTTATCTACTCAAACAAAAGGATGAAGCTTTTGGGAAATTCCTTGAATGGAAGAAGCAGACTGAGAACCAAACAGGGAGAAAGGTAAAGTACTTGAGGACAGATAATGGTTTAGAATTTGTAAATCACAAATTCGACAACTTTGCAAGTCTGAGGGAATCACGAGGCACCTTACTGTTAGATACACTCCTCAAAAGAATGGTTTAGCTGAGAGGTTCAATAAAACGATAATGGAGCGTACTAGGTGTCTTCTGTCAAATGCTTCACTACCTCAAAAGTTTTGGGGAGAAGATACCCAAACTGCCAGTTATGTCATTAACAGGAGTCCGTCTTCCACTATAGATTTCAAGACTCCTCAAGAGATATGGAAAGGTGAAGCTCCAAGTCTTGAACATCTCAGGGTATTTGGTTGTTTAGCTTATGCTCATGTTAAGGAAGGAAAGCTAAACAAGAGAGCATTGAAATGTATGTTTATTGGCTACCCTCAAGGTGTCAAAGGATATAAGCTTTGGTGCTTGGAAGAAGGTAGAAATAAATGTATAATCAGCAGATATGTCACTTTCAATGAAGATGAGATGCCGTTTTGTATTAAGAGCCATCCAGAACAGCGATCAGTTGAGAATGTTGAAACAGAAGTCAGAATTGAGTCTGAAAAACAACCATCAGCGGCTAGAGGTGAATCGAGTGATAGGTCACAGTTGGGTTCACAAGCAGAGTCTTCACAGCGGTCTGAATCTGGTGGTATACAGTTTCAACAGGAGAGAACTTTGATTGATGAGGGAGCTTTGACTCAGGAAAGTTCAGATAACAATGACTTGTAGAATTATCAGCTTGCACGTGATAGATCTCAAAGAGTTAGACAGGCACCTACGAGGTATGGTTTTGCTGACTTAGTTGCATTTGCTCTAATTTGTGCTTCTAATAATATTGAGGTAGAGCCTATTACATTCGAAGAGGCTATTGAGTCTGGGTTGAAGGAACAGTGGAAAGCTGCAATGGAAGAAGAGCTGTCTTCTTTGCATAAGAATCAGACGTGGTCATTGGTTCCAAAGCCTCCTAAACAGAAACTCATTCAATCAAAGTGGATTTATAAAATCAAACCAGGTACAGGAGGTAACAGTAAGCCTAGGTATAAAGCTAGGCTAGTAGCCAAGGGCTACACTCAAAAGGAGTGAGTTGATTATGATGAGGTTTTCTCTCCGGTGGTAAGACATTCATCTATTCGATTAGTTTTGTCTATTGCTGTTTACTTTGATATGTTTCTTGAACAAATGGATGTCACTACAGCATTCCTTCATGGAGAATTGGAGGAGGTGATTTACATGTCTCAGCCAAAGGGCTATGAGGTGAAGGGAAAGGAAGATATGGTTTGTCTCCTTCACAAGTCCATTTATGGACTGAAGCAATCGCCAAGACAGTGGTATATTCGCTTTGGTACCTTTATCTTGAAGCAGGGGTTTCGCAAGAGCTCATATGATGCATGCGTTTATTGGAAACTATCTCTGAAAGGTACATATGTTTATCTACTGCTTTATGTAGATGATATGATACTTGTGTCTAAGGATTATGTTGAAATCTGTGAACTCAAGAAACAGTTGAGTAGTGAGTTTGAAATGAAAGATTTAGGTGCATTGAAAAGAATCTTAGGCATGGATGTTAAGAGAGATAGGGAGAAAGGTTTGTTAACCATTTCGCAGGAGAGCTATGTGCATAAACTGCTTGAGAGAAGTATAACATGTCTAATTGTAAGTTAGGTTCAACACCCTTAGCATCTCATTTTAGGCTGTCTTCGTCTCAGTCGCCTAAAACTGATCAGGAAAGGTTAGAGATGTCTAAAATTCCATATTGTAATGTTGTAGGGAGCATTATGTATCTCATGATTTGTACTAGGCCTGACTTGGGTTACTCAATGAGCATGATAAGTAGGTTTATGTCAAATCCTGGAAAGGAGCATTGGAATGCAGTTAAATGGATGCTTCAGTATTTGAAAGGTACGTCAGGTGTCTCACTGTGTTTTGGGAATGGTTGTGATCAATCAGCATTGCTAGAAGGCTTCACAGATGCAGATTATGTGGCAGACCTTGACAAAAAAAGGTCTTTGTTAGGTCACATTTTTCGTTTGTATGGTAATGTGGTCAGTTGGAAGGTTGCTCTACAGCCAGTAGTTGCTTTGTCAACCACTGAATCAGAGTATATTTCAGCTGGTGAAGCAGTTAAGGAAGCAGTGTGGTTGAAGAGAATTGTTGGTGAGTTGTTGTCACAAGAGTTTATTCCTGTCATCCGTTGTGATAGCCAGAGTGCTATTCATCTTGCGAAGAATCCATCTCACCATGAACAGTCTAAGCATATTGATGTTAAGTTTCACTTTATAAGGGATATGGTTTCTCATAATGAAGTCAAACTGGTGAAAGTTCATACAGATCAGAATTTGTCGGATATGCTTACGAAGGTTCTCACAGCTCATAGGTTTAAATCCCTATTAAATGAGCTGAATGTAAAGCCAGGGTGATAGGGAAATTAGAGAACCAGCTTATGCTTAAGATATTCTTGTCATGAGAGAGATTTGTAAAAATTGACAAGTTATCTTAAGGTTAAAAGGTTAAAAGGGTTTTTTTGTAATATTATGATTACATAGGGGCAAGCTTGTAAATTAAGCATCATCTTCTCTTTAGGGCTTGCTGTCACGATAGAATACAGAGAGTGAGAGAGGGATTCAGCCGTAAAAAAACAGAGGGAGGAAGAAAGTGCAGCTGCCAGTCACGAAGTCGTCGTTCAACGTCGTCGAGCCTCGTTTCTGGTCGGTCTGAGTCACGGTGTCGCGTAGCAGTGGCTCTTGGTACAGTCAACGACCGTGTGATCCTGTTTGAGGCGTTGAAACGTCGTGGATCTTTAGTAATCGCTGTGGGTATCGAGTTATTCTGTGGTTTTCGTTGTTTCCGTGGGTCTCGGCTCAGAGACCGTATTTTTCCTTCGTCGGAGTGTCGCCGTGGGTACAGCTTCGTGAGGCTGGTAGCGCCGGTGTTGGTCTCGGTTTGAGCAGACGTGGGTCTCGGTCAATGTGGCTGTTTTTTGGTAAAGCTTCAGACGACAGTTGTGAAGCTTCATTCGGCATGGGTGATTTCTCCGTGGGTATTCTCTTGAAAGCTCAAATCCATTGAGGTTTGAGGTACTTTTACTTTGGGTTTTAACTCCATTGTTGTACTCTGTATTGGTGACTTGTGGCTCTTAATAAAACACCTATAAGCTGGTTATCAAAGTGGATGTAGACCGAAAGGTTGAACCACTATATTTCTTGGTGTTCTTTTCTCTTTTGCTTAATTATTTGCTGTTGGAAATTTGCGTTTGGATTGGCATATTTAAGTTCGACTTAAAATTCTACACCATCGCCATCCATTCTCCTCCTTCTTGCCCAAAGCATTTTCCCCAAACAGCTCCTCGTTCCTCCTGTTCCACACCCACCAACACATCACCACGAATTCTTTAAAGTTATCCACTGACAATCCTTTCCAACACCACCATAACAAATCCGCCGCAATCCTTACTGTCGGAGGCCCAGGCCGAGGGAAAAAGGGAGAGTCTCTCCATTGGTGCCTCGATCCTTTACACTCCCATATGGCATGGAAGGTCGATTCCTCATACCTCTTACATCAAGCACAACCCCTCTGCACTTCCATTCCTCTCCTCCTCAGATTGCTTTCAGTGGGGACAAAGTCATAATACAATCTCCAAACAAACATTTTCACCTTGCTTGGAATTTGGCAAGCCCATAGAAACTTCCACCATTTTTGGATCTCCTCCGAGTTAGAGCTACTGGCCTCCTCCCTAATAGCACAAGCCAGCTTATATCCACGTCTTACAGAGTATCTCCCATCATTTTCATAGTGCCACATAAGCTTATCAGGATGTCTCCACCTAGGCCTCGGAATACCCAAGATAGCCTTAACATCATATTCTTTAAATCTTGCCCGAATAAGCTCCTCATTCCACAAACCATCATGGTTCAGTAACCTGACCACCCTCGCATCAGGATGAATATCATTATTATGGATAAGTTGTAGGGATGGGGGCCTAGGAATCCAGTTGTCAAGCACAATTCTAATGGAATTTTCATCCCCCACTCTCCATCTAGCCCCCACTTCTAGCAAACTTCTGCCCAACAGCAAGCTTTTCCATATATAGGAGCTATTACTATTTGGCCTAGCATCCAAAAAGGAACCGTGATTGAAGTATTTCCCTTTAAGGACCCTTGCTAATAGGGAATTCGGATTTTCGATCAATCTCCAGCCTTGCTTTGCTAATAGTGCTTTGTTAAAGAGTTCAAGATCCCGAAAGCCCAAACCTCCATGATATTTTGAAACACATACCTTCATCCACGATGCCCAATGCACCCTTCTTCTCCCTTCCTCCGATCCTCACCAAAATCTGGCCATCATATTATTACACTCCTTAACCAACATCTTCAGGAGCTTAAAGCATGACATAGTGTAAGTAGGAATGGCCTGTAGGACAGCCTTTATCAAGACCTCATTCCCCCTACTGAGAAGCACGTGTGTTTCCACCTTAGGATCTGGGACTAGATTCGATCCTAAGTTTGCTTCAGGGCCTCCTTTTTCCTACCAGCAAATCCCACAGGCAGACCTAGGTAACGCTCATGAGATCCCACCAGAGTCACCTGAAGAAGGTTAGCAATACTCATTCTTATATCATCTCTAACATTTGGACTTAGGTAAATCCCTGACTTACCATAATTAATCTCCTGCCCAGTGATAACTGAGTAAGTCCTCAACGTATTCAACACCATTCCTGCTTCCCTCATGTCTGCCTTAAAGAACAAAAGGCAGTCATCAGCAAAAAACAAGTGAGATATGGCAGGGCAGTCTCGAGCTATTCAGACTTCAGTCAACTTCCTATCCTCCTCTAACCATGAAAGCATTCTAGATAAGCCTTCAGCACAAAACAAAAATAAATAAGGAGAGATTGGGTCACCTTGGCGAAGCCCCCTAGATGGAATGATTCTCCATTTTCTCTTCCCATTCAGCATGAAAGAATATGAGACTGTTCTCACACACCCCATAATTAGGTCTACCACCTTGCTTTCAATGCCCAGAGCCAACATAAATTTTTCTAGAAAAAACCACTCAACCCGGTCGTATGCTTTGCTCATGTTTAGCTTCAAAGCCACCCAACCCACCTTCCCCCTCCTTTTTTGCTTCATATAATGGAGGCTCTCAAAGCCCAATATGGCATTATCACAGATATTTCTACCAGGAACAAAGGCACTCTAAGATGGAGAGATTATTTGATCCAAAACTTCTTTGAGCCTGTTAGCAATGGATTTTGATATTATTTTATAAATCACATTACATAGGCTTATTGGCTAATCTGAGACCCTTCGAGCATCTCTACATTTTGGAATCAAGGAAATGATCGTATGGTTTATAGCCTCCACCGACCCTCCATTATTCAACACCTCCAAGCAGATTGAGGATACCTCATTTCCAACAATTCTCCAATATCTTTGGTAAAACAAAGCTGGGAATCCATCCTCACCAGGGGCCTTCAGAGGGCCCATTTGCTTTAGAGACACCACAAGGTCCTCCTCTGAATATGGCCTCCCCAACTTCTCATTTGTCTCCATGCTAACATAGGGGACAATATTCCTGAGGAACTCCTCAAACCTTCCACTGTTCTGTCTATCATTCGATCTAAACAACTCCTAGAAATACCCAAAGATAACCTCTTCCATCCCTTCCTCCTCCTCAACCCACCTGCCCTCCTTATCGAACAAACCCTCCAAACTATTAGTTTTGCGCCGTTGTGTGGCTCTTTGATGAAACCACCTCGAGTTCCTATCACCCCACTACATCCATTCAACTCTAGCTCTCTGTCTCCAATAAATTTCTTCTTCCCCTAGCAAATTCTCAAGCCTCAGCCTCGCTTCCTTCACATCCCCTCCCTTCTCAATCTCCACTTGGAGATTATCCCGAGCCTCATATATTCTTCTACCGTAGTTTTCTTTCTTCATTTTGCCCCAAATAGACAATTCTTAGGTTCTTAACTTTTATTTTGCTTCCAATAAATCTTTAAACTTTTAAAAGTGTCTAATAGGTTCTTAAAGCTTTAAATTAAATTTTGTGTCTAGTAGATCTTTTAAATGTCCATTTTCTATCTAATAGGTCCTTGACGTATTTGACAATTTTAAAAATTCATTAAGTCAAAACTAAAAGTTTAGGTCCCATGGTACGATTGATTTTTTTTTTTTTTTGAAAAAAAAACTTTTGGCAGTAAGATTTTAATTTTAATATATATATATATATATATATATATATATTCTTTAAATTTAAAGGATGAGATTCCACATGTATTGGATATATTAGATAGATACTTCTGTTGTAATGAGTTACTTCAAACTATTTCTTATGTTATTTCTTAGTTAATTAATTAATGATTGTTATTCCGTTGACAGCTGGTTCATGTACTAAAAAAAAAGAGCAGGATTCATGACTGGTAAACTTGGACCACTCACCTATTTCCACAATGTCGTGATATTGTATGTGTTTTGGACATAAGCCATCATGGAATTTGATCATATGGTGAACCTAATGAGTCACCATCTTGAAGGGACATGTTGAAGGTCCCACATTGAAAAAATGAATTGAGACCTCACGATTTATAAGATGTATGACTTACTCCTTTCATTGTCAATTGGTTTTGAGATGGAACCCCATGTTATCTAATAAACTTTGAACATAAAATGAGATCGAAGCAAATGGTAAGCAAATAGTTTGATTTGGACTCAATGAAACCATGACGACCGAATTGACGAGAGGTTTGGTTTATAAACCATATATATATAGGTTTATGAAGTCTACAAACAAGTTTCTCCCCAGAGCAGCAGTATGTGAGATTGATGATGTCCATTTGTGTAATAGACCAATTAAAAGAAGTTGCTAAAGATAAGAATACTTTGACAATAACTATCTTAGCGACCAAAGGAGAAAGTGTCTGAGAAAATCAATGCCCTCTGGTCTTGTTGGTTATACCTAAACAACAATGTGCAGGTCTCGGTTCTTTCCATGACTTGCAACTCATCATCCATTGCCTGTAGCCAATGAGGAAATAACCAACTTACAGCTTCCAAATAACAGACTGACTAATTAACTAAATGTAACAGATTTACATCAATTAATAAAATAGCTTAATATTATACTTTGATTCTATCACCAGTTTCCATTTGCAATATTATTGAATTAATTAATTAATAACATCTCTTATATTTTTTTTTTTAAAACAAGAATAATATTTTCATGTTGGTTCGGCAACAGGGAATTTCCAATTACCTACCACTAAATTATGAGAGAGAATTTCTGTTTTTCATAAAAATAAATGCCTACGAAAAACTTTGTAGTGTATAGGAGGAGGAAATATTTTCCTAAATTAAAAGACCAACTCTTTCTTCCTTTTCTCTCTCCCTCCATCTATTTTATATACTATATTTTATTTTAGAGAAAAAAGTATCCATTTTTAATCATCGAATCGTCATAAAGAAAAAAACTACCCAATTCGACAAGGTTGATCAATTAATTTCAATATAAAATCGACCGCTTAATAAGTCTCCAAAAATTTACACATTTCAACAAATGTCTAGCTTTAGTGTCATATTTTTATACTTATCTCAATTTTGTACTAGGTCTATATGTTTTTAGAATTTATTGACTAACATATGAGAATATATATATATTTTTTAACCATTGATCATACAAAAGTCTATCCTAAAGTAAATTGCAATATTTAACCAAGTATATGTCCAAATGATGAAATGAATTATTTAGATCAGTAAAATGTAATTGCTAATTTTAAGGTAAAGTTGGATTATTTTCCCTACATTTTATAGTCGCATTTTTTAAAAAAAGTCTGGAGTTGAATGGAAATTGACAACGAAGAAAAGTCTAGAGTTGTGAAACTAAGAAAGCCAAATCGATAATGCACCGTTAACAGCCACACAAACGAGAATACATATGCATAACAGATCCATCTATGACGCGATAGTCTTCTAGAGTTGTGTCATCTTCAAGCTGCTGTCCATCATAAAACAGCCGAATTTTGGATGGAACATATCCTTTCTTTTCTTGAAGTTTAGTCTTCACTTCCGCGGCTGTGGTCGACTTTAAAACCTTTAAAGCTATTTTCTTTCCATCAGTAGTTTTCACAAAGATCTCCAATGGCTGCGGACGAAGTTTTCTCATCAGCCACTTCGTAATTTGGCTTCAATTGCCATAAACAACGCGGCATTCTTTCCATTGTCTAGAAAAGAACTGCAGCGCCAACGGAGATGGAGTCTGAGGTGTCGTTGTTCAAACAAGGATAATCCCCAGTTGCCATAGCTGCTTCTTCTTCTTCTTCATCTCTTGGCCTTTTGCTGCGGTTACAATTCATGGGATAGGGAATAAATATGAGTGAGAATGGACAGAGTAAATGGTTTGAAGTCTGCGCATGTGTGACTTTCATTAATGACTGTTTTTTGCATTTAAGCAATGTGAAGAAGAAGTCGATGAGTCTTTAGTTGCCTTCTCTCTCCGTTCTTTGGTATGCACAAAGGTCAAGGTCAACCACTCGGATTCTCCATCATTTCTACTCGGAATATGTTTTATTGATTAATTGTTCTTGTATTGTTAATTCAAAAAAAAAAAAAAAAAAAAAATTGTTCTTGTATTGACGAAAAGTGGAAAAGGCTTCCCTCTTGGTTTTAGGGCCGGTTTGGATGGAAGCAAATGGGGTGTGGGAATGAGCCAGAGTAATAAATCTCCTTTTTGCAAGTTTCCACACGAGAATAAGTGATTCCATAGTGGAGGGTAGGCTATGTTTGGGAGTGATTTTGACCATGTCAAAATCAATTTTACCAATGCCAAAATCAATTTCCTCTAAAATAAACATGTTTGGCAAATAGATAAATTGATTTTTAAAAAATCTAGAATCAATTTAAATTGATTTTTGAGAAATTTGTTGGGAGGTGATTTTTTATGTGGTGATTGACCGGGAATCACCTCCCAACTTTGGTTTTTTTTTTTTTTTATTTTGAGAAGTCCCAACTTTGGCTGCTTGTGGATTCTATTGTGGGCATTTGGTTTCTTTGCCTTTTCTTTTCCATAATTTATTATTTATTTATTATTTTTCAGTAAAATTTGTTAGTATTGGTAGTTTTTAAAGACTCTTTCATAATTTCTCTCCAATTTTATTATATTCTATTACCATGAGGGGCCAATTGTGCATTTCTTGGTTTCCAAAAATGTAGATATATTTCATTATAAATATATATGATTTCCCCATAAATTTGTAAGGAGTCATGACATACATGTTATCTTTTAAATGAAGTGAAAAATATATAGAACGATCTTAGTTTGTCATAATTCAAAAAGTATATGTAGAACAATTAAAATTTCATTAGTTTTCTTCTAGTTTCAACCCTATATAGTTTGTAAAATGAAAAGATTATATATGTGTCTATATAAACAATTAACGTAAGCAAACATTGTCATTTGGTAAAAAAACAATATATGCGGCTTCACCGAGACTATTTTATGGTCAAGAAATTGTGATATGGGAGCCTCTACCTTAGCAAAGGTTGCCTTAACACGAGTCATAACACCGCCTTTTCAAAAAATATTCCATGATTTATTAGAAAAATTAGTCATCTAATATATGTATATAGTTGATATTGACCTAATAAAACGAACATCATCTTTAAGAACGTAATTAAATATTATATATATATATATAAAAGGTTGAGTCTCTTATATTTTACAATAGTTTGATTTGAATAGTTCATTTAGAGAAACATGTGTAGAGATATATTATATATGCAATGGGTTTACATAAGACTAAACTTCAACATATTTATTCTATATTATTAAGTTAAATAATTTATTGAATGTTAAATGCCCTTTTAGTAATTTGGAAATTCTAAAATCACATTTGAAACCAAACATAATATTTCAAAATCACTTTTAAATACATGAAAATCACTTTTTAAAGTCTGAAACCAAACATAAATATGATTGAATGAAAATCAATTTTATAAAATCAATTTCATAAAATCTCTTTTTCCTAAATCAATAATTCAATCATCACTCCCAAACATAGCCGTATTCTGTGCCCTTCAAAAAGTATGAATTTTCTTTATACCCCACAATTCTTTCTCTTTCGCTTTCTCTCTTTATTCTTATTTATTAATATTTGGTATATATATATATAATTAATTTGCTAATTAAACTTATTTAAAATCAATTAATTTATTTCTATTTTTTGAAATTAATTTTGATTAATTTATTAAATAATGTATCAAAATAATATGTTCACAATTAATTTCATAATCAATTATGTATCTATTGAAATTATAATTGATTAGTTAACAATGTCTAAAATATAATTAATTAGTGAATTAGAATTATTTAAATTAACATGGTATAATTTTTTTAATAACTATAATTAATTAGTTATTGAGTATTTACAATCAATTAATTATTTTTTAGGATATCATAATTATACAAAATTTTGGAATATTTTTTTATTAACCTTTATTATTAATCTACCATCATTTTCTCTCTTTTTCTTATATATTGTTTATTAAAATATATTTTTGGGAAAAATACACTTTTAGTCTCTGAGGTTTGGGTTAGGTTTCATTTTGGTCCCTTAGTTTTCAAACTCAACAATTTAGTCCCTGAGGTTTGGTTTTAGTTTCATTTTAGTCCCTCCATCCATTTTTCCGTTAAAAACTAACGGTTTGCTGACGTGGCACTATTTTTTTATTAAAAAAATATTTTTAAATTTCTTAAATATAAATATATTAAAAATAATAAAAATATTATTATTTAATTTTTTTTTATTTCTTCTCTCTTCCCTCTTCTCTATTTTCTCTTCTCCCTATCTTCTTAATGTTTTCTTCTACAGCACAACTACTGGTGACCGACCGGTGGCCAGCAGCCGCCGCCGGCAACTTTTTTTTTTCTTCCTTCTTTACTTCTTCTTCTCTTTTCTCCTTCTTCTCCCACGAGACCCTCACCCACGACAGCCCTCCAGATCTGCGTGACACCCACAACAGCCCTTCAGATCTGGATTATGTTCCAGCTAGTAATGGCGGCAGCGATTTGAACCCACGACGCTAAGCCCCAACAGCTCGATTTGAACCCACGTCGCTAAACCCCACAACAACCCACGACGCTAATGTGGATCATTCAGCTCCGAAGGGGAAGAAATTGGATGGGTCTGGGTGTTGCTCTACCGACGAGAAAAATAGAAGGAAGAAATGGAGGTCGTCGTTTTTTTTGTGGGTTCCTTGTTGTCGGCGACAATCACGAACAAGAGGGAGAGAGAGCCGACGATGAGGGGACGGCGGCGGCGCGAGGGTGCAGTGAAGAGAGAAACGGTACAGGGCTGGCGTGGGTTTCAGGCCCCTTCGAATCGCGAATCTGGGTTCCAAATCCAAACGCGATCTCTAGATCTGAAAGAACGAGGAAAACCCTTCGAATCACTACCTGTTATTTTTAAAAAAAAAGGGAACCAGCATCTCCAGATCTTGAACGATCCCGTGGGTTCCAGATCCGAACGCGAACAGGCCGCCATTAACGAAGGAAATAATAATACCTTTAGTTTTCGAGCCCTCCTCCCTCCTCTATTAAAAGAAGAAGAAGAAAAGTGGGAGAAGAGAGAAGAAGAGGAAGGAAGAAGAAGAAGAAGAAAAAAAAAAAAAAGTCACTGGCGGCGATCGGCCGCCGCCGAGCGGTGGTCGCCGACAGCTGGCGCCGGCGACTTGCTGAAGAAGAAGACTTAAAGAAGGTGAAGAAGAAGACTTGAAGAAGGTGAAGAAGAAAGAATTAAAAATAAACATATTTTTATTTTTTTAATATATATATTTTAGAAAATTAAAAAATATTTTTTTTAATAAAACAAATAGTGCCACGTCATCAAACCGTTAATTATTAACAGAAAAATGGATGGAGGGACTAAAATGAAACTAAAACCAAACCTCAGGGACTAAATTGTTGAGTTTGAAAACTAAGGGACCAAAATGAAACCTAACCCAAACCTCAGGGACTAAAAGTGTATTTTTCCCTATATTTTTCATATAATTAAATTAAAATTATAATTATAATCAATAATATCGAACTATAACATTTTTAAAAACCGCTGCAATAAACCTCTCAACACCGCTTTTACCAGCGGTTATTGAACTATAATCAATTATTAAATTATATGTTTTACTCATGGTTATTAATGTTTTCATAAATCTTCACTTTTTTTTTTTTTTAGAGTAGCAGACTTTCATTAGAAGAAAGCGGCATCACAACTCAGTACATCAGAGATTTCACTAGGCCACTCTTCAAGCCAAACATAATCAAAATAAGAAAATACCAAACAAGCTAGAGCATGTGCCACTTTGTTTCCCTGACGTGGTGTAAACAGAACCTTGTCACTATCACACGGATGGAGAAGCCTACGGATATCATCCATCAACAACCCCACTTCCGAAACATCATGCAAATCACCATGAAGAATTTTGACCAACCTCAAAGAATCAGTCTCCACCACAAATTCAGAAAAACCCATCTACCGAGCAAGTTGGACCCCTTTATACAAAGCCCAACCCTCAGCTAAATCCACACTCCAACACCGCTGCAGAGTCAAACATGCCGCCATAAGGACCTCACCGTCAGCATTACGCAACACACAACCACCACCAGCTTCACCTGAATCAGGTTGAACAGAAGTATCTGTTGGGTTTTATGTCGTAAAACTCGTAGATAATAAAGGAAACAAATTAATCGATCTCAATAAAGCGTTATTTGAGTGATTCAGTAATTTGGTTATTGAATAATCGAGTTTGCATTAATAAACCCTAAATCCAATAAACTAAAGATCCAAGGTTGTTTAAATGAAACTTGGACTAGTATGTAGGGACATACGGGGATCAGTGTTCAAGTAACAACCTAAATGGTCTATAGTATAGGGATAAGGTTGGGTACCTTATCCTGGTGACACTATGTGATACGACCCACCTTGTATCCGATATAGATGAAATGATCCAAAGCATCCATGTAGTAGACATGCGGGTGGGGGTATCCTATGCAATGAGTTTGCATAAGACCGGACCGCGAAATAGTAACCACTAGATGTAACGTCGTTAACTAGTTTAGGTTTCTATTTCAATAGGATGACCTAGGTAACTCAATCTCAATCCTGAGTCTGTTATGAACTCCTTTTCAGGAGGCACTACAAGATTTCTGGGATATGCCAACGGAAAAAACCGTTGGGAGAACCCAAAAAACCGTTGGGGCAACTAATGCCAACAGTTTTTTTATTGTCGGGCTAATCGTCGAGAAAATCGAGTCGGGGCAGCTAATGCCAACGGTTTTAAAAAAATCGTTGGGATATCGGAGGAAATTCCAACGGTTTTGAAACCGTTGGAATATCCCTGAAACCCCAACGGTTTTAAAAAGCGTTGCCATTTTGCTATATACCAACGGTTGTGGGTACCGTTGGGAAACACTACAACGACCAACGGTTTTCCAGCCATTGGCATTTCTGATATTTGCCTACGGTTCCTAAACCGTTGGGTTTGCTTTTATATCCCAACAGTTAGTAAACCGTTGGCATTGCTTAGTTTTGCCAACGGTTTTTCTAAAACCGTTGGGGTTTTTCCTTCAACTTTCCAACCCTTTGACCTATTCGCTCTGTATATTTGCCAACGGCCTAAAACCGTCGGCTTTTCTTTTTCTTTTTTTTTTTTTTTTATATATTTGTATATTACAAAAACACTCATTGAACTGGCATCGTGGATAAAAAAAATGATAGTAATGTACAAATGAACTTCTAAATTCAACAAAAAATCGTTTCTTTATTACAAGCTTAAAGTTAACAAAGTATCCAAAAGTTGATAAACAAGAGAAATTAACAAAGACTAGTACAAAGTATACAAGAGAAGTTAACAAAGTCAAAGTCGTCTAAAGTGACTGAACTGGACTTCAAAAGTAAACCTCAAAACGTTCCCATCTTCATGTTAGCTCCTTCAAAAGTAAAGTTCGACCTGGCATCCTGAAAAAAAATAAAGTTGTCAAAATTCATAAGCATAGAGGATAAGTATGACAAATTAAAAAAAAAAATCTAAAAAAATCAAAGCTTTAGAAGCATAACATCAACACTAATACCATGAACATATAAACGACCAACTTTTTGCTAAGTAACCTAAGGTTAAGAAACATGAACTCGAAACTACCTAGAAGTAACTCATCCAAACTCGAAACATAGGTTATATGATAAGCAAGCAAATGAACTAAAAGTATTCCTTCCATACCCAAAGTTTCAAAAATAATACCTAATGTCGCTACGGGTTTGCGACGCGGAGCGGCCGACTTTGTTCCCAAGAGGAGGAAAATGGAGTCGCCACCAGTCTTGATTTAGAGGGTGTGACTGGGCACCCAAAAATATGCTAAAATGGTCTGCAAATCAAAGATTTAAGGCTCGGGGGTCTTTTGTGTATGGGGAAGGTATTAGCACCCCACAACACTCGTTCAAAGAACGAAATTTTTATTCTTCTTGTGTTATTTAAGGAAATTGGCTATGGTAAATACTAAAGAAGATTTTTTGTTGATTTTTAAATGTCCCACATTTTTATTCTCATTATTCCATAGATAAATAATGAGCAATAATTGTGAGTGGCATAAAGCCATTCAAAATTTGTGTGAATTTAATTTGGCATCCCAAATTTAAATTCATTATACCTCAAGAATATTAGGAAAGTCAATATCTTGATTTCCTAATTTCCGTCATAGGAAAGTTTATTTTTTTTTTATTTAAAACATTCGGTTTATTAATTTTGAAAAAATGTGTGAGTAAAGAATACTTTTTTAAGGGAAAACTCTTAATTAATTTTATTCTTAAAAGCAAGTGACATTTTTATGGAAAATAGTTTTGGATTGATTTATCATTTTTTAAAAATAATATTTATGAAACAATTTTAGCAAAAGCTTTTAATATATTCCTTTTAAAGAAAATGTCTTTAATGAAATATGCTTCTTTGGAAGGAAAAAGTTTTAAAAGAAAAAATGTAAAAATGGAAAGAAATATTAAAATCAAACCCCGGCATCCCGAGATTTTATTTTTTCCTCAAGAAACTCAAATATTGGCATCCCGAAAATTCAAGATTCCATCGTTGGAAGATTTTTTATTTTTGGAAAATATTTAATTACGAAAAGAAATATAGAGGAAAATAGATTAAACACCATATCATAACATAGTGAAATAAAAATATAAAAAAAAAATTCAGCAATATACAATTGAGATAAAATGCTCAAAAAAAAGAAGAAAACTACCATATTCAAGAATTAAAAGTTCATTAAATTCATTTTCTTTAATTTAAAGGAAACATATAGAAATCAAATCTCGGCATTCTAAGATATTGATTTCTTACCTCAAGAAAACTCAACATTGGCATTCCAAAGATTGAGATTCCGTCGTTGGAGATTCCTTTATTTTTTTAACACAATTAACGAAAGAAACATTGGTTTAGGCAAAGTATCTACATATTGATGCAATGAAAATATATGGTTAAACTATAAATAACACTGTTAGATTCCATTTCAAAAAATAAAATAAAATAAAATTAACAAGTTGAACATAAGCAACATATAATAATCAACTCTAAACGTTTAAGTACATAAAAATAAAAAAAAAACGTTAAAATTGTAATTGAAACATGCATGCAATTGTCCAATGTTCCCTAAAGAAAAATCACATAACTTTTTAAATGCTAAAAAGAAAACATATTAAAATAAAACGAAAGAAACGATAAATAAACTAAACTTTATGAAAAATATATATATATATTAACCTCATGAAAAAAAAGAAAGCTATTGAAGAAAGAATTGAAGACAAAGGTTTAAAAAAAAAAGACTTACAAAGAATGCTTGTGACCATGGATTGGGAATAAGACTTTATGAAGTGGCAACGTGAGATTGAGAGAGAGTGATGGCGAGATGGAGAGAAAACGTGAGAAGGGAAAAAAAAATCTTGAGGAGTAGGAGAGGGAAGTTAGGTGGGAAAGAGGGAAAAGTGTATCTAGGGTTTTTTAGGGAGAGAGATTTGAGGAGTCTATTCTTAGCCAAAAAAACGTGTAGAGAGGTATCCCAAGGCTAAAGAAATCGTCATGCAAGAATGGGAGGGCTCCCTATTTATAGCCAATTCCAACCACCACATATTAGGAAGGTGATCAAATAAAATTAAAATCCAATAAAATAAAAAAAAATGAAAAGGGAATTCAATAAATACACCAATTCCACCTTCCAAATTTACAAGATATTATTTGACAATCAATCACCCAAGGAAATAAAATATTTTCTTTAATTAACCTTGCCAAATAAACCTAATATTTGATTTGACAAATTAATTAATCAAAATAAAATATTTGACCTAATAAAAAAAAACATTTGAATTGGCTAAATTAAAGATCTAGAATATTCTCTCTTTTTTTTTTTCTCATTTTCGAAAAATGGATAAATTTAAATTAAATAAAATTTCGGACAAATTTAGGGGTCTACACCTAAGTCAAAGTCCAACATAAAAACAACCCACCCCCATGCTCATAAACCTTCAAACAAAACCAAACAATGAATGAACCATCAACGAAATCAAAAGAACCAATTCTTTATAAGCATGTTCCATCAAAATGAACACTGCAAAATGATCTCTAATCCCCCTTCCTAGCTACCAAAGTCCAAACATAAGAATTAGTTCAAAATGTCATACTAATAAAACTCAAACTCTAACTACTTAGAAAAGTAAAAAATCCCTCAACTTTCAAAGGTTAAACAAATAAGCAAGCAAAAGAACTAAAACAATCAAGTGTAACACCAAACTTATAACCGACAAACGTAAGAACTAACAAAGTATTAAGTAAATCATCCATCAACTAACAAAACCAAACGTAACTAGTGGAAATGCATAACGAAACAATCTTGTTTTTCCTTATCCAAAGTTCCACACATAAGAACTAGTTCAAAAAATCAAATCTAAATTTCCAAGACATACCCCATCCCCACATTAGAAAACCTTCAAACAAAGCATAACAAGTGAACTAGAAAAGTTGCCCTCACATGCTCAAAACTTTGAAAGAATAACTTCAACAAGTATACAATGAACATAAACGACCAACTTTTTTGCTAAATAACCTAAGGTTAAAAAACATGAACTCAAAACTACCTAGAAGTGACTCATCCTTCGACTTTCAAAAATTATATGATAAGCAAGCAAATGAACTAAAAGTCTTCCTTCCATACCCAAAGTTTCAAAAATAATACCTAAGTCAAAGTCCAACATAAAAACAACCCACCCCCCATGCTCATAAACCTTCAAACAAAACCAAACAATGAATGAACCATCAACGAAATCAAAAGAACCAAATCTTTATAAGCATGTTCCATCAAAACGAACACTGCCAAATGATCTCTAATCCCCCTTCCTAGCTACCAAAGTCCAAACATATGAATTAGTTCAACATGTCAAACTAATAAAACTCAAACTCTAACTACTTAGAAAAGTAACCCATCCCTCAACTTTCAAAGATTAAACAAATAAGCAAGCAAAAGAACTAAAACAATCAAGTGTAACACCAAACTTATAATGACCAAACAACGTAACTAATGGACATGCATAATGACCCAATCTTGTTTTTCCTTAACCAAAGTGATCTAATCAAAACATGAACTAGTCTCCCTTCATTACCCAAAGTTCCAAACATATGAACTAGTTCAACAGGCAAAACTAATCAAACTCACCCCTATGTGCTCCTACACCTTCAAACAAAACAAATAAACAAAACAATCCCAATGGCTACCATAACTGCAGGATAGCCCATACAACTATTACTATTACCTATAAATAGTTACCTACATAAGTATAGTGCTACCATAACTGCAGGATAGCAACAACACAAGTCTCTATTATAGACAATACTTGACAATTACTACATAATGTAAATTAGCAATTTCATACCTAGTTAGATGGTCCTCGGGACTGCATGAGTTGATTAACCAAGTCTCTGAGACTGGTTAACTCAGAGGAATTGTCAGTCGTTCGAGTATCCACCTTTGACAATTTCTCTTGCGTCTGATTAAGTTTCTCTTCCGTCGCATTTAATTTCTAGTTTGTCGCACTTAATTTCTCTTCTGTTGCACTTAATTTCTCTTCCGTTGCACTTAATTTCTCTTCCGTTGCACTCAATTTCTCTTCCGTGGCATTTAATTTTTCTTCTGTCGCACTTAATTTTTCGTTTGTCTGATCCAACTGTTCTTTTGTTGCACGCAGCTGTTCTGGGGTCTCACTCAAGACTGCACTTAGTTCATGCTCTCGTCTTAATGAAGTTGCATCGGATGAGGAGGTACAATTTCTCGACTTCGGCTTTGGTCCCCAACCAAGCCCTTTAATTTGATCTGATCGACTACCCAAAACAGCTTCGCATATGTCATCTGGGTTAGGCGGTTGGGTCCCATCTGGGGTGGGTGTCTGTTGCAATGCCACCATTTGATCCTACAAAAAAAAAAAAAATCAAATAAGTAATGAAGTAGATACTTTCATTAGCATACTTTATAAGTTGAAAACTTACATGAGCTTCATTGGCGGCTTGACTAACCCACCCCTTTCCTTCCTTGTATCTGGTCTTACGAAATAAGTCAATAGGACCCAAATTCTCACATTCTCTAGTTTTCTGTAGTTCAAATTTCACACATATTAGTAATATTAGGAAAAAATAGTTTACCCTTAAGATTATTTTCGAACTTACATTCTTCTGTTGTATGTGAAGAAATGATTTTGACCCAGCATAGTGGTTGAAAGGAAGTTTGGCACGATTCTGTTTATTCTTCTCACCCATGTCCTAGCACAAAAGATTATTAGTAAGTATATTTATACTATTTGACATGTCATGAATTAGAAATTTTGTGATTAACGTACCTTCCACTTGGGGTCCTCCCATCTATTGCACAGAATATGCCAATCATCTATGTCAACCACTCGAGGATGTGGGTGTGCACGTCCCTCCTCTGTTAGGTTAACTACTCAATTATATAATAAACATGATCGACCAAAATTTAAACTTACCAAAAGATATTGTTTAAGATGATCTCTTGCGTCCTTCGGTACAGCTTTCCACGTTGCATAACGTACAGAGAATGAATCTCTGACAATTTTACCAATGGCACCGCTGAATTTTACTGCATTGTCACACACTGGCTTTCTCAACTCGTCGGTGATCTCAATAGTTATCTTTCCATGGATTCGAACGTATCTGTCCAGCTCAATATTCCTAGAAAATCCTCTCGTTCTACGTGCAGACGTATCTGAAAAAATGAAGTAAACTAGTAAGTAGTTTCATTTTGTAAAAGAAAAACAAATGTACAACATAATTAGTTTAACCTGATGTCTCACCCGTGGAAGATACTGTGGCGACATGATTGCCTTCACCCTCAGCAAAAAATCGATCTGCATTGCGCTCCTCAGTCGGACCCACCATGATTTGTCTACAATGACATATAAAACACATAAACAATATAAGGAAGATAATTAGTTAAAAAAAACTAAAATAGAAAATGAAGCACATAGGTACATAATCAATCGCTATCGTGATTTGAATTAGAGCTTTCGTTCGAGCTGGAGGTAGTCTCAGTAGATGTTTCTACATCCTCTTCTTCGTCGTTTATGAAATCGTCGTTATTATGGGTTTGACTTATTTGTTCTTCCACCACCATAGGATCAACATCATCTCTGCATAGTGTGTTTTCTTCAATGGATTCGTCAACTCTGAGTCTTCTCTCAACTTCCAACAACTCAAGTTGGTTATTTCAATGATCTTCTACCTCTGGAACGTCCCATAAGCGCTTATTTTGTACAACTTGCACTACCTTCCAATTAGGACCATGTTTCGGGTCGTTAAGGAAAAACGCTTGTTTTCCTTGTATAGCAAGGATGAACGGATGATCAACATACCAATAATGAGATGTGTTAATCGATGTCAACCCTAATTCCACGTGTGATCGATTCTTTTTTTTATCTGTGTCGAACCATGTACATTTAAAAATAATAACTCGCCTTCTTTTCACATATTCTAAGTCCAACACCTCATTCAACACACCGTAGAAATTCATCTCATCTCCTTCACCTTCCTCTTCTCCAGGCACCATGACTCCACTATTTTGTGTAACTCGACGATTATCACGCGATATAGTGTGGAATCGTATGCCATTGACAATGCATCCACTATAAGACCGCACTTGAGAACTAGGTCCCATTGCTAATGAATACAAATCATCAAATGAATTATCTCTATCATGCAAAGAGAGAACCTGTTAAATAATTCATATTTGTTACAAATTAATAGTGTAACTTGTAGTGGAAAATCAACTTATTAAATCTCATAACTATATGCTTACATGAGTTTTGAAGCATTCTGGGAATTGAAGTCGATGGTTTTTATATAAATCTGAAGAACTTTGTGCTTGAGGGCGTATAAGTCTCAAATGTTGTCTGTTTAGCACGAAAATGAAGAGTTACTTTTAAGAATGAGTTCACTAGAATCTTTCATATAAGACATGTGATTTTTGAGACGTACCTACGATAAGACTCTATCTCCACACAATTGTTCAAAATATACCAATGTGCTATTCGCTTCTCTTCAACTGATAATGTTCTTACAGTTGCGCCTCCTAACGGTCTTGCACTTTGTGTAAACACCTCAAAATCACCACAAACCTCGTTTATGGGCATTTGGTCATCATTTCGTTCATCTCTATTGAATCTCGTTTCAATTCCCGTTAGGTACAACGAATAGAAATTTAATGATTCATTCATTACAAATGCTTCTGCAATAGAACCCTCAGGACGTGCTTTGTTTCTCACGTATTGTTTCAATGTTCGTAAACTTCTTTCAATAGGGTACATCCAACTGTAGCTAACAGGGCCCACAACTTTGGTTTCAAATGGCAAGTGAACTGCAAGATGAACCATTACATCAAAAAATGCCGGTGGAAATATTATTTCCAACTTACAAAGTATGACTATAATGTCTGATTGTAATCGATCTAGATCATCCGTACGTATTACTTTTGCGCAGAGATCACGAAAAAATGTACACAACTCAATAACAGTAGTGGACACATCCTTAGGTAAATACGCTCGAATGCCAATAGGGAGAAGCCTCTGAAGCAAAACATGAGAGTCATGAGTTTTCAACCCCCATAGTTTTCCATCGTTGACACTCACACATCGCGATATGTTCGACACAAACCCATCGGGAAATTTCACTAACTTCAAGAATTTACAAAACTCAACTCTTTCACTAGTAGTCAATGTGTATGCAGCATGTGGCTTTACAACTTTATTGCCTACCTCTTGCAAGTGTAGATCTTTACGTATCTTCAAATCCTGAAGATCCAATCGAGCATTTGTTGTGTCCTTCGTCTTTCCTTCAATGTTCAACACTGTACCAACCAAATTATCGCATATATTTTTTTCAATGTGCATTACATCCAATTTATGTCTTAACAGAAGTTTTGACCAATATGGGAGTTCAAAGAAGATACTCTTTTTCCTCCAATTAAGTGTTTGTTTCCTTTTCTTATCTTGTTTCGTCGGATGCTTACTAAGCACAGGAAATTCGATCATGCTTACTTCTTGTAGGATATCGTCTCCATCCATTACGAGTGGAGGAGGTCTATGTTCAACCTTTCCATCGTGTTGCTTACTTCTACGCCAACAATGATTTTCCGGAAGATAACGTCGATGTCCCATATAAGAAATTTTACTCATGATCCTCTGGGATGATGTATCTTCTTTACAAACGGGACATGCTTGGTAACCCTTTGTACTCCAACTAGATAGGTCGCCATAAGCCGGAAAGTCATTAATAGTCCACAACAGACTTGCATGTAGTTGAAAATACTCACCAGTAACACTATCGTAAGTACGCACACCAGTATTCCATAATTCTTTCAATTCTTCAATCAATGGTTGTAAGTAAATATCAATTTCCTTTCTGGGAGATTTTGGCCCAGGAATAAGTAAGGACATTAAGAAATTGGTTTCTTTCATGCACTTCCAGGGTGGCAGATTATATGGAACTAACACTACCAGCCACATACTATAAGTTGTACTCATATTTCCGAATGGATTAAATCCATCTGATGCTAATCCCAAACGAACATTTCGTGGTTTTGAGGCAAATTGAGGGAATTGACGATCAAAATGCTTCCATCCTTCGACATCGGCTGGATGTCGTAACACACCATTCGTGTCAACACGTTTTTCCTTATGCCACCTCATTTCAGAAGCGATATGTTTTGATGAAAACATCCGCTTCAATCTGGGTATCAAGGGAAAGTGACGCAAAATTTTATGCGGAATTTTCTTTCCCTTTCCATCGTTTACTTTATATCGAGACTCCTCACATACTGGACACTGCTGACAATCGACAAATTCTTTCCAAAACAATACACAATCATATTTATAGGCATGAATTGACTCATAGCCTAGGCCTAAGTCACGCAACTTTTCCTTTGCTTCATAATAGGAATTACGTATAGACGCACCAATTGGAAATGCTTCCTTTAACAATTCTAGTAACATATCAACTGATTTATTACTCCAATTGTTAAGAACCTTAATATGCATCAGTCTAACCAAAAAATTGAATGACGAGAATCGTGTACAACCAGGGTACAATTGATTATGTGCTTCAGTCATTAAATCCTCGAACAAGTCCGAAGTATTCCTTTCATTTACGTTACTGGGCATCTCATTTTCAGAATTGTCATCTCCTACTTCTAATCCAACATTTGAGACTTGTAAGTCGTTCAAAAGAGTGAACATTTCATTCTCCTCACTACGCACATTACACTCAGTAGTGATATTTAACCCATCGTCGTGTATCGACTCAGTTGAACGACTCTCATAACTAGATAAGTTGGTTGGTTCTCCATGATATACCCATTGACTATAGGAGGGAGATATTCCATACATGAATAAATGTCGTTCTACCCCATCTAAAGACTGCTACATTGAATTCATACAATTCCTACATGGACACCTTGTTTTCCCGGAATCATTAATATGGAGCTTCGCCATTTCCATAAACTGAGCTACTCCGTTTATATACTCCGCGGAGAACTTATCTCTAAGTTTAATCCAATCTTTATTCATTCTTAATTTTTACTCTTTTCAAAGCAACTTTCAAAGGTTTGTGAAAAGTTTAAATCCTGTAGGAAGAAGACAAAGGGTTAGATTTAACTTTGTCTCGAAATGTAAACTAGTTCAAAAGTTTTATTCCAAAAAGTTCACGTATAATGTTTTTGGATAGAAGGTTTAGGTAACAATTAAATTTGTAGGTCCATGATTGGTAACGACAAATGCTTTTTTAGTCCATTGCTCAACCAAAAAGTGTTGACCGATAAAGAAAAAGTTTGAAACTCTATGAAAGCAAACATTTTCAACAGAAAATCCACAACAAGCCATAGACATGTTAGAGCAAGCCATAAACTAATGGTTACCTCTTTGACGAGTATACTCCACCTGAAGGACTAAAAGCCAAATTGAAATAAACTTGAAAGTTCCAAGGTGAAGATGTGATTTAAACCTAAAATAGGGAAAGAAAAAGATGGTTCTGAGTTAACTTCAATTTCAAGAGTGAAACAACTTACACTCACTCTAGAGAGTAAAGAAATTTCCTCAATTACGTATTTGTTTTAATAATTGACTGGGCCATTCAAAGGAATAATTTATCCAATAAGAGAAAAAAAAGCATAAAGAAATTTCATTTAAGAAACAATAAACAGAGTGTTTGTTTTTGTTGCATAGGGAAGTGAGCTTGGAATTTAAAAGTGGAAGTAGGGAAGAAGATCTTAGAATGGGCAAAAGCAAGCGTTCTGTTTCTTTTGGTAACTATTCTTTTGGGGGCTAAACTGTTCTATTTTATGAGGGCAAATCCAAAAGTTCTAAACTCTCATCAAAGGGAAATAGAATTAAAATGGGAGGAAGTTTCTGTTACACCAAACACAGAAAAGGCCATTCCTTTGCACATCCCATTACCTTTCAAATCATGACAAAGGGCATTCAACTTTATCCAAGAGAAAAATTCCAAAACAGAGTGCAATAAATATAAGCTCACAACAAGTCAAAGGAGGTTTCTTCTCCAAACAAGTATGTTATGGCGGCAAATCGTCTTCTAGGAAAATTCAAGAAAATAACAATTCTTCAACACCATTTTGGTTCTCTCTTTCCCATCTCTTTCATTTCAAAGTTTTCAAGTGTTTGGTTGATGTTGTGGCCCATCATGTTTGTGCATCAACAGAAAGTTAAACCCACTTTGAAGTTCAAAAAGATGAATGCAATTAACAACATGAACCAGAAATGGAGATTAAAGAATTAAGAATTGCATATACAGAAGATCATTCACAACAAATACTCATAATATCTCCTAAACTTGTCCATCCAGATCAACTTCAAAACCAAAAATATCATACCCATAAAAGCACAAGGATTCTACATCACCTATAACTAGGAATAACCTTTTTTTCTTCAAAACTTAACGTTTATTTCAAGTGAGACATACTTTTGTTGGGATAGGTGTCCTAAAACTCGTAAATAGTGAATGATAAACGAATTATATACTTATTCGATAAAATTACTGAATAAAGTAAATTGCACATATAATAACCCAAATCCAATAAACCAAGATCCATGGCTATAGGATGAACACTTGAGCTTTATGTAGAGACATAAAAGTGGATCAAGCTTGAGTAATAGCCAAAACGGTCTATAGTATAGGAATAGGGTTGGGTACCTTATTCTGGGGACACTATGAGACGCGGCCCACTTTATAGATGGTATAGACGATGTGATCCTAAATCGTCCATGTAGAGACATGCGAGTGGGGGCGTCCTATGCAATGAGTTTGCATAAGACCAGGACCAAGAAATAAGTCACTCTCGCTTTATAACACCGTTTACTGACGAGACTGACTATTTCATGTGATGACCTAGGTAACTCGATCTTAATCCTGAGCTAACTATGAACTCCTGTTTATTCGGGCTTATCCTTAGATCTGCATAGGTGAGAGTGGCTCAGTATCGCCGACTCAATAAGCCTCCCATTTCAGGGATAGGAACGGGTAGATAGCTGGGGACATAGTCGTGCAAGAAGGAATTCACTCCTACCCGAATTAGGGATAGTAGAGAGGTTGTTCCCTTAAGTGCTGACTCCGGGGCTTGAACAAAGGGATCCCGCCCTCTCATTGGCCCGAGAGGGACTCGGTTTATTGGTTGGACCATAAACCAATTGTTCATTAGAGGATCAGTGGGACTTAAGGAACTAGAAGTACTATAGGGGTAAAACGGCTTATTGACCTAGCTATAGCTACGAACAACCTGTGAAGGATCGACTTACTAATCATGGTTAAATCAAGTGGACAGAAATATATCTATAGTGAGGGGAGTGCAACTATCGGGCTATAGTGGAGTGCCCCGGTAGTTAACGAATGTTGGCTAGCTTGGATAATGAGATTAGTCGGTTAGCCTCGAATCGTTGGAGCCCATGATCTATAGGTCCATTAGGTCCCCCTACTAGCTCATATCGGAATTAAGCCTAGAACAAAAGATAGGAAGCTTTGAATCGTTCAAAATCGGGAAAAAAAGGGTATTATCATAAATTGTGTTTGACACAATAATTTAATTATGAATTAAATTAGAAAATGAGAGATGAAGTATTTAAAAGTGTTTTGAATACTATATATATGTATTAGGAATCATATATATGGAATTGCACAAGATAACAAAGATTAATTAGATTAATCATATCAAAATTAATTTGAAAATTTTCAAATTAATTACCAAGCAATCAATTTCAATTTAGAATTGAAATTGGGGATAATTTGCAAGCTTGAAATTTGATTTCAATTTGAATTTAGTGGATTTAGTTGGAAATCCATTTAATGCATGATCATTCAAAGTGGAAAGACAACTCACTCATGCATTGTTGCATGTCTTGTGAGATGTACACCTAGAATCCACTTGAACTTGCAAATACACCATGTGTCTTGTGTCTTGAGGCTTGGCTTTGCATGGAGAATGTCTTTAAAAGGAGCTTGAATCAAATTAAAAGGGTTGAGAGCCATTTTTCCTTAATGTTATGCTGCTGGAATTTGGACTCAAAGTTCTCTCATCTCTCATTCTTCTCCATTGCTTGATGCTTCAAGCATTCCCTTCCCATTCCCTATCTTATATAGACTCCCACAAGTCGTTCTTGGCCCGGAGTATAGTAGGGAAGACTCTAGAGGTTGTCCAAGGAGCATAGGAGAGGCAAACACCACAAGGAGTTCAACATAAGTGAGCTACAAAGGTTGGTGTTTTCTAAACTCTCTATTCTGTCTTTTCTAGAACATGCATGCTTTAGGAGTAAAATTGAATGTCTTAAGTGCTTTCGATCTTCAATTGCTTCCGCATGTGTAATATGTACACCTTCAACTTTATATAACATCAAGAAAAGGAAGAGTTATCAGGAAAGTAGGGAATTCGGTTGCACAAAAAAAGTTTTTTCCTTTCTAAGATAAGGACCTAAACAAGATTAATATTACAATAAAGGCCTACCAATTGGCACAAACTGTACTTAACAATAATACAAAAAAAAAAAAAAATGCTTAGTCTTAAGATGGTAAGAAGTAGAGGAGACAAAACAACTTCCTTCACCTCTTTTATGCTTCTAACAGAGTGATTAAACTTCCTTCAGTTGAGTGAGCTTGAGCTTTGAGGTGTAAAAGTAAAACAAGAATTAACAACAAACATAGACTAGAGCCTTAATTAAGTCTATACCATTAAGCATCCACTTGAAGTGACTTTAAAGTATCTTACTTTCCATTCCTCATCTAGAATAATGCTATCAATATACCCAGACTAAGTTCAGTCATTTGTCATCTAGAATTTGAGATAAAATAAGACAATACCATAAACTTCAAAACTACGACACAATAGAGATTCAGTTCTAAAAATCCTCAAAGAAGAAGAAATCCTAGATAAGAAAATGCAGTAGCCAACAAATTATTCTAAGCATAGAAACAAATGAAGAGCTATCATATATGCAAAAGTAAATCTATAAATGAACTCAAAATTTGTTGGCTAACAGATTAAGTATTCATTCTCAGAACTTCCACTTTTTACTTTTATTTATGGCACCCTCACTCTCACCCTTGCTCAATGTTTGAGTTAAACCTCAAGAACTACACACAAACCATTTTTATTTCTTTTGTTCTTTTTTTTTTTTTTCCCTCACTCTTGTATATGTGCTTCTGTATCTGCACGACACCAAATCAACGAGGAACCGCTAAAAGGCATCTAATGGCTTCAAAGATGGAGTTGATTCCTCTATCTTTCTCCTCAACAAAATCCACAACCCAAATGAAGATGATACAAGTTATGCTTATGCACATGCCCACAATTTAAACGCGAGGAAGCAGAAGGGTGAAGAAAGGGATACTGTAAATCAACCTGACAAAATGTCGAGTGGGCCATTTTCAAATTTTTTAAAACATACCTGAAACTAAAACGAAGCCAGAAATCAAACGGACACAGCGGAGAATGAAGACGAACGAAGCCAGAAATCAAACGAAGACGACGGCAGCGACGTTTGAGGTGAGCAGAAATCAAACATTTGAAGACGAACGGAGACGCAACGGCGAAGTCTGAAATTCAAACGGCGGCTCCTTCTAACTACAAGATGGCGGCGATCACGAAGAATGGAGGGAAAAAATCGCAAATTGGGGGAAAATGGGAGAAAATCGCAATTTGGGGGAAGCACAATGAAAAGAGAATGGAGGGAAAATGGGAGAAAAATCTGGGGAGAAAGGAGGGAAAAATCGAGATTTGGGGATTTTAGATAAAATTCTCCAGACGGTTTGACCAAATCGTTGGTTTATAATATTATAAACCGACGGTTCCACCAGGCCGTTGGGAATTATGAACCAAAATTCGACAGTTCGACCTGACTGTTGGTAAATATAAACCACTAGTCCGCTGGCATTCCAAGAAGAACGGTCGACAATAGAACCAAACCGTTTCCAATTAGCAGCGAAAAGCCGTCGGTTTATCTAAACCGTTGGCTATGTCAACAAACCAAATAAACCAACATTTCAGCAGCTTGGCACTTCCGGAATATATTCCAACGGTTCCTACTCAACCGTTGGAATTTCTAATGGCTTTCCGACGGTCTAGTCAAACCGTTGGCTAGACCAACAAACCAAATAAATACATTATTTATGGAATTCCGGAATATATTCCAACGGTTTAACAAAACCGTTGGAATGTCTTATATCTTTGCCTACGGTCCTGTCCAACTGTTGGCGTATCCTATATCTCCCCACGGTTATCAAAACCGTGGGCTATACTAACAAACCAAATAAATACATTATTTCTGGAATTTCGAAATATATTCCAACGGTTTTTATTAAACCGTTGGAAATTCTTACGTCTTTGCCTACGGTTCTGTCGAACCGTTGGCTTATCCTATATTGCCCCACGGTTAATCAAACCATGGGCTAAACCAACAAACCAAATAAATACATTATTTCTGGAATTTCGAAATATATTCCAACGGTTTTTATTAAACCGTTGGGATTTCTTACGTCTTTGCCCACGCTTTTGTCAAACCGTGGGAAATTCATATATATATGTCAACGGTTTAGTAAAACCGTTGGCATTTTCTATGTATATCCCAACGGTTTAAAAGTCGGGGACATTTCATAGATCTGCCCACGATTTTTTTGCCGTGGGGAGAAAAACCGTGGGGAAATCTTTTAATTCTTGTAGTGAGGGATTGTCCTTAGATTTGTATGGGTGAGAGTGGCCTGCTCGCCGACTCAATATTCCTACCATTTCAGGGGCAAGACCGAATGGGGGCTGGGAATATAACAGTACAAGATGGAATTCACTCCTTCCCCTATTGGGGCAAGTAGATGTGTGTTCTCTTAAGGGCTGATTCCGGGGCTTGAACAAAAGCGCGCTGTCCTCTCCTGGCCCGAGAGGAATTTCTGTTTAGTGGTTGGACCCTAAATAGGTTGTTCATTAGAGGGATCAGTGGTACTTAAGGATTCAGAGGTAACCCAGGGGTAAAACGGTAATTTGACCCAGCTGGTGTTACGAACACACGTGAAGGATTGACTTACTGCATTGGTCGATATCCGTGGACACAAAAATATTCTACAGTGAGAAGAGTGCAGCTGTGGGTCTTTAGTGGAGTGACCCACAGTTAACGAATGTTGATTGACTCGGTTAATGAGTTTAGCTGATCAATCTCGTATCGTTGGAGCTTCTGATCTGTAGGTCCATTAGGTCCACCTACTAGCTCATAACGGGTTCTGAGATATTTTGGTCTTGATATTAAAGGGAATTAAAATAATGTATGGAGATACACTATAGTATAAAGTTTAATTAAATAATTAAACTTTATAATTAATTTTGGATATGATTCAAAATTAATTATTGAGAGAATAATGAATTTAATTAAATATGTGATATTTGATTAATTCATGAACTAATTAATTGGGGAATTAATTAATTTAATTTAGTTTGGTTAAATATGATTTAATCGAATTAATACTATAGTTTATATTAATGTACATTTAGATGCACATTAAAACTATAGGTTAAATGAGAGAGATAAAATTGAATATGATTCAATTGTAAAATTAATTAAATATTTGATATTTAATTAATGTGAATTCAATTAATAGAATTAATTGAATGACCAATTTAATTCAATTGAATATGATCCAAATTGAATTAAATACCTTATGTTATAATTGATTTAATTAACATTGTTTTAATTAAATTAATTTTAATTAATTAATTAATTAAATGATTTTTATTATTTAATTAATGGACGGCCAAGATCGTTTGAATTTGATTCAACGATTTAGATGGAGTAGGGTTTTAACTCCCTCCCCACTTATCGTTAAGTGGAGAGGGGGTTACCCATGGGATGACACTCTCTCTCATTTTTACGATAGACACAGAAGAGTTGGTTTTCTCTCTACTCTCTTTTTTTCTCTCAAAAATCCCAGCAATCCCTTTGCTGTAAAATTCCCTTCCAAGACCAAGATTGGTTCCCACAAGCCGGATCTCAAGTCCCTAGAGTCATAGCGGGTGATCCAACGTGGTGGTGTTCATTGGGAGGAAGAAAAACGATATTTGGAGCATTGTGCTGTGATTGTCTCAAAAATCATGTAAGTTCTTAGTTCTAAAATAAGTTTTAGATCAAATTTTTCCAGCATGCTTAATCTTAGTTTAATTTAGAAATTGTTTCTATTTTTGATTTGCCAACGTATTGGTTTTTTCTAAAATTGAAATTAAAAACGAGATTGTTCTTGATTGCTTCCGCTGCCAAAAGGGATTTCAACCCTTCAATTGGTATCAGAGCCATCTCGTTAATTGATTTCAATTTAAGAAAATTGCGTTGGTTTTGGTGGGATTTTATGCATTTTGAATGTGGTTTGCTTTAAAGACTGTTTAGGTATTTTTTGGCATTAGATTTACAATTTTTTGTATGATTTGATCATGTAAGGGCCCATGTTTTGGGGCAAAATATTGTAAATCGAGTCTTGTAAGTCCGTGTCTAGATATTAGGAATCAATTTGTTGATCGGTGTTCGAATCAGGATCGAATTTGGTGAAAAACGACGTTGGTTTTCGCTACTGGAACGAAGAACAGAAGAGGAACTGCCCAGAAAATTCGAGAAAAAAAAAAGAAAACGAAATAAGTTTTTTCGCGTCCGCTGAAGATTGCACGTGCGTTGTTGGAGCAGTTGGTGTCAGATGCACGTGGCAACTTGAGGGCGTGTGTTCGTGGCGGAACGTGTGCAGTTTTTTTTTTTCGTGTGGCGTGAAGCGGTTAAACAGTTATATTTTTTTGCGTTCACCAAAGATTGAACCCAAGTCGTTGGGCAGTGGCGTGCGCGTGTGCTTATCTTCCGGGAGGTCGTTGGTTCGAACTGGACGTGGGGCATATTTTTCTTTAAAATTCGCGTGCAGCTGCTGAGTGGTTGGTTATGGCCCGGTTCATGATGGTTCGGTCCAGTTCGCTGGGCAGTTGGTCCGGTTCGAGAGTTATGGGTCCGGTTTGGGCCATTCTGACACGGTTCGGGCTGGTTCTGAGCGGTTCGAAGCGGTTCGAGGTGGTTCAGACTTATTACAAGGCAGTTTAAGGCTAGATTTTGAATTATTATTGTAATTTTTCATTATTTTTGCCCTAGGATGCCAAAATACCGGTCTTTATAACCATTTATTGCTTTATGAATGTCATTTAGCTAGATCCCACCATAGGTTAAGCATGTTTTCATGCATATTTATGTTATAATTGTTATAATGTATGATAATTATGCATGAATTTAAATTTCATGAGTTATTTAGTATAATTGTTATATTTAATATATGAAATTGGAAAAGCATGATGCATGACATTAATTAGATAAATATAAAATGTTATATTTTATTAATGTAGCATGCATGCTTAGATTTATTTTCATGAGTATTAATATAATAGTTATATTATGAATGGAAATAAATTTTCAATGCTTGTTTTCATGTATGATTTAATATAAAATGTTATATTAATTAAATGAAAATGGAATAGCATTGAGCATGACATTAATTAGATTAATATAAGAGTTATATTATATTAATGTCTAATTTCATGTGATTTAATTTTGTGAATGATTAATTAATATAATCGATATTAATTAAATGAAATTGAAATTGGATGAAGCATGACACCACCTTAGATTAATATAATCGTTATATTATCGGCGTCATGAGCGTTATGGTGTTTAATAATTTGAATTAGATTGTTATTAGGAAACACCATAGAAGCATGTTATAGGGCTAATTATTAAAATTTTATAATAGTTATAAAATTGATTAGAAACCGTCAACCTATAACAAAGAGTTGCATGCAAACATAGGACCTTAGGTTAAAATGAATTAATTTTAAATTGTTTAAAATTAATTAGACCTAAGCTCATTTTAATTCTAATAGGATTAGAATTATTTTTCTTACTTAGGATTAAAATAGTTTTATTGTACTAAGTAGGAAATACATTACTATGATTATAAGGGAACTCTCCAGGTAAAGTTCTGTCTAGGCTGGGGGTATTTAAGTTGACGGTTATACGGAACACCTCCTACCTGGGAACAAATCCGGAACCTGAGTTGAATTAATCATAGTCTAATGTTAGCATGCAATGTCACTAGGTAATTAAAAGGGTTTAATTCACCTAGACATTAGTGTAAAGACCTCTATATAAGAGTTATATACAAGCATAGACTTAGATAGATTCACTTAGCCGAAATTTACCTAAGTAATAGACCCTTAAATTATAAAAATACTAAGTGGGAGGAACTATATCAAAACAAGATTTTCATAAATCAAGTTTTGCTCTCATGTCCTCAAGAATTCACAACGTGAGGTCCATGCTTGGCCTCGAGTCACCCTGGGAGTGACCCCCTACGGATGGTGTTTGCATGGATCAATATCAAGGTGAATGAATGAGTATTTTATAGTAAGTGGGAGCAGGACACGTGTCAACGTATCCTACGGTCTCCTCCATTAGGTTGCACCGTGAGATCCCCATGATCTGCCTGAGAGTCACCTTGGGAGCGATCACCCTACGGAGGGCTTGATCATGGGAGCCGGAACAAAGCAAACTCCAGAAATGGATAGGGTTTCTTAGGTCCATTTCCAACTTTGACTTTCCCCACGGTAGCATTGTTGGGACCGACCTCTGAAATCTGAAAATGGAGGGTTACACTTACGGGGAATTGTTAAGGTGTTAATAATTTCCTGACCGAAAAAGCGGTAGCTAAGAACTATTGGAATATGAGTTATTCTGGGAATAGGGATTGGCTGAGATTGTCTCAATTCAGGGGAGGAGTAGCTGACTGCCCTACGGTAGCTGTTGCTCTAAACCTCTGAAGTATTGTTGCAAAATGAATGTTTATTCTATGGGTCGATCATTACTTTTGCTAAATTGATTGGATTAAAATAATTATATTATTTTGTGTAATGGGTTAATGCAAGAAAACTAATTAAATTAATTTGTTTGTTTCAGCATGAATCGTTCTTTGTATGCCTCTAATTACGTCGTATGTAATAAAACTGGTATCGTTAATATGATGTGCAAATTGCTTACCGCAAGTGTACGAGTCAAGTTATAATATAGTGAATGTGAAATTCGAATGTCGTCCTCTGGATTGGGTTTCTAATCAATTTTAATTACCGGAAATACTCTCGACCAATTTTATTTAGGGATCCGAATTAAGTGAGAATGAAATTAAATCAAACACAAAACAACGCAAAAAGATGTGACAAACTAATGGGAACAATGGTCTTAGGGTTGTGATTTCACCAATTGGGACTATTAATGGATTAACAACATGCTATGATTCATAAATCTTGGGAAACTAAAATCACACTTATCTCTCCCGAGCATACATGATTCTCCCACATGCAATTGAAACTGATATCCCTATCTAAATTCAATAAACATGCAAGGCATTAAGGATACCCTTTTTTAGTGATTTCTAGATTTAACTATTATCTCCCGATCTCTAGCTAAATCCTAGTTATGCATAATGATTTCTAAGCTAAATCCTCTCTCCCGAGTTAGATTTAAGCACAAACAACATTCAATTCATGGCCGGTAAATCGAAAGCATTAAACATACATTATGCATAAATGAATCAATAACATAAATCCATAACATCAATCCATAATTGCCCCAACGGCTACATCAATCCCTAAGAGTAAAGACCTAGCTAATGATACAACGCGTTACAATATAGCTACAATCTAAAACAGCCATAAACACTAACTAAAGTAAGGGAAAGAAGAATTAAACACTATGTAGGCCGAGACCGCACGTCCCCGTCACGATCCCCACGAACAATGGGTTGATTTCCACTTTGCTCCCACTTATTAAGCTCCAACGACTCTGTTTTTCCTCTGTTTTACGGCTCCAAGATGTCCAAAAGAAGTCCCCTCAATTGACCTAATCGCAATCTATAAATAGGGAAAAAATTGGCCTAGCGTCGCGACGCTATCGCGATTCCACCCATTCTGTTTAGGAATTAACCGAGAGCGTCGAGACGCTTTGGACGCTGTGACCTTTTGCTGCGTGATCCGAGAAGGAAAAGCTGAGCGTTGAGACGCCCTGTTTGGAGGGTCTCGACGCTGGTCAATGATTTTGCCCTATTTCATATGCTTCCAACTCGATTCTTTTCGTTCCTTTGGCCTCTTTTCGCATCCCGGACATCCCATTAGCTCCCATTTCTCGATTTAACTCCAAAACATGATCCCTACAAATAAAGTACAAAAATGCATAATTTTGGCTAATTACTTATAAAAGACTAGCTAAACTAATTAGGGAAAAATAGCTAGCTATGCTCGCTATCAAACACCCCCAAACTTAAGCTTTTGCTAGTCCTCGAGCAAACTAAAATCAAACATACAGTGGTAGAATGGATGCAACAAACATGACTCAATCCTCAAGGCTCAAAAGTCAATAAACAAGCAATCAAGAGACATGCACATAAGGACCAATGAGGGAGACAAATCAAAAGTTTTCCAAAATTAACTTGCACAAGCGAGATCTAACTCAACTAGATTAGACTCTACTAGCCCGGGATTGGATTACTAAACTCTCAACTCATCTTCCCTCTACACTGGCACTAAGGATTCACTAACGAGTCAATGAAACAAATTAGTTTGTTTTCCTCCATACTTGGGTGCTTATAATTGAAAATTACATCATGCATTTATATGTGGCACTAGCTTTCACACACCTATTGCAGGGACCCATAACCCGAGTTTTACCCTTTGGTTGGCCTAACTGATCACAATAGGGGTAGCTCTTTTTGCCTAAACTTTATTAAACATTGCATTGCGCGCATAAGTCATGACTTTTTTTTTTTTAATTGTAACAACAAGAAAGATTTTTCTTTATGAGCATGGTAAGCATATATTCTTTTCTTTTCTCCTAAGCATGATCAAACATGCTAATTTGCAAAAAATTAACTCTTTAGCTCTTCCCTACACCTATCGAGGTGACAACAAGCATATGAACCTAATAATTCGCTCCTAAGCATTCAAATCCAAATCTAGCTAAGACAAATACTCTACCCATGCAAGACATCTCCTAGAAAAAGTTTAAAAAGTCTCCCTTTTTGGGCACTCATGCATACAACTCATCGAAAGCTTGAAAATTGACAAGAAAGCCTATCCTAGGAAATCATAGTCATGCAAAAATAGCATCCAGAAAACAACCATATGCTCAATTCAAAGAAAGCTCAAAACTATAGCCCGAACTCAGATGCTCAAGGGCTCCACAAACATGCTATTCCACCCCCAAACTTAAAACATGCATTGTCCTCAATGTATAAAGAACATAAGGCATAATCAAGCATGAGAACAACAAAAGAGCGAAAGGGGTGAACAATACTGCCCTGGAATGACGATGACCTAGGTAACTCAATCTCAATCCTGAGTCTGTTATGAACTCCTTTTCAGGAGGGATTGTCCTTAGATTTGTATGGGTGAGAGTGGCCTGCTCGCCGATTCAATATTCCTAACATTTTAGGGGCAATACCGAATGGGGGCTGGGAACATAACAGTACAAGATGGAATTCACTCCTTCCCTTATTGGGGCAAGTAGATGTGTGTTCCCTTAAGGGCTGATTCTGGGACATGAACAAAAGCGCGCTGTCCTCTCTTGGCCCAAGAGGAATTTCTGTTTAGTGGTTGGACCCTAACCAGGTTGTTCATTAGAGGGATCAGTGGTACTTAAGGATTCAGAGGTAACCCAGGGGTAAAACGGTAATTTGACCCAGCTGGTGTTACGAACACACGTGAAGGATTGACTTACTGCATTGGTCGATATCCGTGGACACAAAAATATTCTACAGTGAGAAGAGTGCAGCTGTGGGTCTTTAGTGGAGTGACTCACAGTTAACGAATGTTGATTGACTCGGTTAATGAGTTTAGCTGATCAATCTCGTATCGTTGGAGCTTCTGATCTGTAGGTCCATTAGGTCCACCTACTAGCTCATAACGGGTTCTGAGATATTTTGGTCTTGATATTAAAGTGAATTAATATAATGTATGGAGATACATTATAGTATAAAGTTTAATTAAAGAATTAAACTTTATAATTAATTTTGGATATGATTCAAAATTAATTATTGAAAGAATAATGAATTTAATTAAATATGTGATATTTGATTAATTCATGAATTAATTAATTGGGGAATTAATTAATTTAATTTAGTTTGGTTAAATATGATTTAATCGAATTAATACTATTGTTTATATTAATGTACATTTAGATGCACATTAAAACTATAGGTTAAATGAGAGAGATAAAATTGAATATGATTCAATTGTAAAATTAATTAAATATTTGATATTTAATTAATGTGAATTCAATTAATAGAATTAATTGAATGGCCAATTTAATTCAATTGAATATGATCCAAATTGAATTAAATACCTTATGTTATAATTGATTTAATTAACATTGTTTTAATTAAATTAATTAAATGATTTTTATTATTTAATTAATGGACGGCCAAGATCGTTTGGATTTGATCCAACGATCTAGATGGAGTAGGGTTTTAACTCCCTCCCCACTTATCGTTAAGTGGAGAGGGGGTTACCCATGGGATGACACTCTCTCTCATTTTTACGATAGACACAGAAGAGTTGGTTTTCTCTCTACTCTCTTTTTTTTCTCTCAAAAATCCCAGCAATCCCTTTGCTGTAAAATTCCCTTCCAAGACCAAGATTGGTTCCCACAAGCCGGATCTCAAATCCCTAGAGTCATAGCGGGTGATCCAACGTGGTGGTGTTCATTGGGAGGAAGAAAAACGATATTTGGAGCATTGTGTTGTGATTGTCTCAAAAATCATGTAAGTTCTTAGTTCTAAAATAAGTTTTAGATCAAATTTTTCCAGCATGCTTAATCTTAGTTTAATTTAGAAATTGTTTCTATTTTTTATTTGCCAACATATTGGTTTTTCCTAAAATTGAAATTAAAAACGAGATTGTTCTTGATTGCTTCCGTTGCCAAAAGGGATTTCAACCCTTTAGTATCAACGTTAAGCTTCAGCTCCCTACCAAGAGGCGGTTTCCACACACAACGCTCCATGTGATCAATCGATTGGGTCCGTAAATAGCCTCCCGATAGGCGACGCCTCCCAAGAACATGGAAGGCACTAAGGTAATCAGTCGCATACAACCATAAGTCCCGCCCATCTGACTGACCACCCCAGCTTAAATTGTTTCGAAGATTCCACACGGACCACCAAAAAATGACCACCAGTTCAAAATCCGGCCCTGGAAAATTATCCTTCATCGCCCCAATGATTTCCTCAAACCTGAACTGAGAAAAAGGACCGATAAAATGAAGCAAATTTGGAGCAAAGCCACATACTCCTAACCACTGGGCAATTCCAAAAAAGATGGAGAGAATCCTCAACATCATCATTACACAAGACACACAAACTCAAAACATCAATGCCACGTTTCAGAAGATTTACCTTTGTAGGCAAACGATCATGGAACAAGCGCCAGAGAAAGAACCTGTGTTTACTAGGCACATTCAACTTCCACAAGGAAGACCACCACACACACATTCTATCAGGGTCCGAAGAGGAAGGACGACCCTGAATAGCCAAGGTATGAGCAAGCGGATACCCACTCTTAATAGAAAAGGCCCTATGCTTCTCAAAGTGCCAAATTAATCGATCTTCACCTAAACCATATCGTAATGGAATTTTCAAAATGGACTCACAATCAGCCACACTGAAATGGGCTCTAATCATAACCTCATTCCAACTACTAGAAGCAGAGATTAGCTCACTTACCGTACTAGCAAAAGGGAGCGATGAGACCGACTGCACCTGAAGAGAGAAATCATTCGCCAACCAATTGGATCCATAAATAGGCGTGGTTCGCCCATTACCAATCCTCCAACGGCATCCTCGAACTAAGAGCTCCCGACCCCATAGCAAACTGCACCAGACAAAAGACGGGTGCGATCCAAGTTTTGCCTCAAAAAACCCCGACTGGCGAAAATATCTGCCCTTAGGCACAAAACACAAGAGAAAGGAGAACTCCTGGAAAACGCGCCAACACTGCTTAGCCAACAGGGCCTGGTCAAAAAGCTCCATGTTTCAAAAACCCAAACCACCCATGCACTTGGAAAGGCACAACGACTCCCAACTCATCCAATGGACCCGCCTTGTGTCCTCAGACCCACTCCACCAAAACTTAGCCATAGCCTGATGGATCTCTCTGATCAAACACCTGGGAAGCCGAAAACAATTCATCGTATAAGAAGGGATAGCCTGAACTATAGATTTAAGAAGAACTTCCTTACTTGCTATAGAGAAGAATTTACCTTTCCAACCTTGAATCTGGAGCCAAATACGATCTTTAATAAACTTCAATGTCCCCGATTGATTACGAAGCATAAATGAGGGCAGACCTAGATACTGCTAATGGCATGGGCAACATGAGACAGAAAGAATTTGACTAATATACTGTTGAGACTCCTCCCCCGTATTCGGGCTAAAAGCAACAACAGATTTCTCATAATTTACCGTCTGGCCTGAAGCCCTCTCATAAAGTACCAACAGATCACGAATGGCCAACGCCTCACTCTCCTTGGCCTTGAAAAAAAGGAGACTATCATCTGCAAAGAAAAGATGCGAGATCGACGGACTAGTACGCGCAATCCGAAAACCAGTAATCTGAGATCTCCACTCAGCGCCACGCAACAGACTAGATAAGTCTTCTGCACACAACAGAAATAGATATGGGGATAAAGGATCCCCTTTCCGAAGGCCCCGAGAAGGTATCACCTGCCCCACCTTCTCCCCATTCAGGTTGAATGAGAATGTTACCGAACTGACACACCGAAGGACCATATCAATCCACGGCTGAGCAAGCCCCATTCACAACATAGTCACTCGAAGGAAAGACCACTCCACCCTATCATACGCTTTGCTCATGTCCAGCTTCAGCGCAACCCACTTGGATCGTCCCCCGGATCGTCGCCTTAATTCACGAATACACTCAAATTATCACTTCTCTTGGTTTAATAGCAAAAGAACACATTTGTACATGTGGCCCCATATTGTAGAAATTTCCAACATCAATTTCAATTACCACTTTGTCTTAAATAAAACTGACAATATTTATGAACTTTATATGATTCTCTGTTTGTTTTTTTTTCCTTGAAAATCTATCTGCAATTTAAGGTCTTGTGTTTTTTTTTCCAAAAAATGACGGTCCCAAAGTTTGAGGTTAGTGTCTATTTGATGCCTGAGGTTTGAAAAATGATTCTAAGTGCATGTTTGGAAATCATTTTGAAATGATTAAAATCATTTTTGTCATATTTAAAATCACTCCAAAACATGTCTTTAATAATTTAAAATCAATTTTGATGATCTGAAAATCACATTTTAAAATGTAAAATCAAATATGAAATTGATTTTGAATAATTAAATGTATGTTTTGATGTGATTTTAAACATGACAGGAGTGATTTTGATATTTTAAAATCACTCCCAACACATACACTAAATGATGTCCAGCTTACTTTGACCATTACTTAATCTAACGAAATGTTGATATGGCAGTCAATTTGCTTATTAGACTTTGATGATGTGAAAATTTGGTTAACTAGTGGTTGAGGTGGCCAACTCCTCTCTCTGGAAAATTTCTAGTACTATGGTGGTACCTACTCTCTCTTCTCCTTCCCGTTTCACCTTCCTCCTCTTACCTTCTCACCTTCTCCCTTCTTCTCTGGGTTCGTTTTCATCATTATACGCCGCCGCACCATCGTCAATGAATGAATGTCTGCTGCAATCGACTTTTTCCACCCCTTCATCACTGCTCATTCCATCCCCATCTGTTTTCTTTTGATTTCTCCCATCCAATATCATCCCAAAATCTCATTTAGCCATCGTGGTGAGTACTTTGTTCAATTAAACAAAATCAAACTAAAAAAATAAATAAACTTACTATGAAAACAAACCAAACATAACAATGAAAACATCCTAATCTTACAACAAAATCGAGAACGTAAAAAAAATCCAGTTACAAAAATATAATAGAAGGTTCAAATCCAGTTAAAATGTATCAACATGATCTTTAGAAACAGGTTTCTGATAGTTTTTCTTCTTTCTTTCTTTCTTTTTTTTTTTTGAAAAAATATTAATAAACTGATACAAATCTTCAATTTAAAATTGAATTACTGATATTAGGATGTGTTAGGTTTTGAGTGATGAAAATTACCTCTCCAAATTTGAATTGTTGTTTTTATACTATTAATTACAGCGAGCAATAGTGGTCAATAGACGAGGACAATGAGAGATGAGGAGGGAAAATGAGAGGGAGGTAGGAGAGAGAAAGGAAGGAGTTTGCCACCTCAATCCTCAATCAACAAAATTGCCACATCATCAAAGTCTAATAAGCAAATTAACAGCCAAATCAGCATTTCGTTAAGTCAACTAACCCTCAAAGAAGGTCAAGGACAATTTAAAACTACTAGTTAAAAGACTCGTGCAATGCAAGTGAAATTTCATTGTTGCTGTAGGTTTATTTATAATGAATATGAAAATTAAAACTAAGTATATTTTTTTTTTCAAAAGCCAAAACTATGTACATCTTTTTTTAAATTAACGATTGATTTTGTAACTATATAAATTTTAATTTAATTTACTTATTTTGTTTAGAAAAGAAAACATAGGTACACAATATAAAATTTTCAACCTAATATATTGGAAAAAAAGTAAAAATAATATATATGAAACTAAACCTAATTTATTTATCCATTAGACATATTTTAAGAATTTTTTTGAAATATGATAATAATATCATGTCAATCACGTTTGACAAAAGAAACAAATTAAGTTTGGATATTTACAAAATATTTATTAAATGTGGTATAAATTTAAATAAGGTAGATCTGTTTTGAAATTATGTAAAATATTTATATTTTTAAAATATGTTTTATTATTTATATGTCTTTTCGAACATTTCTCCCATCTATTTTACGACTTCTTTATCTTTTATCTACTAATTCATAAGTTTAAAAAGGTTATCTTTCACAATTTCATTGCTTTCTCTTCTCTTCCATCTCACCACTAAGTAAAAGGGTAATAAAGGTACTAAAAAAAAAGTAAAGGGTAATAAAGTTTCTCCCCTACCCATATACTCTCTACATGCTCATAATTTTACAAATGAAATTAGAGTTTGAAACTTTACAATAAATAAATAAATATATATATATATATATATATATATATATATATATATATATATATATATAATATGTTCATTTATTATTTTTCTTAAATTGTCGATAAGAGACTAAAGTTTTTATTTTTTTACCATAATCAAAAATATTTTGAGTATAATAAATGAGCAAAATGATTTTCCGTGTTTAAACATTTTGTTTGTATATTTAATGTAAAGGATTTTGTCGAATATGAGTGATAAACATGAATATTCTATGGAATGAAATTGAAGAAAGAAGGAGTGTAGAAGATAAATTACAAAATTTCCAAAAAGAAATTAAGTCATTCAAATGATTGAAGACTTACTTATCATATGATTGTGGATTTTTGTTGATTTTCCTTCATGAAGTGGTAGAAGCATAAAAGAAAGCTTCTAAGAAAAAGTAAAAAAGAAATAACAATTTTACACTAACATGTTTATTTTATATATATAGGATTTATTTTTTGGAAAGACATGACTAATAACTAGTTTTTTTCAAATACATTTTAATTTAAATCATTAAATGGATGCACATATACATGGATAAACTGGTTCAACGTGTAACCACCTCCACCTGAATAATCGCATCCCGTTGATTATAATTTGCAACTATTCGATATAATAATATAATGTTACTTAAAAATTCACTTTTCATATATGCAATAATAACCCAGATAGTCATGTTTGAAAGACTAGGTTCATTATACAAATTTATCTCAACAGACACCTTGACCCGGAGAGTCACATCCCATCAACAAAGAGTGAAGGACAAAATAAGAATTTATTAAAATTATAATGGAAAAAGAGGAAAGTAAAGATTCTCCTCTCTTAGCCCCTTTTATTTATACTAGTCAAGTAACACGTGCAATGCACGTGAAATCGTATAGTCTTAAATTAAAATAAGAGAAAATAGCAGCAGTTTTAACATATGTAATGTAATAAACAAATACCATCTAATTTTTAGTTTAATTACCATAAACATTTGAAAGTTAGTGATAAAAATAAAGAATTTCTTATTATTTAGTATGTATATAAACATAATATTAGCACACATGTACATTGCACATATTTTTTTTTTTTTAAATTTAAACTTTGACAATAAATTTAATAATTATCCTATCAAGAATAGAAAAAAAATAATATGAAATTCTACTAATAATTAATTTTTAAAAAGTCAAGTAACTTTTAAAATCAAGTAAGTTACTATATGTTGTCTTTTCTAAGATTAAAAACTTATAATATAAATTATAAGCAAAACTATAAGGATTACAAATCTAATCTAAATTATAGTATTAAAACTTTCCACCAAAACCAATGACATAAATTTAAATATAAATATTAAAACTTCTTGTATTTATGATTAACGAAAAAAAATAAACTATTTAATTAGAAATCTGAAAGTGTGTTCTATTTTGGTATTATTTGAAAATTTAAAATTATGCATGCATTTATTAATTAATAAGTTTTTTTTTTTTTAAGAATAACTTAATAATTTTTAAGTTATTATGTTTATTATTATTATTATTATTTTCAGACTTCTAAGTTTGTTTACCTAAAATGTATTAATTTGTATATAATTGACATTTTCTCAATTATATATTTTCTTTTTATACATGGATCGCACCTATACACAAATGAATGCACCAATTCAATGTGTAACCATCTCCATATGAACAGTCGCATCCTATCGACATCAATTGCACCTATTGGACAAATTTTCATATATATAGTTTGACATTTTGACTATGATATATTATATATTTTTTTCTTATACATGGATCACATCTATATATGAATGGATGCACCAATTCAATGTGTAACCATCTTTACATGAACAGTCGCATTTCGTCGACATCAATTGCATCTATTGGACTAAATGGAAACTTACACTCGAAGAGTCGTGTCCCATCAGCAAAGGGTAAAATAGGAATTTACTTTAACAGTAAGGGCAAAAGAGGAAACAAAAGATTCTCCCCTCTTAGCCCCAAACCTGATCGGCGAATCTCATTCGATCGGTGACCCTTGCTTCACGAACCAAAACATATCGTCCATTATCGAGATCTAGTGGAAGTAGTTTCTAATTAAATATAAATATAATTTATCAGGGTAGAAGGACAAAATAGTCATTATAAAAAATTTTAAGGGCAATAAGGGAATGTTAAAATTCTCCCCCTCTTAGCCCCTTTTAATATTTAATAATATAGTAGAGAAGAGATTTATATATATAGTATAGATTTTTCAAACCTTAGTGTCCGTTTTGAAACCTAAGTAAATAAACATCAACATCAAACCTTAGAGACCAAAAATGTATTTTGCCTTAAAAAAAAAAACCTTTTTGGCCCTTCTCTAATTATATATATTTTTTTGTTTTTTTTTTCTATTTAGTACAAATTCATTTTATCAAAAGAAATTAAAATAGTTGGAACATTTACATTCCACATAACATAATGTAGCAAAATGCTGCAACAACTTAAGTAGCTAGAAAAATGCTCCTATAAGAGTAGAATTTCCCCATTGATTCCAAATTAGAGTTCACGGCCAATATGGTGAAATTGAAACTTCAATATTAAAGTTGAATACCAAAGCGAAGTAATACAGCGAAAACTGAGTACAAAACATAAATACTAACAGTCTCTAATAAAAAAGCGTCGAATGGTAATTGATAACCAAATCGATAATGCACCAACAACAGCCACACACACGAAACACCATATGCATAAGCATAGTAGTGCCATATGAGATTCCATAGTCTGCTAGAGTTCTGCCATCTTCAAGCTTCTTTCCAGCCAAAATCAGCCGAATATTGGATGGATGAGGGTACCTTCCCTTTGCTTGGATTTTAGCCTTCACTTCCTCCATTGTGGTCGTCGATAAGACGTTTAAAGTTATTATGGTGTCTAGAGTTTTCACAAAGATCTCCAACGGCTGCGAGCGAAGGTCTTCGTCGATGTCTGGTAATGCCTGCACAGCTTGAATTGCAGCGCCAACGGAGATGGAGTCTGAGGTGTCGTTGTTCAAACAAGGATAATCCCCAGTTGCCATGGCTTCTTCTTCTTCGTCTTCTTCACCTTTTGGCCTTTTTCTGCAATTACAATTCATGGGAGAGGGAATGGAGAGAGAGAGGAAGATGGAGGATCATAGAGAGGAGTGAAGGTGAATAAATATTAGTGAGAATGGGTAGTGTACGAATGGTTTGAAATCGGCTCATGTGTGACTTTCAATAGTGACTGTTTTTTGCATTAAAGTAATTTTAAGAAGTCGATGAGTCTTTACTTGTCTTCTGATCTCTCCATTATTTGAAATGCACAAATGTCAAGCTGAACCCAGCTATACTTGCATTTTCCATCATCGTCTATTCGGAATACGGGCATTGATTAACAGAATATATTTAGTTAACACATTTTGTTTCAAAATAAATTAACAAATATTCTTTTTTTTTTTTTTTTTTTTTTTTTTTGGGTAAAATACCTTTTTGGTCCCTCATGTTTCGGATCAGTTTCTAATAGGTCCCTAAGTTTCAAAATCGGACAATCAAGTCCTCACTGTTTCGGAAATAGTTCTATTGAGTCCTTGGACCGTTAATTACTTAACGGAAGATGACGTGGCACCGTTAAAAATAAAATAATTATTTTTTAATTAAAATAATAATTAAATAATTATAATTAAAATTAACAAAAAAAAAAAAAAAATCTTTCACTTCTCTCTCCTCCCCCAATCAATTCCCCCTCTTCTTTCCCTTCCTCTTCCCTTTCCCTTTTCGTCGACCCTTCCCCTTCCCGTCGATGACTGTCGACGCCACCACCTCCTCCCTTTTCTTCTTCTTCAAAATCATTGAACTCACCCCCTTCCCTTTCTTCTTCTTCTTCAAAAGCAAACCCACAACAAACCCAATCCCTTCCTTTTCTTCTTCTTAAAAAAGAAACCCACAGCAAACCCATCCCCTTCATTTTCCTTTTTTTCTTGAGAAACAAACCCACAACAAACCCACCCCCTTCCTTTTCTTCTTCTTCTTCTTCAAACATAAACCCACAACAAACCCACCTCTTCATTTTCTTCTTCTTCAAAAACAAACCCACAACCCACCCCCTTCCTTCAAAGAAATCCACAGCGACAAAAGAACAAAGAAACCCACAACCACAAAGAAAACCCCTTCCTTCCAGTGCGAGGCAGCATCCACAACGACTTTACCGGCACCCTTTCTTCGACTTGACGCCATAGGCACAACCACAAAGGGCTTCAATTGAACAAAAAATCCACTATTTCAACTCACAGCAAGAGAGAGAAGCCAAAGAAACCCACTTGTGTTGGGTGGGTTTTTGTTTTAATGAAGATGAGGAAGGGGTTGGGTGGGTTTGGGTTCAAAGAAGAAGATGATCGGCGTTGGCGGTGATGGTAATCGGTGAGAAGAGAAAGGAAATGGATGTAAGGGATTATAGGACACTACACATATCTCCACAATGGTATGATATTGTCCTTGCTTTTGGTTCACTCCAAAAGGCCTCATACCAGTGGAGATAGCTGTCCTCCCTTATAAACCCATGGTCAACCCCTTATCTAGCCAATGTGGGACTTTGGTCACACTCCCAACAATCCTCCCCTCGAACAAAGTAACACCGAGCCTCCCCTTAATTAGTCATCTATCCGTCGAACTCTCCTTTACCAAGAATCCGTCAAACTCTCTGGGTTCTAACTCCAGGACAACTCCTTTTCTCTGGAGTATACTGCCTGCCCAGAGCTCAACAACGGATTTCCCCATGACTACTTAGGCTTACAACTTCTTTGTTCGGTACCGGAGGATTCCACCCGACACGGCTATGTTTGGGGCATGGCTCTGATATCACATGTAAGGGATTATAGGACACTACACATATCATACCATTAATGGTATGATATTGTCCACTTTGGGCATAAGCCCTCATGGCTTTGCTTTTGGTTCACTCCAAAAGGCCTCATACCAGTGGAGATAGCTGTCCTCCCTTATAAACCCATGGTCAACCCCTTATCTAGACAATGTGGGACTTTGGTCGCACTCCCAACAATCCCCCCCTTGAACAAAGTAACACCGAGCCTCCCCTTAATTAGTCATCTATCCGTCGAACTCTCCTTTACCAAGAGTCCGTCAAACTCTCTGGGTTCCAACTCCAGGACAACTCCTTTTCTCCAGAGTATACTGCCTGCCCAGAGCTCAACAACAGATTTGAGAAAAATGCGGAATACAAATAATAATAATATTATGACGACAATCAATAATATTATAACTATCTCCCCTTCCACAGGTTAAGCCAACACAAGCCAAAAATAATAGTCACGAAAATAATAAAAGATGGAGAAAAAGAAACGACACCGAAAATATACTGGTTCGCCCCAAGCTCGGGACTACGTCCAGTCTTCTGCAACTGCAGGTTCTACTAGAATTTGGGAAATTACAAGAAGCCTTCAATAATGCCACAAACTAACTCTCAATAGCCCAACAAAAGCTATTGACTTCCAAGTATCACAACCTGATAGCTTGGGATAAACAATGAAATAAAAACCCTCAATCCCACAAGAGAATAAATCTAATTCTCTCAAGTTTTCCCTCACTGCCGTCAAACTTGTCGAAGAAAAAACCAGCCGCAAGTCACGTCTCTGCCGTTTTTCTTCTCTTAGTGTTGCATATGCCATAATCTAAAAACACATATAAATATGAGCTTGCAAACCTAATGGGCCTGGCCCATTTGCTTTTCTTTTTTCTCATGCACGGCAAGTGGGGATGTTAGGATTTTGTCTCCACACTCCAACAATTTCCCACTTGGAGACAAAACAACGATCTCGTCTCCCATTGCAACAAAACTCTAAACATCATGGCAAACTCCAAGGATCTACTCCCACTACAACTGTTAGCTCTGATCTTCTTGGTAAACTCCAAGGCTCAAAATACCTGAAAAGCAACAAACTCACAAAAATGGGCAACTATCAGAATATAACTGTAGCTCATCTGTGCTCGCCTCGAGGTATGGGCTAGCTACGTGAACCTGTCTCCCAGACGAAAACACTACAACAATTCTGGGCTATGATGTCGGTTTACATTTTTACAACAATGACGGATTGATTCAAAGATAACGGATCACTAAAAAGTTGCTAGTTTTTTTTTTAAAAAACGGAAATTTTCAGAAATTTGGCCTACGATAACGGTTTGGGCCCGTGATGAAAGAACACTCTTCCATGTCGGTTTAAAACCGTCATTATAAGTGTTGTAAAAATTGGCGCGAAAATAGTTACAAACCGTTATGAAAGAATACATAAACATCACGGTTTGTGCCCGTCATGCAAGAGTAAATTAAAAAACGTGTCGTGTTTTTCGTGGTTTGACGGAACACTTTCGGAAAATCGTTAACAAAGATCACGGTTTCAAACCGTGAAGAAAGGGATTGAAGAATGTCGGTTTTTGCCCGTCATGTAAAATAATTTTAAAAAGGCGCTGTGTTTTTCGCATTTGATGGAACGTTTTCGGAAAATCGTTAACAAAGATCACGGTTTCAAACCGTGATGAAAGGGATTGAATAATGTCGGTTTTTGCCCGTCATGGAAGGTGGGCTTCGATCACGGTTTAGAACCGACCTAAACGACGTCGTTTTTTTGAGTTTAAACGCGCCTCTTGATCAACGATACTATACGACGTCGTTTTGCTATATCAAAACGACGTCGTTTTGGGTTAGTCATATTCGTTAAAACGCACCCCCTCCATAACAAAACGACGTCGTTTTGATTAATGAGATCAAAACGACGTCGTTTTGATTTCCTTCTTCGTTTCAAATTAGGAAGGCATCAAATGATTAGGGCCCGATAACGTTGATTTTTCTCTCCTACCTTCGACTTTTGCGGCTGGTTGATTGTTTGAAATCAATTGAAGGCGACGACGACGACGACAGATTGAAGCAATCGACGGCAGTCTAAAGCGGTCGGTGATGGTGGAATTTAGTCATTCAGCGGGGGGAAGAAGAACTCGGGGACCTGTACTGTTCGACGACGGTAACGACGGTAACAACAAACTCAACGGCGATAACGGCGATAGACGGTAACGACAAACTCAACTTCGGTGGAATCAGGTACTATTATTCTTTTAAGTTTGACCTCCCAACCTTCAGCTTTTTTTTTTCCAATAATTTCTTCTACCTTCGATTCCTTTCTTTGTGTTTTACTGTGTAGTCGCTTTGATTTTTCTACTGGGTGTTTGTTTTTTTCGGTTTCTAGCCTCCTACGTAGTGAGAATTTAGAGAAGAAGCACCGAAAAAATAGATGCTGTGAAATCGGCAAATATGAGTGATGTTGGACATAAACAAATTGCAGGGAATAAAGTAGAAGGAAGAATCATCTGAGTTTTTCTTTTAAGTTTAGGGATATAAAATTAAAGGTTATGGAATTTTTTATCTTCTTAATTGATCAACTTAAGCTTTGAAAAGTTAAAAACATTATAAATAAAAGCATTTAAGGACCCAAGAAAAGTTCCATCGAATTTGAAAAATAACCCTTTCATATACTTTATAATTCTGTCCAAATGCATTCATTTATTACTGATAATTTGAAGGCCTCCAGAAGCTTGGAAAGTTTGACTTTAGCAAACTTTGATATTACACAAACCTCAAAGTTTTGGATTAGATATTTATTTTCATTTCATTTCCATTAAATCCTCTGGTTTGGCACAAAAGTAAATGCAATTATACTACATTAGTGTTAATTCTAAAGCAATAAAAATCAAATGAAAGTTTTGAGTACAAAAAATAAAAAACCAGAGCCAATGCAATGCCCCAATTTCCCTCTAAAAGAATGAAAAGCTCATCTGATCAAATAGTACAACCATAATCTGCTATAATTATAATTAAATGACTTTAATAACAACAGAAAAAATAAATAAAACTGTTATATATTAGACGACAGAAACACATATCATAATCCATCACATTTCTCATATACGACATGAAATAGTATAACTTTGATGTTTCTGATTCACTGCCCCACGCATGGAATCAAAGTACAATTGTGTACCAACCACCCCCAATGAGAATATGGTAAGTATAGAGTACTACTAAGTACTTTCTACATTCAGCTTCTAAGGGAAAAAAAAAACTTGGCATATGAACAAAACATCAAGCAAAGGGAAAGTTGGAACCTCCCTCTTGGCTTTGATCTCTTGTCACTCGAGCCACGTATTTATATACCGGCACGTTCCTTGATTGGCTGTTAGAGTGTTTGGTATTTTAATAAAGAACTATCGTAGATTTTAATCAATCCAAGTATAAACTGACAAAATCAAGTAATACCTGGTGAGTCCAGGGTCGAATCCACAGGGAAGGGATATTCACAAAGTTTTTAACAATATTTACTGATTGAAACTCAAAACGTATAATATTATTTTAAGGAATAAACAAGAGAGTTGGTATGATTGAAAAGTAATATCTTGCATAAAACAAAACATGCAATGAGAGTTAAAGGAAAATCACAATGAGAATGGTATCAAGGCTTTTGCGATTGCAGCCTCATGCGTTTATAAGAATCTTGTAGCGCATACTTTGATTAATTGATCCATTAACGCCTAAGTGAGAAAAAATCACACAGTTTCCCTTCCGGTACTCCTTATGCGTTTGACATTAAACTATCAATTGATTGTTTGACTAGTTCATGCGTGGGGCTTAGTTCTCTTAAAACTTACAAGGGATTGTGTTGGTCACAACGCAATCAAAGCTCATGCATGCACTATCTTTTAGCGGTAGTATTTTCATGCTACCAAGACTACATGTCATGCGCTAACTCGTTCTACTTAGAGATGTCCGCATGCATTACCTGTCAGGGATTTAGCACACTGCTACCGCATCCGGCTGGCCAAGCGGGAGTTAGTAATGAAAAGATTATCGCAACTAAGTAGAAAGCAATCAATGTTTCAGTTAAATCAAAATATGCGCTTACAAAATATACTTATCACCGCAAGAGGTGCTTGCGCTAAGCCTTGAAGAAGAAAATTAGTTCATGCGAGCAAAATAAGACATCATGATATAAAACATTATGCACGTAAGTTTGCTTCTAATCGCAGCTTCTTGAGATTTCTTTGTGATCCCCTCTTTCAATCCTCCATCAATGGTTTTTGGCATCTATTTATAGGCGAGGAAAATGAATTCTCCAAGTAATTTAGCAACTTGTGTTGATCATCATTAGCCAACTTGCGCCTTTTCAGCTCCTTTTCCGCCTACTTGCGTCAGTTGTGTCAGCATTGTCTTTTCATCCATCTTTTCTGTCTCTTGATCATCTTGGGATGTGTGCCTGCGCTGAGAAGAACTTAAAACAAACAACTGAATTAGCTTGCGTTTGCACCCTATATTTTATAATTTCTCGCCGCATATTCTTTGAGATTTGAACTCTTTGAGATTCTTCTTGCATATTCTTTGATCATGCCACTGTTTCTGTTTTTCTTTACTGATCTTGGCATTTTCATATGCATTTCTTCTGAATTCTTCTAATTCTGACAGTTGACGCAATCTTGCTTGTCCTGCTAGTTCTAAATCAAAATTTAGACGCTTCATTGCCCAATGCGCCTTGTGTTCCAATTCTAAGGGCAAATGACAAGTCTTTCCGAACACCAACGCATATGGAGATGTTCCTATGGATGTTTTGAAGGCTGTGCGATATGCCCACAGCGCATCATCTAGATGTTGCGCCCAATCTTTCTAGCTTGTGCTGACAACTTTCTCAAGAATTTTCTTAATTTCCCTATTCGATACTTCAGCTTGTCCATTGCTTTGTGGGTGATAAGCTGTTGCGATATGATGTTTAACATTGTATTTCTGCAACAGCTTATGCATGATCTAATTTATAAAATGGGTCCCTTCATCACTAATCAGTCTGCGTGGCACACCAAATCTTGTAAAAATATTCTTTCTGAGAAATTTTGCCACTGTCGCCGCATCATTCTTTACGCAGGCGATTGCCTCTACCCACTTTGTGACATAGTCAACTGCGAGGAGGATATATTGGTATCCTTGCGACGATGGGAAAGGTCCCATGAAATCAATGCCCCAGACATCAAACGGCTCAATTTCTATTATGTAATTTTGTGGCATCTCATTCCTTGCGCTGATATTGCCAGTGCGTTGGAACCTATCGCAACTATCCACATATTTCTTTGCGTCCTGGAACAAGGTGGGCCACCAATAACCGCTCTGTAATACTTTAGCCGCGGTGTGCTGACCTCCAAAGTGTCCTCCATATGGGGCTTTGTGACAAACCTCCAATATCTTCAACGCATCTCCTAATGATCTGGTCAGGTCCCCTACGATAGAGGTAAGGGTCATCCCAAAAATAAAATTTCAATTCATGAAAGAATTTCTTACGGTACTGCTCTGAATATTCCTCTGGCAAAACCCCTGCGGCGAGGTAGTTTGCAATGTCAGCAAACCACGGCTCTTCGCCTTCAACCATCAAAATCTTTTCGTCAGGAAACTCTTCTGTGATAGGGATTATTGGCGCATCTACCTTCTCTGGATTCTCCAGGCGTGACAAATGATCTGCGACCAAATTCTCACTCCCTTTTTTGTCCTTGATCTCGAGATCAAATTCTTGCAGCAATAAGATCCATCTAATCAGTCTTGGCTTTGCATCTTTTTTTGTAATTAGATATTTTATCGCTGTGTGATCTGTGTAGACTGTGACTTTGGAGCCAATCAAATAAGCACGAAATTTATCAAACACATAAACAACCGCTAATAATTCCTTCTCGGTTGTCGTGTAATTTGTTTGTGCTTCATTCAATGTTCTGCTGGCATAATAAATAGGGTGCAGAATCTTTTCATTTTTCTGTGTCAGGACTGCTCCAACTGCCACGTCACTAGCATCGCACATCAAGACAAACGGTTCCTTCCAGTCAGGAGTTGCGAGAATAGGTGCACTGACCAGTGCAAGCTTCAGCTCCTTGAATGCCTTGGCGCATTCTTCTGAAAATTCAAATTTTCTATTTGTCTCCAATAAGACAAACGGTTCCTTCCAGTCGGGAGTTGCGAGAATAGGTGCACTGACCAGTGCAAGCTTCAGTTCCTTGAATGCCTTGGCGCATTCTTATGAAAATTCAAATTTTCTATTTGTCTCCAATAATGCGCATAGTGGCTTTGTAATATGCGAGAAATTCCTGATAAACCTGCGATAGAATCCCGCATGTCCCAAGAAACTTCTGATTCCCTTTATAGATGTTGGAGGTGGTAATTTCTCAATGACATCAATTTTTGCTCTATCGACTTCAATACCTGCGTTAGATATGCGATGGCCTAGGACAATGCCTTCTTCCACCATAAAATGGTATTTCTCCCAATTCAGCACTAGATGAGTTTCTTCGCATCTTACCAACAGTTGTTCTAGTTGCGTTAAACAGTCTGCGAAGGACTTCCCATAGACTGAGAAGTCGTCCATAAAAACTTCCACCGATTTTTCTAGTAGCTCTGAGAAGATGGCCATCATACACCTCTGGAATGTTCCAGGCGCATTACACAATCCAAAAGTCATCCTTCTGAACGCAAAGGTGCCATATGGGCAGGTGAATGTAGTCTTTTCTTGGTCTTCTGGCGCAATGGTAATTTGATTATACCCAGAGTATCCATCAAGAAAACAATAATATGCTTGTCCCGCAAGTCGATCTAGTATCTGGTCAATGAATGGAAGAGGGAAATGATCCTTCTTAGTATTTGCGTTCAACTTGCGATAATCCATGCATATGCGCCATCCTATAGTGGTGCGAGATGGAATCAATTCATTGTTTGCGTTAGCCACTACTGTCATGCCTCCTTTCTTGGGCACGCATTGGATTGGGCTCACCCATCTGCTATCTGCGATGGGATATATCACACCTGCGTCCAGCCATTTAATAACTTCTTTTCGTACGACTTCCATCATCGCAGGATTTAGCCTTCTTTGACATTCAATAAATTCATTGGATTCTTCTAGCAATCGAATCTTATGCATACAATATGCGGGGCTAATTCCCTTAATATCTGCTAGGCTCCATCCAATGGTCTTTCTGTGCTTTGTGAGGACTTTCATCAACAGGTGCTCTTGCGATGAATCGAGCTTTGATGAAATGATGACTGGGAGTGATTCTTTTTCTCCCAAGAACCTGTACTTCAAATGTGTTGTCAATGGCTTGAGTTCTAGCGCAGGAAGTTGCGCTATAGATAGTAAGGTGGAGATTCTTCCTTTTAGATCTAGCGCATGGATAATTTCTTCATGTTGCGCTAGAATGCAATTTTCGTCCACCTGTTCTTCCTTGTCTTCTTCTCTCATGGGGATGAACGCATTTGAGTGTAGAATCTCCTGCGGAGAACATACGTCTATGCGGGCTACCATGCTGCATTCCTTGCTGTCGTCAGGGTATTTTAATGAAGAGATAATATTAAAAACCACTTTCTGATCATTCATACGCATTGTCAGTTCTCCTTTTTGCACGTCTATTAGTGTTTGGCTGGTGGCAAGGAATGGTCTTCCCAAAATAATGGGGATTTCTCTGTCAGCTTCATAATCTAATATGATAAAATCTGCAGGAAAAATAAATTGACTAAGACATCTTCAATTTTTCCTTCTGGGTGGACCACAGATCTGTCCGCCAATTGGAGTGTAACGGTTGTTGGTCTTGCTTCTCCGATCCCTAGGCATTTGTAAACAGACAATGGCATCAAATTTATGCTTGCGCCCAGGTCACATAGCGCTTTGCCAACATCGATTCCTCCTATTGAACAAGGAATCGTGAAGCTTCCTGGATCCTTCAACTTTAGGGGAAGTTTGTTGGCAAGTATTGCACTACACTCACTTGTCAACGCAACGGTTTCAAATTCTTTCCATGGTCGTTTATTCATCAGAATGTCTTTCAAAAATTTTGCATAACTAGGCATTTTTTCCAATGCCTCTACAAGTGGGACGTTGATATGCAGCTCTCGCAAGACATTCAAAAACTTCTTAAATTGAGCCTCATCATTTTTCTTTCGCAACCTTTGAGGAAAAGGTACTGCGGCCTTATATGCGTCAGGCTCCTTTTCTGCGTGAGCCTCCTTCTTTTTGGATTCTTCATCCTCAATTACTCTTTCTTCTTGCGTCTGGCTATGATCTTCTGCGGCTGCGTTTTTAGTTAAATTGTCCTGTGTTGGTGCAGAATCATTTACCTGCAATTGTCTTCCACTGCGAAGAGTCACCGCATGGCAGTGCTCCTTCCCCTTTGGATCCTCCGTATTGCTGGGCAACGCACCTGCAGGTCTATTCTTTAATTCTGACGCAAGTTGTCCAACTTGTATTTCCAGACTGCGCAAAGATGCTGCTTGACTCTAAACCACCGCATCATTTTTTGCCATATATTCCTTTTGACTGGCCATGAATTCCTTCATCATTGTTTCCAACGCATTCGAGGATGATGCTCTTTGGTTTCCTCCGTCTGTGTTGCGCTGAAAATGTCCCTGCGATGATTGTTCATTGTTAGAGTTGAATAATCTGGGCGCAGGATTTACATTACCTTGTTGTGGCTATTTATTCGTGCCACCATTCCATGAAAAGTTCGGGTGATTTCTCCATCCTGGATTATATGTGCTTGAAAATGGATTGTTGCGCCCAGCTCCTTGCGGTCCAATGTAGAAAACTGATTCTGGGTTTGAAGGACATTGGTCATGCGCATGTCCTTCTCCGCAAATCCCGCATCCAACTGCATTGAGTTGCGCGATCAGTGGTGCTGTACTAGCAGTAAGCGCGATCAGTGGTGCTATACTAGCAGTAAGCGCATCCATTTTCGTGGTTAGTGCATCTATCTTTGCGTTGACCGATGTTATTGGATCGACTTCAAAACTTCTAGAGCTGGTTTTAATGGGTCTCCTTCTTCTATCTTCCGCAGTGCCCCATTCGTAATTGTTGCGTGCAATCTGATCGAGTATTGCGTGAGCTTCGTCATATGTTTTTCTGAGTAGTGCACCGTTTGCGGATGAGTCTACCAAGACTTGCGAGTTCTTGTTAAGACCTACATAGAAGGTCTCCAATTGAATGCATAGGGGTAATCCATGATGCGGGCATCTCTGCAGCAAGCTCTTGAAACGTTCCCATGCCTCACTCAACGTTTCATCTTCCATTTGCGTGAAAGTCATTATTTCCTTCCGCAGTCTAGAGTTTGCGGTGGGTGGAAAGTATTTTTCTAGAAATTTTTCGGCCAGATGATTCCATGTTGCGATGGAGTTTGCTGGTTGCTGATTTAGCCATACTTTCGCCGCATCTCTAAGTGAATAAGGAAATAAAATTACCTGCAATTGCTCATGCGTTACTCCTGGAATAATAAATTTATTACAAATATCCAAAAATAATTTGAGGTGAGAATGTGGGCCTTCTGCTGGGCTTCCTCCAAATTGCCCTGCAGCTGTCAGCATTTGAAACATGATAGGTTTTAATTCAAACCTTTCTGTTTCTAGAGTGGGCTGAACTATCCCTGGATTAAAATTACAGTTTGCAGGGGCTGCATAGTCTCTAATTCCTCTAGCCCTATCATTGGCCATTTGAATAGGATTTAATGGTCTATTTTGTTGGTTGGGTGCTGCCATCTCTTCTGATTGTCTTCGAGCTCTTCGATTTCTTCTTCTTCTGTGATATGTTCTATCAATTTCAAGATCTATTTCGAAATCGATTTTTCGGGCGGCACGCATACAACCTCTGGTTACCTGGAGAAAAAGACTCAACAGGGAACACAGCAGATAATATCACACGGAGTGTCAGATCAGAAAAATTATTAAAGACTTCTGTTGCCCTTCCCCGGCAACGGCGCCAAAAACTTGATTGGCTGTCAGAGTGTTTGGTATTTTAATAAAGAATTATCGTAGATTTTAATCAATCCAAGTATAAACTGACAAAATCAAGTAATACCTGGTGAGTCCAGGGTCGAATCCACAGGGAAGGGATATTCACAAAGTTTTTAACAATATTTACTGATTGAAACTCAAAACGTATAATATTATTTTAAGGAATAAACAAGAGAGTTGGTATGATTGAAAAGTAATATCTTGCATAAAACAAAACATGCAATGAGAGTTAAAGGAAGATCACAATGAGAATGGTATCAAGGCTTTTGCGGTTGCAGCCTCATGCGTTTATAAGAATCTTGTAGCGCATACTTTGATTAATTGATCCATTAACGCCTAAGTGAGAAAAAATCACAAAGTTTCCCTTCCGGTACTCCTTATGCGTTTGGCATTAAACTATCAATTGATTGTTTGACTAGTTCATGCGTGGGGCTTAGTTCTCTTAAAACTTACAAGGGACTGTGTTGGTCACAACGCAATCAAAGCTCATGCATGCACTATCTTTTAGCGGTAGTATTTTCATGCTACCAAGACTACATGTCATGCGCTAACTCGTTCTACTTAGAGATGTCCGCATGCATTACCTGTCAGGGATTTAGCACACTGCTACCGCATCCGGCTGGCCAAGCGGGAGTTAGTAGTGAAAAGATTATCGCAACTAAGTAGATAGCAATCAATGTTTCATTTAAATCAAAATATGCGCTTACAAAATATACTTATCACCGCATGAGGTGCTTGCGCAAAGCCTTGAAGAAGAAAATTAGTTCATGCGAGCAAAATAAGACATCATGATATAAAACATTATGCACGTAAGTTTGCTTCTAATCGCAGCTTCTTGAGATTTCTTTGTGATCCCCTCTTTCTCTCCTCCATCAATGGTTTTTGGCATCTATTTATAGGCGAGGAAAATGAATTCTCCAAGTAATTTAGCAACTTGTGTTGATCATCATTAGCCAACTTGCGCCTTTTCAGCCCTTTTTCCGCCTACTTGCGTCAGTTGTGTCAGCGTTGTCTTTTCATCCATCTTTTCTGTCTCTTGATCATCTTGGGATGTGTGCCTGTGCTGAGAAGAACTTAAAACAAACAACTGAATTAGCTTGCATTTGCGCCCTATATTTTATAATTTCTCGCCGCATACATGAATATAGCTCGCCGCCTATAACAATCACTTTTCTCTTTCTTTTTGCGCTGAGATAACGCATCTTAGGATCTTTCAGCCTTGTTTTAGCTTAAGTTTAAAGGACAAATAACTTGCTTTTTGCAAGTTATCATTCCTCCAGGTGAAGCAGTCACACTTGGTATGTTGGGCAAAAAATCAGATCATACCAAACCAAAATCCACAACCATATTTGGCCTTCAACCAAAGAAACTTCGATTTCGTAAAACCAAAAATCCATAGAACGCATATTCGGTCTTCAACCAGAGAACTTTGTGTTTTGTTACCACCTGTATACGACGAAACAATTGCAAATCTTGCAATCCAGTTCACGAAACCTATAACTGTTACCAGCTGCTTCCAAGGCATATCTCCATTTTACATGATGCCTTCTGAGGATGTGCATTAAGTCTTCAAAATGGAGACAATCCCCCTGGAAGTTTGAGGAACCATAGTGATATTGTCTACTTTGAACATGCATAGGTCTTTATAATTTTGTTTTTGGAATCACCCATTAAGCCTTATCCCATTGTTCTTACTGTATATTCAATGATTTTTCATTTGTCTACTATGGTACCTCTTTTATTTTTTCTTTTCGAGAATAAGAAATTGATGTTTTGCATTTTACATTTCTTTTTTATTTTGGAGTGTGAAGTTGTGTTGTTTTTTCTGAAGTTTTGTGGAGTTTGTGGTGGTAAATTTTGGAGTGTAGTTTTTCTGTTTTTCAGGTAAAATTTTTTGGGTAGCTATAACTATGTCGTTATGCTGCCGAAATTTTCGGAGCATTAAGGTGTTTCACTCAAGTAATGTTTCTAGATTAGTTTATAATTTGGAAGCGTTACAGTTCATTTAGTATGTAAACATAAATAGCACTCTAGACACCATATTCTCAAAGGACTAACACAAAAAAAAAAAAAAAACAAACAAAAACAAAGCTTTAAAAGGTCACTTTTAAAGCTTCTTTTAGACGAAGAATACTACTTTTGATAAATTATTAAGTTGGTTGCAAACAAAGTTCTTATTGGTGTGCATTTCCCAATTGTTGTTTTTGTAGATAACATTTTTATAAAATATCTTCCAATGGATAAGTCATGGATGAACAAAGATAGGTTGTCAGATGAATATAGCATAGGTGTGGAGAACTTCATTGAAAATGGACTACGTCATGCAAAAGGGTCGAAGTTCATGTGGTGTCCATGCTTAAACTGTGGAAATGCACTCAAACAAGATGCTAACATAGTTAGAGACCACATGTATATCCATGACATTAATAAGAGTTATAAGATATGGATTTGGCATGGTGAAGAATTACCTATCAGGGATAAGGTTGAAAACGACCCTACTTGTGGTGATGAGGACTTTACGGAAAGTGATGATATAAGAAACACCACTAAGTTGTTTGAAGCTACACAAGACTATTTTACAGATAAAGATGACAATTTTGACAAACTATTAAGTGATGCACAAAAGCCTCTGTACTCAGGTTGTCAAAATTTTTCTAAAATATCTACATTACTAAAATTATATAACTTGAAAGCCAAATACGGATGGAGTGATAAAAGTTTCACCGACTTGCTAACATTAGTTCATGACCTCCTGCCAAATCCGAATGAGATTCCAACTTCTGTGTATGAAGCAAAAAAAGGTCCTGTCTACTCTAGGAATGGATTATCAGAAGATTCATGCATGTGTCAACGATTGTGTCCTTTTTAGGAAAGGACTATCTGATGCAAATTCATGCCTAGTTTGTAAAACATCTAGATGGAAGCTTCGTAAGAACTCAACTGAAGTCAAAAAAGGTATTCCGGCAAAGGTTATGTGGTACTTTTCTCCAATTCCTCGATTCCAACGCATGTTTCGACGTGCAGAGATGTCGAAATTGTTAACCTGGCATGCCGAAGGAAGGAAAAAAGATGGATTTCTGCGACATCCAGCAGATTCGCCATCTTGGAAATTAGTAGACGACATGTGGCCGGAATTTGGTTCCGAGTCGAGAAATCTTCGTTTAGCTATCTCAACTGATGGAATCAATCCTCATGGTGACCTTAGTAGTAGATATAGTTGTTGGCCAGTTATAATAGTGATTTATAACCTCCCACCCTGGTTGTGCATGAAACGAAAGTTTATGATGTTGACTACATTAATATCTGGTCCCAAACAACCTGGAAATGACATTGACGTATACTTAGGTCCATTAATTGATGACTTGAAAAAGCTATGGTCTGATGGGGTTGCATGTTACGATGCATATAGAGATCAATCTTTTGTCTTGAAAGCTGTTTTACTGTGGACCATAAACGATTTTCCAGCATATGGAAATCTATGCGGCTGCACTATGAAAGGTTATCATGCATGTCCAATTTGTGGGGAACAGACGTCCTCCATTCGACTGACGCATGGAAAAAAGATGGCATACCTTGGACATCGACGGTTTTTACCTCGACATCATCCATATAGAAGGGAGAAAAAGACGTTTAATGGACAACAAGAGTTTGAACTAGCACCAAATGCATTGTCTGGAGAGGAAATCTTGGCAAGAATGAATAAAATCCACAATGTTTTGGGTAAACAAGCTGGAAAACGAAACCGGTCAGAAGAACTTTCAAGTAGTTACTGGAAGAAAAGTCTATTTTTTTTTTAGTTAGACTATTGGAAACGTCTTCATGTGAGACATTATTTAGATGTAATGCACATCGAGAAAAACGTGTGCACTAATATCATCGGCACCTTACTTGATATTCCTGGAAAAAATAGAGATGGATTAAAAACCCTAGAGGATTTGGTTGATTTAAATATTAGGACAGAATTGGCCCCACAAGTAAGAGGAAATCGAATTTTCATACCTCCAGCATGTTACACTATCACGATCGGAGAAAGTAAGCTTGTGTAAGACACTAGCAGAAATTAAGGTGCCTGATGGATATTCGTCCAACATACGAAATCTTGTGTCACTCACAAATTTGAAGCTTTATGGTCTCAAATCTCATGACAATCACGTTCTCATGCAACAGTTGCTTCCTGTGGCAATTCGTGAGATCTTACCAAAGCATGTGAGGTATGCCATTATTCGGTTATGTTTTTTTTTTCAACGCTATATGCAATAAAGTGGTGGATTCATCAAAGCTCCATGAGTTGCAGAATGAAATAGTAGTTACTCTGTGTCTGTTAGAAAAATATTTTTCACCATCATTTTTCACTATTATGGTGCACCTTACAGTGCATCTAGTGAGAGAAGTAGAACTTTGTGGGCTAGTTTTTCTAAGATGGATGTATCCTTTTGAACGATACATGAAAATATTAAAAGGTTATGTTAGGAACAAAAACAGATCGGAAGGATGTATAGGTGAATGTTATATCATTGAAGAAACCATGGAATTTTGTTCTGAATTTTTATCTAGTATGCATCCAATTGGTTTGGTCTCAAGTTTAAAAGAAGATGATTCGTGTACTAGCAGACCATTATCAACTGCTACTTATATCAGACCAGATAAACAACAGTTGGATCAAGCTCACCTTTATGTACTAGAAAACACAGACGAGGTGCTTCCATTTATAGAATACGTATATACACCATTATTTTACTAACTTTATTTCAAACATCAGGTGATATGTGATTGTACTGACACATGCGTGTGATATATATGTATATATCATTGCAATAGGCAACACAAGAAGTTTTTGAAAACAGTCAATCCAACCAAGTCAAGAAATCCAAAATGGTTGCAAGATGAGCACAATCGTACCTTCATAAACTGGATACAAGAAAGGGTATAAATTCGTAATTTATTTCATACTATTTCTACATAAAGAGATATATATTATTATTTTATTGTAACGAAAACAATACAGGTCCTACTTGCCGTTGAAATTCCAAACAACAATGTCTCATCTACATTGAGGTGGTTAGCTAATGGCCCTCGTCCGGATGTATCCACATATGCTGGATATATGGTGAATGGTCATCGATATCATACAAAAGAACGTGATTGAATAAGGAATGTCCAAAATAGTGGTGTTAGCTTAGTTGCTAACACTATGCAAATTTCCAGTGCTAAAGATAAAAATCTCATTATCTCAGACATGGTTTTCTATGGAGTAATTCAAGAAATTTGGGAGTTAAACTATTATGGTTTCACGACTATTTTGTTAAAATGTGATTGGGTGGACAACAACAAGGGCATCAAGATAGATGAACTTGGATTTACAACAGTGGATTTTAATCGATTAGGACATAAATCAGATCCATTCATTTTGGCAACTCAAGCAACTCAAGTGTTTTATGTTAATGATCCTATGAATCCGAGTTGGTCTGTTGTGTTGTCTCCACCTCAACGAGATCACGAAGACGAGTCAAACGATGATGAATTGGGAGACACTGCACTTGATTGTTATGGTTTATTGAAATCAATACCTAATATTACCACACTCAATGATATGAACGAAGACTCAACGTTGTTTACCAGAGTCGACTGTGACGGTACATGGATTGACAAAATTTAACATTTTCACTAAATGTATGTGGTTAAGACTATATTGTGCATTCTTCGTTTGTTTTTTACCAACTTTTTTTTTATTATTCATATTACTTTCATACTTCTGAATATGATTCTTGTTTTTTATGTATAGATTACATCATGGACTCCTCTGGCAGAAGCAGCAGCGATGAAGGAGATCAGCCTGATAAGAGATTCGTTCCTAGAGGTGCTACGACCATGCACCATCTAACACACATTAGGGATGAGGGAGAGAGACTTGTCATTAGATATAATGACCAAGAGCAACCTGTTGGAGCGAACACCACAACATTGCAAAGTCAACTCGGGGTTCTTGTGCGAAATCAAATCCCCATCACGTACGATCACTAGAGACACGTGCCACGTGATCTGAAGAACAGAATATTTGAATGCATTGAGGTATGTGAATAATAAAATTGGTTTGTGAATAATAGATCTATTCTGTTTTTCTAAGTATTGTTTGATGCGAGATCTGACTCGCTTTGTTGTGGGATTTGTAGTTGAGTGGTCTTGAATATAGAAGTGTGTTTCTCATTCTTAACAGGTTATGAAAAAATTTTGAGTTAGCTATACGAACGTCGTTATGCTGTCGAAATTGTTAGTTCAGATAGTTAAAGTCAAGATCTAGGGTGTTACAGTAGATTATTTTGGTTATATGTGTTTTGTTGGATTAATTTTGTTACATTTAATATGAGTGTAGATGGCATTTGTCGTCGATCCCCGCTCGAAACACAGTTTATTGCAATCAGCGGGTTCGAAGTGGAGAACATTCAAGAGTACGTTGACCCGAAAGTTTGTCATCCATTTAAAGACCAACCATCTTGTTTGGCTCATCCTCCACATAGGTATAATCACATTCCACAGGCTGATTGGGATGCATTTGTTCGAGCCAGGTTATCTGAAGAATTTCAGGTAATGTGATATAGATTTTACATAACATTGTATTATGGGATATTTCATTTATGACATATGTTGTTTTTTAATTGTTTTTAGAAAATTAGAAATGATCAGCAAGAGCGAAGAGCGAAGAATAAATATAATCACCATCTATCACGTAAAGGATATGCGAAGTTGGCGGATGAGATGGTAAGTGTATATAACAATACGAGATTCATAGATTATTACAAATGAAATGTAATGTTTAGATGGTATAAATATTCATAAAATAATATTTGAATACAGACATCTGCTGGGGAGTTAGTCAATCGTGGGACTTTATGGAAAGCCGCGAGATTGAACAAAAAGACAAAGGATTATGATAATGATTCCACACGTGAGATGGCACCTAGAATTGTGAGTATACACCTCCCTAATATATATTATGTGTGGTTATTATAAATACTAAATTCCATACCATTTATTTACCTGTGATAGGATGAATTACAACAAAGCAACCCAGACAAAGATATTTTGACTGAAGCACTCGGGACACCTGAACACGCTGGTCGTGTCAAAGGAGTAGGGGATTTTGTGTCGCCATATTCGTACTTCAATGTTGTGCGATCTAAATCGAAGTTGGCGAACGATTCATCAACGCTGGTTCAAAGTACTCAATTAATGAAGACAGAAGACAAAGAAATCTCACATGTGAGTGATCAAAAGCCTGAAGAAGTCAAAGAGATCTCACATGTCAGTACTCAAAAGACTCAACATGTCAAAGAGATTTCACCGGTGAGTACTCAAGTCGTTCAAAAAAGTGAGAAAGGAAATCATAAAGATAAAAAAAAAATCGTTGTGCCTGAGCCAGAGTCTCTAAAGGTAAACTTGTTTGATATTGTATTATACATTTACATTTTGCTGAAGTAGTTTGTGATTTAAAGTTTTGTTTATGTTCTAGATTTAATTAACATTTGCTGAAGTAGTTTGTGCTTAATGAGATCTGTCCGCTTATGCTGTGAAGTTTGGGGCTTGTTGAGTTGTCTTTCAATGTTGTAGCAGTGTGTGGTTGAGTTTGGTGATCTTAGAAGTGTGTTTTCTCATTAAACAGGTGTTATAAAAAAATTGGTTTAGTCCTATGTATGTCGTTATGCTGCCGAAATTTTCGGAGCACTCGAATAGTCTTAATGAATCCTAGGCCGTTATAGTTGGATTACTTTTATTTTTTCATTATACTAATCAGTTTTTTGATTTTGTGTGAAGGGAAAACCATGTAAATTAGCTGTAGGCTCGATATCTAACATTGTTGCAACGGGCACACTGCTCGAAAGTGAGGCGAGTGAGATGGTCATTGGAGTTCTCCTAGCTAGGAAAACACAATGCCAAAGTTTTTGTTGACATGATCATTGTCGGACAAGAGAACCCTCGCATTCCAATTCTAGTGAAAGGTGAGATAGAGTTTCTCTCCCAATCTATAGGTGCTGCAGTTGCTTGGCCTCGTGCTTTGGTTGCTCTATGTAAAGATAAGGTATGTTTCTCTCGAACATATATTTAATTTCAATTGTGTGTCAATGCCCTATATATATCACATTTCAAATATATTGTGTTTTAACTTGTTTTTTTTTATTGGACCCCAAACATAAAACAATAAAACACTCATTTCCTAATTCGGCAACCACACCTCCATCTATCAAATTCCTGTATCGCTATGCCGAAAAGCTAGGCAAGGATGATTCGATGCGAGTGCCCATCAGCGATAGGATATTTGGAGCAGACAAAACATTATATCTCATGCCCGATGATATAATGCAATTTTGTAGCATGGTCGAGATATCAAATACTTGTGTATTGGTCTATATTGCGTAAGTATACTATTTTAATAATATTATAATTTCATTTACATTTATTTAATAGTATATAGTCTTATATAAGTATGCTACAGGTTCCTTTGGACGCATTTTTAGGAGACTGGTAGACTAGACAGGTTTTAGATCGTTGACTCAAACGACATTGCACCGGTCTTTGGGACCAAGGAAAGCCATGCAAAAAGTTTAACTACCGTATTTTCTTCAGTACAACCGGGGCAAATGGTACTCCTTCCATATAATCCTGGGTAAGAGTAAATATATATATCAATGTTTGTTAGATTTAAACAAGTTTTGATAGTTGGTAATTATTGAATTGTATTTCTTTGGTTTTGATATAGGAATCACTGGGTATTGTGTGTTGTGAATGTAAGTGACAATACCGTTTATATATTGGACTCCTTACATCCTAGTCTCTTGGATGACATCAAACATGTTATAAACACGTAAGTTTATTTGTTAAGCTAGTATATATGCACTCGTATAGTTTGTTCATTACTTAAGTATTTCTTTTGTATGTTTAATTTCTTTTTAACTTCATATATATAGAGCATTGAGGGTTTGTATGGCACAAAGTACATCGAAGCAACAACGAAAGACTTCTTGGATACCTGTAAAGGTAAGTAGTAAATTTTTAATACTATGCAAATGAGTTTTTGAATATATTTTAAATACTGTTATGAGTTTTTTTTTTTTTTTTTTAAAGTGTCCTCGCCAACAAGGTTGCGTTGAATGTGGGTACTACGTGATGAAGTTTATGAGAGAAATTCTACATAATCCAGAGAAGCCCATCACTGCTCTCGTAAGTTTTGAATATTTCTAAACTTAGACTTGTGTATTATATATACGGTTAGACACTGTTCCTTAAATATAATAGTAATATCTATCTTCTTTTTTTTTTTTTTTTACAGTTTAATACTAAGAATCCCTTCACACAAGAACAGCTGGACGAGGTGCGAGTTGAATGGGTGACACATGTGTCAAACTTCACGTGAAGTGTATTCATCGTTGTGGTAGCTAGCTGTTTCCTTTTAGACGATATAGGATATGGGTAGGGTTTTCAAGACATATATATATGTGGTAGTTTGAATGGACAACAAGGCGATTGTGCTTACATTTTATTCTTTTTGTAAATCTCCTAGTTTACTATATAGTTTAGAACAATTTAGTGGTTTTGGATATTGTATTGTGACGTTTGGAGTTTTTTGGATCGAATGAAATAAAGTATTTGATGTTTTCTCAATTGTTTTGGTTGGATTGAATATTATTCTCAAATGTTCGTTTTAAATATCTGTAGATTATTGGATCAATTAAAATATTTTGCATTGCAATAATAGGTATTCAGGATGTGGGATTTGAATTATGGCAATAAATATATGTTGCAGGTGGTATATGAGGAAAGATGTCATTTTAAAACCGTCATTAATGTAGTCATATATGTCGTTTGTGAACTGTCATTGTTGTAATCCGTGATCGTAGGGGTCGACAAAGATGTCGGTTTTAAACTGTCATCGTTGTAATCCGTGATCGTACATGAAAGATCACATAGGCGTGTGATGACGGTTTGAAACCGTTATTGTTGTAATCCGTGATCGTAGGGGTTAGATCACACCCAGAACAACCACGGTTTTAAACTGTGATTGTTGTAATCCGTGATCGTAGGGGTTCAATCACACCCAGAACAACCACGGTTTTAAACCGTTATTGTTGTAATCCGTGATTATACATGAAAGATCACGGAGGCGTTTGACGGTTTTAAACCGTTATTGTTGTAATCCGTGATCGTAGGGGTTAGATCACACCCAGAACAACGACGGATTCAAATCCGTGATCATAAGGGTTTAATAACGGTGCAGAAGTGACATCTAAGCCCAAATTTATTGTAGTGAAAAGACAGACACGTATTCCCACTTCATCTAAGTGGTGTCACCTGTCATCTTCTTCCAACCCGAGCAACTGTTCCTGAAGAAGATACACTCTGAGAATGGCTTGAATCCTCTATTCAAACTTGTTACCAAGCTAGAGACCTGACCTTTGACCTCAGCAACTGCTCTGGCCTTCCACTTTGATGCCTCGACTTGCCTAAGCGACTTCTTCAATTCATTCGAGCGTCTGACAATTGGGGATTCACGATAGCCATCAACTTTCTCTCCTAGACTTCCCAATTGTTTATGAACTAAAGGATCTTGATCGGACTGATCAAAATTGGCTATCCTTGCTGCTGGCTCAACTGTACCTCTACAACTACCATCTGCAGCTTTAACCAGCATCCACTGTCTCTTTGAACCTTTGGCAACATTCAACTGACATCTGTACAATGTAGATTTCCTGTGACCAACGTCCACTACCTGGGATCCGAACTTGAGTTTACACTGGCGACTACCAAACTCACACATGTAACCATCATCTGTCAACTTACCAATAGAAATAAGATTCATCTTGATATTAGGCACGTACCTGACATCTCGCAGTACCAATTTACCTCCACATTCTGTCTTCAGACTAACATCTCCAATCCCTCTAGTCTTGGAGGTTCTACCATTCTCCATCCTCACTAGGCCATGATGCCCTCCTGTGAATGATGTGAACAAACTCCTATCTGAAGCTATGTGAACAGAAGCTGCACTGTCTAATATCTAATCTGATGAGTGGTTACTATACTTTGTGTCACTCTCAACACAAACTAAGACGACATCCTCCACTATATTTACCTCTGGTTTTCTTTTCTGATCCTCTTTAAATTTCCTACACTGACTCTTGAAGTGACCTTTCTTATGGCAGTAAAAACATTATACCTCATTCCTACTTTTCCACTTTTTCCTACTGCTACTCGATTCATTTTCTTCATCAACCTTATCTTTACCCTTAGTCATAACCAAAGCTGACCCTACTGTAGACTCTTTATTACTACCTTGCCTACGAATTTCCTCAGCTATGGCTAAATCACAAACTTCTGAAAATTTTAAAGTGTTATTTCTAGTCGAATTAGACACTGTTGTCTTCATCGTTTCCCAACTATCAGGTAAAGACGTTAACAACTGAATAGCATTCACCTCATCAGAAAACTCTATCTTAACAGATTTTAACTGATTAATCAAAGTGGTAACCTCATTAATACAGGAATTCACAGAAGCATCCTCAGACATTTGCATGTTGAAAAACTTCTTAACTAGGTAGACCTTATTATTTGCAGAGGGTTTTTCATACCTGTTTGTAAGCGCTTCCATCAATTTGACTGCAGTTGTCTCATGGGCTACTAGACTTGCCACATCCATTGACAAACACATCCTTATGGTTGCAACTGCCTCTTCATCTAGAGCTTCCCAATCTTCGTCTGTCATCCCTTTCGGTCTCTCCTTCAATGCTTTATGCACTTTCTTGCAAGTTAAATAATCCTTGATTTGCATCTTCCAATATCCAAAATTTTTCCCATCGAACTTCATGACTCCATCGAAACTTTTTGGCTCTACAAAACCCATGACTCCTGAACCAAAAGCTCTGATACCAATTGTTGGGAGAAAAATGCGGAATACAAATAATAATAATATTATGACGACAATCAATAATATTATAACTGTCTCCCCTTCCACAGGTTAAGCCAACACAAGCCAAAAATAATAGTCACGAAAATAATAAAAGATAGGGAAAAAGAAACGACATCGAAAATATACTGGTTCGCCCCAAGCTCGGGACTACGTCCAGTCTTCTGCAACTGCAGGTTCTACTAGAATTTGGGAAATTACAGGAAGCCTTCAATAATACCACAAACTAACCCTCAATAGCCCAACAATGGAAAGGGAGGGAAGAGCCGAGGGGAATCGGGTGAGGGAGAGAGAATAGGAGAAAGATTTTTTTTCTTTTTTTAATTATTATTTTAATTAAAAATTATTATTTTATTTTTAACGGTGCCACGTCATCTTCCGTTAAGTAATTAACGGTCCAATGACTCAATAAAACTATTTTCGAAACAGTGGGGACTTGATTGTCCAATTTTGAAACCTAGGGACCTATTAGAAACTTATCCAAAACATGAGGGACCAAAAAAGTATTTTATCCTTTTTTTTTTTTTTTGCGAAAATTAACAAATATTCTTAACATGCTATATTTAGTTAAAACACTTCATTTCCATCATCGTCTAGCTAGTAAGCACACGTGAAATTTTGTAACTTTATTTGGAAGTCTAAAAATATAAAAGTAATAAAATAGTTTAAATCTAATTTTATAAAATAGAAACTCTTAAATTTTTTTTTTTTGAATACATAAACATCTGGGGTGGAAGGATTTGAACCTCTGACCTATTGGTCGAGAATATATGTCAATTACCGCTGAGCTAAGCTCACTTTGGTTAGAAGCCCTTAAATTGAATTAACATATATAGTATTCTTAAATATATTATTTACTTTGTAAACTTTTCATATTCCATATTTTCTCATAAAAGAAAAAATAAAAAAGTTTCACAATGATAATAATCTCTCCCGGATGCTTCAATTGATGAATACTTTCAAATGAATGGAAAAATACCTTTTTGGTCTCTAAATTTTCAAGAATAGATGTGTTTGATCCTTGAATATTCAAAATGGACCTTTTTAGTCCCCGAATTTTGATAAATAGATTTAAAAGGTCTCTAATTTTTCAAAATAGACCTTTTTAGTCCATGAGTTTTGAGAAATAAGTTTAAAATGTCCGTCATATTATTTTTTTTCAATTTTTTAGTTTACTTTTTTAATTCTTTTAAAATTAATAATTTTAATTTAATTTTAATATTGAATGATTTTTTAAATTAAAAAATATATTTTCTCTTCCCTCTCTACCCCTTTCTTTCTCCTCTCTCCTCCCTCCACCTTAAATGAAATAGTAAGTGACAAGAGAATGTCACGGTCTCTTGTCAAATAAATTTGTAATCCACAACACCAAAACTAACTTGTAGAAATAATGGTTGGGGTTGAACACAAGAGCACGATTATAATTTATCTATCTTAGATTTATTGTGATGACCGAACTAATGGGGGGATTGAGATGCAAGGAAAATTACTAGAGAAAATAATTTTAAAAAAAATTGCTAAAATTAAAATGCAAGAAATAAAAAGCGGGAAAATAAAAAGGGTGGTAGATCTCACATCAGGATTATGTAAACATTTCTCGAGATGTAAGTTTGGTAATTCAATCATTGACTTTCTTAATTAATTGTATCCAGTGATTAAAGACCCTTAATATTTCCAACCCTACCAACACATTGAAGCCAGAGCCTAATTAGATTTCTAATTAACAGCGCAAAATTAATTAGAGTCTAACTGTAACGTCGACATTTTAAGGTAAACCTCAATTTCTCTAGGTTAATTAATTGGATTTAATTTTGGGTATCCGTATGAAGGAGGAGATTAAAATGAAGGAAATTTGGTGGATTTTAAAGTTGAATAGCTAAGTTGAATGACAGTTTGGTAATTAAGGGGAAGTTGAAGCCAAGCCAAACCCTATTATTCTATTATTTTAAGAGTTGCACGCAACCCTAGGTGGAGCCATCAACCACCATCTTCTTCCTTTCTCCCCTCCTTGCCTGATTCTTTCTTTCCCAATCACCATCTCCATTGTTTTTTTTCTTTATGGGTATTTTCTCTTAGCCTCACCGCTGGCCAGTAGCGTCGTCTTCGACCACCTTCACTGACGAGCAGTAGCAAGTTCCAGTCATCCTCTCCAGTGTCTAGCAGTGCGGTCATGCGACAACAAAAAGTTTTCCTATCGATCTCTCTCCCTCGTGGTTCTTCTCTCTCTCGATCTCTTTCTCCAGCAATGCCATCCTCTTTTTCCTCTCCGATGAGGTTTGCTCCCCATGGAAGCAATGTTCAGTAACACTCCCATGATGCCTTTTGCTCTCCTCTGACCATTCTTACATCATTCTGAATCGAAAAACTTTAGCAACTGATGGTAAGTTGAAGCTATTTCCCTCAGATCATGCAAGGTCTACCTTCCTAACATTGCATTATAGGCTGAAATGCAATCCACAACTAAGAAGTTTATTATTTTCGTCACTGCATTTTGTCCATCCCCAAAGGTCATGTTATATGCTACCTTCTGGTGTCACTCATTCTCCCCCTAACCCTACAAGTGGCGTAAGGCTTGGTTTTAAGAGTTCTCTCCCTAATTTCATTACCTCAAAGCCTATTAGAGAAAGGACATCAGTCAAACATCCTCCATCGATCAGAATGTGAAGAATTTTCACATTGACTACCATTAGAGTGACTACCAGAGCATCATTATGTGGCTGGTGGATGTTTTCTGCCTTAGCCTAGTGAACTCTAAAGGGAGATGTGCCTTTGCTAGATGGATAGAGTACATACCTCGGTATTCTGGTTCAAACCTTCATTCTCTAGCCATAGCTTTTCTTTTCCTACACGAACCTCCTCCAACTGGTCCTCCAAAGATGGTATTGATCTCCCATGGGGGTGCTACTTGACCTTGGCCTCGATCTCGACCATCTCTGGTCGACCTCGACCTCGACCTCGACTTTAGTGACAAATTCTTTCAGATATCCATTCCGAATCAGTGCCTCAATTTCATCCTTCAATTGAATACAGTTCTTGGTAGAATGTTTGTGGTCTCGGTGGAAAAGACAATACTGGTTCTTGTCTCTTCTATTGAGAGTTAACTTCATCTTCCCTAGGAACTTAAGAAGATCCGTGCCTCAAATCTTCATTAGAATCCGCTCTTGTGGAATAGCAGAAGGTGTATATTTCTCAAACTTACCAAATGGGTGTGCTCGACCTCGGCCATGATCATAGTCGTCTCGGCCTCGGTCTCTATCATCTGTTCGCTGTCTTTTTTACTTTCTTTCTGTCTTGGTCACATGAAGTATGCCTCTTGTGTTCTCGTTCTGACTTCTTTGATTTGAGCAACTCCTCTACACTCATATACTTCTTTTGTGCTCTGGAGAAAAACTCAGCATAAGTATGGGGTTGACTCTTACCTATCGAGTTAAGCTAGCTCTCGTCCTCTTCCAGTCTGCCGATTATGGCTACTAAGGCTACTCCATCGTTGTATCCTTCAACCTGGAGTGTTTCTTCATTAAAACGAGTTATATAACCACAAAAACTCTCACTTGGTCATTGTTTGACAGTTAGAAGATTAATGTGAGACTTGTGTTGTTCTGTGGCTCCCATGAACTGTGTGACGAACACACGAGCTAGTTCCTTGAAAGAACTAATGGATCTTCTTTGCAATCTCTGAAACTATAGCTTCGTTGACCCTGTTAAAGTGAAAAAAAAGACACGACAACTAATTGCATCTGAAATGTCGTGGAAGTCCATCCATGACCTGTAGGTGCCTAATTGCTGCATGGGGTCCTTCTTACCATCATACTGCTTGAATGTGGGTCCCTTGAACTTCTAGGGCACCTCGTCTTTCATGATTTCATTAGTGAAGGGCGGATCACCCTGGTCGATCAGGGCTTCCAAGTCTTGTCCTTCAAAATCTTTTGATTTCTACAAGCCCCCTTATAGATTTTCGAGCTCCTTTAGTGTGTTCAGAAGCTCAATCTTCCAAGGGGATTAATCATTCATGGTCGTGCCTCAGCTGCTCTAGCCTCAGTCTTGACTACTCTCGTCTCGACCTCGGCAGCTTTGGCCTCAACCTTGGCAGCCTTGGCCATTCTACATTTTTCTTCAATCAGATTCCTCAAGTCTGCTCCTGTTGTGCAGCTGCAACTTGGCATCGAAACGATGTGGTCGTGTCCTCTATGTAGGAGTTAATATTAAACATGCGAAAACAATTTCAGATCTTAGGCACACAATTTGATCAATTTGATCCTAGAAGACATGCTGCTCATAAGAACAAAAAATAGAGTAATAAGGTACCTACCTCTTGAAGCTCCCAATTCGTGTAATCCCAGACTTTAAAATTCACACCAACAACTTTTGGACAACCACTTGGATCTTCTCTACTATCCTTAGGCCTTGGAACGGATTGTGGGATCCATTATTGATAGGAATTGGAAAGGAAAGCTTGTGGATACAAGCAAGTTTGAGAGTTTGAGCTATGGAGGTTTTGGGAGAATTTTGGCAGCTTTTCAGGTTGAATTAATCCACCAAGTTTCTCCTACTGATCCTCTATATATAGAGGAAAATCATGCACAAGATTTGCACAAAAATTTGACAGCAATTTGGGAGTGATTTGAGTCATGGAATTAGATGGTGCAAAAAGGCTAATCTAATGTGATTAGTCATTAAGCACCACCTCCCAAATTACCAAAATTTTGAATTTCTTTTAAATTAAAAAATTTGTAATTTTAAATATAAAATCTGAATAATCCCACTCAACTTTAATTTTATTTTAATTTAAATAAAACTTATTTAATTAAAATAAATTTATTTAAGTTAATATCTTATATTAAATTAATACCATTTGTGCAATCTTGGTTTTTCTCCCAACGAAATTTCTCGAACATGAATCCCTATTCACGTGTTTAATATTGAAATCATATTTAAATATATCCAACTCTCATTTTAAGTTTAATTCGTAATTAAACTAATATGTCATTAAATATCGTATATAACCGACCTTTGCATCCTTTTCCGAATTTCAACGTTTCAAATGTTAACCTATCATATTGTTCCAAGTTTTATTCCTATTGAGCTAGTAAAGGGACCTAATGGACCTACAGATCATGGGCTCCAACGATATGATGATAATCGGTTAAACTCATTAACCTAGTTATTCATTATTCGTTAGCTTCCGGGACACTCCACTATAGCCCGTAGCTGCACTCCCCTCACTGTAGATATATTTCTTGTCCACTTTAGATAACCATGATTAGTAATTCGACCCTTCACCGGTTGTTCGTAACTAGAGCTGGGTCAAATGTCCGTTTTACCCCTATAGTTACATCTTGTTCCTTAAGTTCCGTTGATCCTCTAATGAACAATTAGTTCGTGATACAATCACTGAACCAAGTCCCCCTCAAGGTTATGAGAGGGTGGGGCCCCTTGTTCAAGACTAGGAGTCAGCACTTAAGGGAACAACCTTTTTACTAACCTTAAAACGGGTAGCAGTGAATTCCGTCTTGCAAAGCAATGTCCCTAGCTATCTATTTAGTCTTATCCCCAAAATGGTAGGCATATTGAGTCGGCGATGTTTGGCCATTCTCACTCATGCAAATCAAAGGACAATCCTAAATAAACAGGAGTTCATAGTTAGCTCAGGATCAAGATCGAGTTACCTAGGTTATTTGTATGAGATGTTCAGTTTCAACAGTAAACAATGTTGTAAAGTGAAAGTGACTTATCTCCTGGTCCGATCTCTATGCAAACTCTTTGCATAGGGCACCCTCGCTCACATGTCTTATACATGAATGATTAGGATACATCGTTTGTCTTTTAGAGAACAAAGCGAACCGCGCCAATAGTGTCCCCAGGATTAAGGTACCCAACCCTATCCATATACTATAGATCGTTTAGGCTATTCACTTGAACTTGATCCATACTTATGTTACACATAAACTTCAAGTATACATAATATAGCCATGGGTTCTTAGTTTATTGGATTTGTGGTTATATTTAGGCAAAACATATATATAGAAATAATACTTCATTGAAGCAAGTCAAATGTTACATTTACTATCTACGAGTTTTAGGGCATAAAACCCAACACTTTATACGTGCTTGGTTTTGGACTCCTCAGAACCGTGCGATGACGTGGAATTTTCCTACCGCAAGTGTACGGGTCAAGTAATAATATAGTGTTTTCGTGTAAAACGAGTGTCGTCCTCTGGATTGGTTTTCTAGCAAATTAAGTACCGTGAATACTTTTGTTCAATTTTATTTAGGGAGCAAAACTTAATGATGAAAAAATAAATATAAAAACAAAAAGCATAAAATAAAGGTGGAGACTCAAATGGAAAGACTCTTAGGGAATTGATTTCATTATTTAAGATTGAGGATTGATTAATAGGAATGAATTGATCATGCAATTATTCTACAAGCCAAGGAAACTTTTATCACGATTACCTCTCCCGAGTATAATTGATTCTCATGCATATAACTAACTTGATATCCATATCTAAGTTCATTAACATGCAAGGCATTATTCGGTTTAGTCCTTGTTATACTTCTAGAGATATTCCAAATCCCGTCACAAACATAGAATTTCTACTCTAGTCATGCAACTAAACAAGGTAAGTCTTAGGCCAAATCCTCTCTCCCGAGTTAGATTCAACACTTAAATCATTCAATTAGTGATCAAGCAATTGAAAGCATTACACAAAATTGCATGCATAAAATAACAACACATTCATACCAAAAATCAATCCAACAGCTCAAACAACTACATCAAACCCTAAGACAAACAACTAGAAATTCATAGTCTTTAAACCACAAACACTAATTGTAAGAAAAGCCATAAAAACTACAAGAGGTAAGGGAAAGAGAAAGGAAAACTCGAATCCGTCGAAACCGGCACGTCCCCGTCACGATCTCCACGTCTTCTCGCTTGATTCCCGCTCCTTGGCCTTGCTTCAGCTCCCACCAAAGGTCTCTAGTCGAAATTAGGGCTAAAATCTAACCAATTGGACTCCCCAAAACCGTAGCACAAAAAGAAGTTTAAATAGGAAATCTGCAGATAGCGTCGCGACGCTATAGGCATAACGTCGCGGCGCTGTGCCTTTACCGCGTCTTCTGATTATGGAAAACCCGACAGCGTCGAGATGCTCTTGTCACAGCGTCTCGACGCTGTGACCTCTGCCACCCAAAACGATTAAGGAATCAGCTAGCGTCGAGACGCCACAAGGCTAGCGTCGAGACGCTAGCTTTCGGCCAAGCCCACTTGGAGAAGCTTTCAACATGATTCTTTTCGGCTCCTTAGCTTCTTTTGGCATCCCGAACACCCGATTAACTCCAATTTCACATTTTAGCTCCAATAAACCAATTCCTACAAAGTAAACATTAAAGTGCATTAAAATGGCGAAAATTACTCAAAGACTAACTAAAATGGACCGGGAAACATAGCTCGTTATGCGCACTATCATGCGACCTGCAGACTTCAGCCCCCTTACCCTGTTGGTCACTCTGTCAGCCTTCTTTTCTTTCGATCTTGGTTCTGACTCTACAATGTACTCCATTGGTTCCTTCCCCTTCCTCATATCCCTAACTAGCTTTTCCTCCTAGACTTTGGTGCTAGGATTAGAGGACTAGGTTTATCTAAGATAATCAGTATCCTAATCAAATTATGATCCATTCTACTCACCTTATCCTCAAAGGTGACAATTTTGGCATCCACCTACCTCTCTCAAGAAAGAGGTCGAGGGATAGGGTTCGAGGCTGAGCATGGCTCCCTTTCTATGACCCTCATTGGTGGGGGTCGATTTCGAAACGTTTTGTGTCTCGATCCGTGTTTCCCTTCTCCATCCTCTTACTCGTTAGGTAACCGATGTGCGAATTTCACTAACAAGTTTTCTTCCCTACAAGCGACACCAACTGTTGATACCAAAATCCGGGCAAGGAGAACTCACTTGACCTTCACGTGACACCAACAGTAAAATTTGCTTGAGAGGGGGACGATGTGACCTACAAGAGACAAAAGAAACCTGCACACTAGTGTGGTGCTTGCCACATCACCTCCGATGCTTAAGTCAACAAGGAGGAAGATGAGAGGCAAATAGATAGCAAAAGTAAGAGAGGAGAGAGTCCCGAGAATAGAGTTTTGGATCCCTTCTTCAAGGTTGAAGAAATGTTTATATACCTTCTTCTGTGTTTAGGGTTTTCCTTTGCCTCGGAACTAATTCTGGCTAAACCAAATTGAACCAAAGACTCTAGGAACTAAGCAGGGAGGAGACTCGGCCTTGGTCGAGGTCGACCATGAGCCTATGATCGAAAATAAAGGAACTAAGCAGGATAGCATAACACCAACCCAACCCAAGAGTATGACCAGAAAATCAAAAAACTAAGGAGGACAACACAACACCAACCCAAGGATACGACCAAGAAGCGGACCCCGGAAGAGAGACAGACCGAAGGGGGTTGAGCCCATGGCCTTGGCCTCGGCCAAGTCGAGGTCAAAGACCATGGTCGGCCTCGACCATGGGCTCAACCCCTTCGATCTATCTCTCTTCCGAGTTTCGCTTCCTGGTCGTATCCTCAGGTTGGTGTTGTGCTGTCCTGCTTAATTTCTTGATTTCTGGAGCGGTCCAGAATTACCTATAACAGTAGTCTTTCAGCTTTCATTAAAATTTTAGATGATGCCCTCTCTTGGTTTAACGAAAACATGGTATTGAGAATATTTATACATACGCGTTGAAGTGAAGTTATCTTTTCTATGCCAAAAATCAACCATGAGGCTAAATATGAAAGTCAAATGACCTCTGATTTTTGTTTAGATAAATTAGAAACAAAACCAAGAAAGCAAAATTGTTTCATACAACATGAAAATAAAAGGCAAAGCCAATAGCTCCCCTTATTAAATGAGCTAGGATGGCTGCATATCAAAACTTTTCTTTTTCCCTTGAATGTGTTTTAGACAAATTGATTGAGATATTCATCCACGGTTGTATATTTAAGATCTGGATAAAGTTGTGTGGCTTCCACTCCAATTGATGGTTCAATATCAAAGTTGGTATGATCTCCCTTCAAAAACGCTGAGTGAGTAATTGCTAATATTAGGTTCATGGGAAGTGGAGCCTCTGCAAAACCAAATAAAAGGAAAGTTAAATTAGTTATAGTGCCATTAGTTTTACAAAATTTCATATGTGGATAGATGGATTATGTGATAGCCATTCCAATGCATATCTGAAGCCTTTGGTAAGAGGCATAAGATATAGACACATCAAATAATATTTAAAACAAACCTTGGATGTTCTTCAACACTTGTTCTCTTCTGGAACATAGATTTTCTCTACAGTTTTCCCGATCTTTTTCTCCCAAAGGACCACAAGATCATTGAAGGAGTAAATGTTTCCCGAATGCCTGATGTACATGGTTTTGTTCAAAGTTCTTGGATCATCTACAACTTTGATAGTGTAGGCGCCAACATCGTTTTCATTGTTGAATATTACTGATAATTCATGAGAAACAAAAGCAGTAAGTTAAAATTCCATGCATGGCCCTACAGAACAAGTAAAAAAATTATAATCAATGCAAGGGAGAATTTGGTGGATTACACTTGGGGTTTCCATCTCCTAAGATAACAACTTTATCTCTGGGTGGGCTAGTGGCTCCAGGTTGAGACAAACTGGGAAGGAAGTAACCAACAAAGAAGTTGGCAGATACATAGGTCTAGGGAATTCCCGCATCCTCCACAGCTCAACGGATTTGAACCTTTACATTGAAGGCTGATTTTTGCTGGCCCAACAGCATGTCCACGATCCACATCATTCCCAAACTCGGAAGGGGAAATATCTGTATCAGACCCACAATTAGAGTAAATTAAGGTATGGAAGAATGCTAGAACAAGTGTTAGAGATGAGGCCTTGATGTAAACAGTAATTATGACCTCAACGTTGTCAGCCTCTTTGATGGCAGCGATGATATCTTGTCCTGATCCGCTAACTGACCTGCACCGACAGTGGATATCACAAACATCCACCTCTTTTATGGCCTTAACAAGGCTACTGTGATCATATAGGTACTTTGACTATTTCTCTCTCTTACATCAAACGGTGCAAAACTAAGGGCCTCATTGTATTGGGAGCATCTAAATATTTCTTTGTTCGTTTGTTGGTGTCTCGACACCAGTCTCAATTCTAAACTTGTTGCTTTGAATCTCGGTTTTGTCTCACTTCCTCTCGGTACGAGGCTTCAATCTTCGGCTTTTGGTGTCATTCTTCAGGCCTGCTTCAACACAATTGGGTCTCTTCTTCTCCTCGTTGTCCAAGACACCGAGATGGCTCCAAAACTCCTTAATTGGCCCGAATTAACACCAATTAGCGTGATCGACTCCCGACATAGCCTAAGCTCAATTAATCTGTAAATAAGACAAGTAAAGCATAAAATGATTCTAACAAGCTTAGATTAGGGTGATAAAATAGGACTATTTAGGTCCTATCAAATACCCCCAACCTAAATCTTGCTAGTCCTCGAGCAAGGCACACACAGACCAAAGAGAAAGACGTTGTGCATGCAGGGATTAAAGCCCTAGCGCAGCGGAAACGATCAAAGAACCACACTGATTTTCAATCATGATTGGAATACCAATACGGATCACAAACACAAATTTTACAGCAACAATACAGAGAATTTATCATGTTGTAAGTTGGTTATAAATCATGCTTGATCTATTAGAAATAATCATAAATTAAGCTAATAGATCCTAGTGATCAAGAGATTGAGTAACACTTACTTTATAGGACGATCACGACCAGTTTCGCCTAATTCTCTTGACAAAAGCACCCAAAAACAGCAACCCTTCGCTGGAAAAAATCCCAAGAACTTGAACACCACCAATAGAGAAACATTGGTATTCTCACAAGGATTATGCAAGAGGTAGTTTGTGGGAACTAGGGATTTCTAAGGGAATTTCTTGGAGAGTTGTGTCGTTCTCTTCAGAACTAGAATGGAAAATTCAGAGAGAATCAATCTTGAGAGAGAGCAATTCACGATCGATAGAGAAAGCCTTCAACTGCACCATCAAAGTAATGGAACCACTTCCTATTATTTCTCTCCTCCTATCGTGAAGCCAGGTCGTGGAGAATAAATCTCCATCAGTTAAAATAACTGATGGTTGATTTATTATTTAATTAATAAATAATTAAATACATTAAATTAAATCAATATTTAATTTAATAATAATTATATAAAACAATTTTACATAATAATACCACATAACCTAAAGTTTTAATATAATTCGATTAAATCAAATTTAATCAAATTCAAATTAACACAACATATTAATTAATTCATCAATTAATTAACATTATAATTAAATATCATATATTTAATTATTTCTCTCTCATATTAACTATAGAATTAATGTACATCAAATGTGCATTAATTTTAACCTATAGTTTTAATATGAATCCAATTCATACTTTAACCGAATAATCGAACCCCTTCGAATATTCAATCCACCCTTAGAAATTTTCCTCAAAGCCCTTAGTGAGCTACCGGTGGGACCTAATGGACCTACAGATCAGAAGCTCCAACGATATGAGATTAATCGGTTAAACTCATTAACCAAGTTAATCAATATTCGTTAACTGTGGTTCACTCCACTATAAAACCACAGCTGCACTCTTCTCACTGCAGATATATTTCTGTGTCCACGGATATCGACCACCAACAGCAAGTTGGCCCTTCACGTGTGTTCGTACCCCAGCTAGGTCAAATTACCCTTTTACCCCTGGGCTACCTCTTTGTCCTTAAGTACCAGTGCTCCTCTAATGAACAACCTGTTTGTGGTCCAACCAACAAACAGAAGTCCCTCTCGTGCCATAAAGAGGGTAGGGCCCATTGTTCAAGACCCGGAGACACCACTTAAGGGAACACACCTCTACTTACCCTAATATCGGGAAGGAGTGAATTCCATCTTGTAAGACTATGTTCCCAGCTCCCCACTCGGTCTTGTCCCCAAAATGGTAGGCTTATTGAGTCGGCGAACAGGCCACTCTCACCCGTACAAATCAAAGGACAATTCCTCATGGACAGGAGTCCATAATCCACTCAGGATTAAGGCCAAGTTGCCTAGGTCATCCTAGTGAAATAGAAACCGAGCTAACTAACGGTGTTACAGTTAGTGGTTAACTATTTCGCGGTCCGGTCTTTGTGCAAACTCATTGCACAGGATACCCCCACTCGCATGTCAACTACACGAACGCGTTGGATCATTGCGTTTGTATCAATATACAAAGCGGGTCGTATCCATAGTGTCACCAGGATAAGGTACCCAGCCTTATCCCTATACTACAGACCCTTTAGGCTAAAACTTGAACATTGATCCCCATATGTCCCTACATACTAGTTCAAGCCTCATTCTATTAGCCTTGGATGTTTAGTTTATTGGATTAGGGTTAATAAGACAAGATATAATACAAACATTGAATAATACATCACTTTTATTAATGTTCGGTCAAATGTACATTTACTATCTACGAGTTTTAGGGCATAAAACCCAACAGTGCATATAATTGAAAAGTGATTTAATCCTCAAGACTCAAATATTCCAAAAACTAAAGCAATCAAGAGACATTCGCAAGAGAGACAAATGAGGAGACAAATCAAAATTTTTCAAAGATTATCTTGGACAAGAGAGCTCCATCCCACCTAAAGAAGACTTTACTAGCCCGGGATTGGTTTCTTCAACTCTCATCCTATCTTCCCCCTACACTGGCACTAAAGTCTTGCTAAAAGGCCCAAATGAAACAAACTGGGTTGCTTCCTCTTGCTTAGGTGCCTGATCAAGGAATTCCTTTTTCTTCTCTCTATTTTTTCTTTCTTTTTCTTTTCTTCTTTTTTTTTTATTTTGGATGGGGCACTAGCTTTCACACTAGAGTGCAGCGACCCATAACCCGAGTTTTACTCTTGGCTGGCCTAACTGATCACACTGCAGGTAGCACTTTTTACCCCTAAGCATTTAAGCTCAATGCAAGCATGCTTTTTCTTTCAAAATAAAAATGACGAGCATATAATTTTTCTTTTGGCTCGCGCTCACTGACTTATTTTTCCACTCTTTTTTTTTATATATTTGCAGGCATATTTTCTTTTTCTCTCCTAGGCAAGACTTCACACACTATTTTGCAAAAAAATTAGACTTTCTCGCTTAACCTTACACCTATCGGGGTGACAACAGGAATATGAGCTAAGTAACTCGCTCCTAAGCATTCAAGTCCTACATTAAAGCAAGATAGACACCCAACATGTGCAAGACATATCCAAGAAAAATTTTGAAAAGGCTCATTTTTCGAACATTCTGGGTCACAACTCTTCGAAAGCAATAAATTTTCGCAAAAAATTGAGTCAATCCTAGGAAATCATCATCACTTAAACAAGCATATACACAACAAGCATGCAAGACATTCATTAAGCACAAACCTTGGTCTGACGCTCAGATGCTCAAGGCCCAATAGAAATATAAAGTATGATTCCCCACCCCTAACCTAAAATTTACATTGCCCTCAATGTAAAATCATGAAAAATTAAGACAATGCATAGGGAAAGAGTAGAGCTTCCCTGAATTTGGCGCTCATGGGTGGTGAATCATGTTTTCTTATAAATGTAGAAGCTTCGCTTTGGTACCGCCAATCCTAAAAGGGAAATAAAAACAAAGAAACAAGCATAAAAGCAACTAATAAAAATAAACATATCTAAGAATAGAAATAACATAAAGCAGTAAAATTATTGAGTGCAAATGTTTAAGGTCGTTTGCTCGACCACATTCTCCTCTATCTTCATCCGAAATTAATCTCTTTGATTTTCAGTGCATCCTTTTTATTTTTCTTCTTTTTGACTTGCTCCTGCACACATAAATCTGACTTGCACATGGTGTGCACAGCGTAAGAATATTCAAAGGAATCATCCGACAATCTCAACATGCTAATCAGGACAGTTTTATTCTTTGCAATAGAATGATCAGTGAAGGGAATTACTAAGCCTAGATCATGTGAAACATTATAATAAAACTTTGGAGGAGCAGAAAATGGTATAATACTAGCCGAAGCTACTTTAACATGCTCAGCTCCTGCCTCCACTAGTATGCACGGTGAATCACATGCATCAGGCTCAGAATCTAAAGAAAATTCAAGCTCAACTTCACTGACCTCATGGTGATTTTCTTCTGATTTACCTTCTTGTTGCTTTGGAATCTGAATTTCTAGCCCATGGAGAGAGGTGGCCATTTGAGTGTTCTCTTGCTCCTGAATCTGACTCAAGGCCTTTTCATGAGCTTTCATTGCGAGGAACTGAGAATCTCTGCCATATTTGAAATTATCTCCCTCGCTTCACTAGGCGTTTTGCCAAACAGATCACCACCACACGCTGCGTCGAGCAAACCTCTATTCTCCAACGTCGAACCATCATAGAAGCTCTCGATCAAGGAAAACTCCGTCATTGGAAAATGAGGACACGCACATAAACCATTGAAGCGATCCTAATACTTGTGAAACGCTTCCTTTGATGCTTGGGTGATGTATATGATCTCCCTAGCGACGTCAAGGTCTCCAAGAGAAAGAAGGTGATTCAATTCTGAAGCTGATAGACCTTGCATCATGCAGTCGGCCATAATCCTAGCTTAGCACTCCGAGGTCATGTTGGATTTCATCTTTAAGCTATGCAAAAAGAAAAATAAAAAGCACAAAAAGAACACAAAATCCTATAAACACTAGAAAACACCATTCCCCGACAACGGCGCCAATTTGACGAGACCGCAGGAGGATGTCGAATTCTCCCGAAGTTGTCAAATAAAATTTATAATCCACAACACTACAACTATTTTGTAGAAATAGTAGCCGGGGTCGAACACAGGGAAGGGGACCTAGCAGTTATAGAATTTCGTGTTTATGAAAACAGGGGGGATTTTTAGAATGAAGGACAAGCAAAAAATAACCAAATAATTAAATGCCGAATTTTAAAAGATAGAAAACTAAGCATGCAGGAAAGAAATTAGACGGAAACAATAACATGAAAAGGGATCGTTGGATTGGGATTTATTGTGCTTGATTCTAATTCGTTGGCTTCCTAGTTTTCTCTAATAATTATTCTAAATTGATTTCATGAGTCCGATCGGCTTCTGGGTTACTCGGAGGACCCCCCTACACTAACCTATGCTAATTATCTTGCTAACCGTGAATTCTACAATTAACAAGATTAATTAATTTAAGCTTTATCGCTCGCCACCCCTTATACATAATTTAGCAACCATTCGAGACCTCTGCAACGGTTACTAATTATATCTAACTAGTTAATTAACAAGCAGTTTCGCAATTACCTATTAAAACTAGCCGCTTTGGGATCGTGGGTCCGGAATCGCAAGAACCAAATTCAAAAGAAATTTAAATCTAATTCCTACAACCTTTAACATGCATCTTAGGCCTATCAAGGGTCGTCTCGTGTAGAGAGTGGCTTGCCTCAACCTAGTGGCTATCTAAAAATAATTGATAGAATACACAAGCAGTAATCGCATAGGACGTCAATCCTAATAGACTAGCCTCATGTATTGGTTTAAACGGGATAACATGCAAAACTTAATAAAATACAGCAAGAACAGCAAGTATAACTCAGAAAACTCAACCAATCTTATTAAGAATCAAGACATAAACTCAATCCAACGATCTAAACGAGATTAGCTATGCATAGATGAAGTAAAATCAACAATAAACATGAAAGAATCCATAAAATATGACCAAGAATGGTCTACAACAGTGCTAGAATGTAAAAGAGGCAAAAGAAATCGTAAAAAGACCAAAGTTCTAACCTAACAGCGGACTAAAACCGAGGCTACATATATATAGAAAATACAGCGGCGTCGAGACGCTGCGAAAAATTCACTCTGGCCAGAATTCGCGTTGGCGTCGAGACGCCAGCCTCAAATCTCAACTTGCTGCTTTGAATCTCGATTTTGTCTCGCTTCCTCTCGGTACGGGGCTTCAATCTTCGGCTTTTGGTGTCATTCTTCAGGCCCGCTTCAACACAATTGGGTCTCTTCACCTCCTCGTCGTCCAAGACACCTTTAATTCGCCCAAATTAACACCAATTAGCGTGATCGGCTCCCGACATAGCCTAAGCTCAATTAATCTGTAAATAAGACAAGTAAAGAATAAAATGATTCTAACAAGCTTAGATTAGAGGCGATAAAATAGGACTATTTAGGTCCTATCAACACACTAAAATGGGATTTGAACCTAATATCCATTTAATATGTATACATCATTATCTAACAAATAAAGTTTTAAAGAAAAATATCACTCAATGGTTAAGAAACCCTTAATACCCATTGGTGAACTTGTGTTTAGAAGCCATGCCCCAGGATAAACTAATAAAAAAAAAGTTTAACTGAGAGTTACTTCTAAAAATTGTGATTTTGAATAAAAATATATAAAATACATTAAAATTTTATCACACCTATTATTAATATTTTTACTTTGCATTTAAAAAAAAAAAAAAAAAAAAAAAAAAATTGGATGGTCTACCTCTACCAATGTTTTTATAAGACCCTTATTTCTTTTTCTTTTTTTTTCTCTTTTTTTTCTCTTTTCTAGCGTGAGTTTATTATTTATATATATATATATATATATATATATATATATATATATATATTTGATTTTTTTTAGTTATTTTTTCTTGTTTAATACTTAAAAATGTTAATTAAGAAAACTAAACTTAAAGAAAATAATATTTATTTTCTAAGATTAGAAGATGAGAATATATATATATATATATATATAATTAATCAGATAAAAAAATATGTAGGAAATAAAATTTAATAAATGATTTGATTTTCTCAACTGGGTTGTTTCGCTTGCCAAAAGGGATTTTCAGCTTGGTAAGATGTTTGTTCTAAATATAATCTCTTCTAAAAAAATGATTATACATAAACAACAAACACAATAAGAAAATTATTTATAAAATAATACAAATAATTTATAAGATATTGATACCTTCGATTCATACGATTATCTGGAAAGAGGTTCACCTTTGATTGGTGTTTGTCATTTGAGATCGAACAATTTTTCCAAGATACAACGACATCCAATTACTAAAAAAACACTACTGTGCAAATTCCTACAACTTAGCACTACACCAATAGACAATGCAAGCTTCTTAATCTAAAACTATAAGAAGAATCTAATAGATGAAGAAAAACAAATCAAAATAAGAAAGCTAAATCGTTGTAGAAAAAAGTAGAAGAGATGCCTTTATATATTGTATGAGATGAATAAGTTGCAAAACTATTGAGTTCCAAAACCTTTCATATCTCATTATTAATTTTAATTAAATGTGACATTAAATTTTTAGAATTAATTTCTAGAAATAATTAGGTAATTTAAGCTCTCCATATTCTTAGATTTTTCAATTTCTTTTTAATTAAAGTTATTAAAAAGGGAAAAATACACTTTTAGTCCCTGAGGTTTGGGTTAGGTTTCAGTTTGGTCCCTGAGTTTTCAAACTCAACAATTTAGCCCCGGAGGTTTGGATTTCATTACACTTTTTGTCCCTCCGTCCAATTTTCTGTTAAACCCTACAGTTTGGTGACGTGATACTATTATTTTAGTAAAAAATATATATATTTTTTTTTCTAAATAAACATATATTAAATAATAAAAATATGGGAAAAATACACTTTTGGTCCCTGAGGTTTGGGTTAAGTTACACTTTGGTCCCTGAGTTTTCAAACTCAACAAAATTACCCCTGAGGTTTGGATTTCGTTACACTTTTGGTCCTTTCGTCTAATTTTCTGTTAAACCCTAACAGTTTGCTGACGTGGCACTATTATTTTAATTAAAAAATTATTTTTAATTTTTTAAAATAAAAATATATTAAAATAATAAAAATATTATTATTTTATCATTTTTTAATTCTTGGGAAAAATACATTTTTGGTCCCTGAGGTTTGGGTTAAGTTACACTTTGGTCCCTGAGTTTTCAAACTCAAACAAAAGTACCCCTAAGGTTTGAGATAAAGAGCACTTTGGTCCCTGTCGTCTATTTTTCTGTTAAATCCTAACGGTTGCTGACGTGACACTATTATTTTAATAAAAAAATTATTTTTAATTTTTTTAAATAAAAAATATTATTATTTAAATATTTTTTTATTTCTTTCTCTCTCCCTTTTCTTCCTTCCCCTCTTTCTTCTACTCCTTCATCTTCTTCCTCTTCAACTCCGGTGGCCGGCCGCCGGAAAGTAGTTTTTTTTTTCTCCAAACCTATTTATTTATTATCAATAATTAATAATTTATTTATATAATACTTAAAACTTTAAATAAGAATTAAAAGAAAATACTGATTTAACGTTTGCACGTTAAGAAATTATTACATTAAAATATGGTTGTTACTTTTACCAATTTTAAAATGATGACATTTTTAAAATACACTTTAGGCCTTGAGGTTTGGATTAGGTTTCAGTTTGGTCCCTGAGTTTTCAAACTCAACAATTTAGCTCCCGAGTTTCCATAAATTCAAAGATTGAATTCTCTATCTCAAATTTTAATTAAAAACAATTCAGAATCATTTTTAAATTAAAACAATAATTAATTAAACAATTTAATCAATTATGTAATATTAATTTAATATCATATATCAAATTAATACTATGCACCTAACATAAATCCCTATTCACATGAATCATATTTAAATCATATTTAAATACTTTATTTTCTCAATTAATAGTTTAATTCACAATTAAAACTATTTTGTCGATAATATCGTATATAGTCGACACTAATTTCCCTAAACCGAATTTGAACAATTCAAACTTTCTTATCACTATGTTCTAAGGTATATTCCGCATGAGCTGGCAGGGGGACCTAATGAACCTACAGATCATGGGCTCCAACAATCCGAGATTAACCGGCTAAACTCTTTTAACCTAGTTAACCAACATCGTTAACTACCGGGACACTCCACTATAGCCCTATAGTTGCACTCCCCTCACTATGGATATATTTCTGTTCGCCTGATATAACCATGATTAGTAAGTCGATCCTTCACAGGTTGTTCGTAACTATAGCTGGGTCAAATGTCCATTTTACCCCTATAGTACTTCTTGTTCCTTAAGTCTCACTGATCCTCTATTGGTTTGTTGTCCAACCAACAAACCGAGTCCCTCTCGGACCAATGAGAGAGCGTGATCCCTTTGTTCAAGCCCTAGAGTCAGCACTTAAGGGAACAACCTCTCTACTATCCCTAATTCGGGTAGGAGTGAATTCCATCTTGCAGGACTATGTCCCCAACTATCTACCCGTTCCTATCCCTTAAATGGGAGGCTTATTGAGTCGGCGATGCTGAGTCACTCTCACCCATGAAAATCTAAGGATAAACCCGAAAAAACAGGAGTTCATAGTTAGCTCAGGATTAAGATCGAGTTACCTAGGTCATCGCATGAAATAGTCAGTCTCATTAGTAAACGACATTATAAAGCGAGAGCGACTTATTTCTTGGTCCTGGTCTTATGCAAACTCATTGCATAGGACGCCTCCACTCGCATGTCTCCACATGGACGATTCAGGATCACATCATCTGTAACGCCCCAGGCCCAGGATTCGGAATCCGGATTCGACACCTGACGGCCCCGGCATTCCCTTACATCCCCTACGGCATGGCAAACCAACACGGGGTCCTTTTAGCATGCTTCGTCCTCACTCACATGCTTCCTAGAAAAATTTCTAGGAGGTCACCCAACATAGAACTTCTCCAAGCCAAGCACGCTTAACTTCAAAGTTCCTATGATTGAGCCACCGAAAAGGAAGGTGCACCTTGTTGGTATAAGTAGGATCTATCAAATCTTTTAAGCTTATCTTGACCATACTTTCATGTCCTCAGGATCCCTCTCATTCGGATGTGATCTCGGTTCATTCATGTTCCCCTCCAAACCTCGGGTGTCACATGCCCACCAGCTTCCGCCTTAGTTCGTCCCCAAACCACATCCTACTGGGAGAGGTTCCGCTCTGATACCATCTGTAACGCCCCAGGCCCAGGATTCGGAATCCGGATTCGGCACCTGACGGCTGATAGGACCAAATTAGTCTTATTTATTTGTTGTTAATCTAAACCTGTTAGGGTGCACTTTACGCTTTATTTGTCTATTTTGTAGATCATTTGTACATTTAGGGCAATAGGGACGAACTACACAAATTGGAGCTAATTCGGGCGATTTAGAGAGTTTTTGAGCTAACTTGAGGGCCATATCTCGAGGAGGTGAGAAGACCGTGAGGATCGTGACGAGTCCGAAGAATGGTTCCAAGGAGTCAAAGGTTTGAGACCTGAATCGAGCAAGAAATAAAGAAGATTTAAAGATCGAAGCACGCTAGAAGGAGGCCAGGCGTCGAGATGCCGTGGCCAGCGTCTCGACGCCGCGATCAAATTCTCTATAAATTCCCCTCTTTTATTCTGCCGTTTGTAGAGCGTTTTAGGGTTTTATTTTTGGTTTTCCTTTCAGTTCTCTCTGTTCTTCACGTCCAAGAACTCAGAGGTGTAAGTTTTCTTATTGATTTCCTTTGTATTTTCTTGTTATTGTAGCATAGGGTCGCGGGTTTTAGTCGGCCTAACTGCTGTCTAAACCCGTTGACGCCGATTGGATGATTATTGGGTTATAAAATGTATTTCTTTGTGAGTTTTATGTTCTGAATGTCTTTTCAATTCCATATTGCCATTGTATTTTGGATTCAGTTTGTATTATTTGCATGCGCAGTAGGTTAGATTGACGCCCTAACTCGCAGCTCGTATGTTAATAACTTGCTAAAGAATTGATTTCCAAGTAGCTAATGGATTATTAATTCAATAGTTAGCGCATAGACTGATTCGTGGGCACGGGTCCCAAGAGCGAACTCTGACTTTGTTGCTTGACACGATAGGTCTAGAATCCAAAATAGCGTTAGAAGTAATTTAGGCCTAATTATTTCTAATGTCCTAATCAATCCACTAGACTTAAGGCAATTGGTTGATTATTTGATTTGATAGTCTAATCAGATTAATTAGTTAGTCAATTAGAGTCTAATTCGATGGACGTTGTATGATCGGGCTATATGGATTAGGTGGATTTTGTGTTAAGAAACTCCCAGGAAATGTATCTAACAACCTTGCTGAAAAACAAGACCTTTAGATCTCAAATCTGAAAACCCCAAAACTGATTAGAAAATCAACCCAAGGAAAGTAAAAACCGGATTACCTTGTCGATCAAATATCTCAAGGCAAGAAACTTGCTTGAGATTCGAATCACTCCACAAGCATGATTGATCAAGTCAAGCTTGAATGATTCTAAGCATGCAACCTAAACTACATAGAATTGCAAAGAAACTTAGCTCTTAGGCTAAAGGAAAAGCTCAAAGGCTTATTTTACTACATTTCCAAGTCTTCTTTTTTTACAAAGGAATTACATGGCATTATATAGCCTCAAAATTAAACTCTAGAGTAACCTATGGTCATTTGAAGAGTTGTAACTCTCATCCTCATTAATACTATAATGACCACTACCTAAATTGTAACCTAAAACATTGATAACAAAACTTAAAAACTGAAAATTACATAGAAACTCCCTTAAATCCGAGAATTGAAAACCCATCAACCAACAATGTCTTGTAACCTCCCAAAGTTTAAATGAAGCTCTACTTGATGTAGTTTGAAGTAGCTTGAAGTGTGGTTCCATCATTGATGCTTGACTTGCACTAAATGAACTTGACATGTAGTTGAGTTCATTCAATACAACTTGAGTTCCTTCAATGCTAGTTGACTTCAACTTTATTGACATTTGACTTCATTTAATGCAACGTAATTTTGCATATGTTTTTGGCATAACACAAGACATCTTGGTTCATATCATTTTGGGTCTTTTCTGGGTTCAGATTAGATCGATTGGGCAATTAAGCAATTTAGCTTAGCCTTAATAAGGTAGGTAGACAATGATCAAAGTAAACCTCAATAATTCCTCCAATCGACGTCGCCTAATTTAATTAATTCTCTTGCTTATATATGTCCCTTGCAATTTAAAATTCTTGTCCTTTAAATTTCTTGTCTCTTTAAATTCCTGCATTTAAATTCTTGCACGTCTATTTTCCTAATTTTCCATCCCCCCATTTACCGCTTTCACAACTCAAAATAAATAGAAAATAAATAGCCAACCGCCACTCCCTGTGATCGACCCCGACCACTACTACTGCAAGTAGTTTAGTGTTCGTGGAACTATAAATTTTATTTGACCAATACGACCTTCGACAAGTCAGACCCGTCAACGAACCTGCAAGTTAATTAGCTTTAATTTCTAAATAACAACCATGTTGCAATAAAACAAACATAGCACGTATACAAAAGCAATGAATTAAAATAGCACATATACAAACAAGTGAAAAAATAATAAATCTCCCACTTTTTTTAAGGGAGTGGCTAGATTGTGAACTCTGTAATTTCTTCACCTGAGTAATGCATATGATTCTTCTTAAACTATCTCAAGTATTCTAATTTTTTCCATTATTTTCCATCGCTTGATCAACCAAGGCAAAATAGCAGCATGTTTAGATACCAGAGGGTCAGAGATGTAACTTAAAGGAGTAAGAGAAGGGAGAAACACTAGCTTTGGCTATAGAGATATAGCAAATCCTTACAAGCGTTAGTCAGAGATGTGAGGTTTTCTAGCTCAAGTAGTACACCTCGAGAAAGAATATTGATCAGTGTCTGCACCTAGTTAAGAAGTGGTTACATGCATTGCATCAACACATTAGATAAACAGTTTTGGGATCAAAAATATCATTCCTTTCTTTCTCATTCTTGCATTCTCAATCAATCTCACTATATCAATTGCTAAAGCTCAGTAACACATAATTCATTTTTATCGCATATCTAAATTCATGATTTAAGCATTAATTCAGTAGTTTCATTTTGAGTCTCACATAGTCCTTGAGGATCGACCTTGGAATACCTCCAAATATTACTTGCTTGCGGTAAGTGTATACTTGCACCCACAACAAGGTTGATCAATTTGTCATGATTAAGGAGGCAATAGCATAGCACATTTAGTGCATGTGCCTGGTGCATAGTGTCACAACCCTACAAGAAGATAGCGGGTTGAGACTCCCCACCAAGTGCCCAAAGAATAAGCAAGCACGTCAACACACATAAACAGGCACGTCGATGCTTGTAAGGCAGGCACGTCGACACTCAAGAGTGAGCATGTTGACAAGCAAGCACATCGACCAACACGGAGAAGCAAGCACGTTGACATGCACAAGCAAGCATGTCAATACGAAGAAGCAAACACGTCAACATGCTCAAGCAAGCACGTCAACACGTATGTGTGTCGTCACCAGGCCAAGTGGAGGGTCGAGAGAGAAATGTTGTGATATGACTGAAAAGAACGATATATTACCCAACACACCAAAAGAAAGTGTGTGGAAGTTGAGATAAGTCAAACGAAAGAGACAACAACATCAACGGGTGTACCATTGAGATTAGTGGGGGTCGGGTAGGATACCGAGTCAAAGCCCTGAAAGTCAAGGGTTCCATCGTGAGGTTTGATGAGCGGCTCTGGAGTTAAGCGCGTAGGTGAAAGATACAAGCACACAAAGTTTCATGCAAAACAAAATTGAAACGCGTGCTCCATGTTGGTGTATGATCGCTCGTGATTTTGATGTTCATGAGTTCCCTATAAAAAAAATGTCTTATAAAGTACTATAGGGGAGGCTTGGTGTTGGCTCTCCACCACCCCTGGGCTCAGATGCTTAAGTGAGCTACCACATAGCACATGCGTGTGCCATGGTGTGGGCGAGCATCGTGAGGCGAGTGTCTTGGGCGACTTCTTGTGAGGTTTGGAAACTCAAGGACAATGTCGAGTGGCATGGATGTGCGGACATTGCGCTACTTCCCAAGGGTTGGAGGTTGCGATAGATGATCGGGTTTTCGTACACTATGCTCGATTGACATGACATCTTCGCAAGTGTCGTCATGCCTTCGTTATGTCTAGATGGATGGATGTTCGAAAGGTCCTATTAAGTAAGGACGACTCGAGGGTGGTTCTCAATAAATATGTCCAAATACATAATGAAGCATAAGGACATCCTAGGGTTCAAGATTGTCTCCTGAGTATCAGTAGGCACTAAGTGAAGATTTAAAAGCTAGTCTTGCCTTGGTTAGTGGCGGGACATGTCCCTAGAAAGTCCCGACTTAGTATAAAGGTGGGACGACTGTGTGGTTGAGAACTAATAGGGAAGAGATGATGCGATGAGGTGTTTACAAAGACTTTGGCCTAGTGAAGAGGCAAAATCGAGCCATGGGACTTGGCCTAGTGTGTAGAGGCAAGTCGATTAGAGTCATAAGCAAGAGTTGGAATGTATATAAGGGGCGACTTGCATTGTCGAGAGCAAGTTAAGTTACAAGCGCCAAGTTGAGAGCTCTTGATTATACGATGTTGTCAATGGGCAAAAAGATACTCATGCGTGCAACAAGTTTAAGTGAATGTTTGAGTTGAGACGTGAAGCAAAAGAAAAAGTAAGTTCGATTGAGGAAGAAAGAACCTCGTCTAAGGTTCGACAGAGCAAAAAGACTGGTGAAAAGAATGTATGGACTAGAGTTAGCCTTTAGGCTGGTCACGATCGGGCGAAGATCATGGCACAACCCGGTTGAAGAGTTACGATTGTGACACAAAGTGTTGTACTGTGAATAGCTTATCCCCAGGAGTTCATTTAGGCAAAATAGGCTGACACCAGGTTACTTGCATGTTAAATTACCTAATCTATTAATACCGACAAATTAATTTCAATCTAACCACTCACCAACCTTTCGACTCAATTTATCTTTTTACGTACTTATAACTTTTGATAATGAACCGTGAACACTATATAAAACCGAGTCTAATCAAACCGAGTCTAAAGTTCAATTTACATAGCAAATTGATGGTCATAATTTTGTTTTACCGAACGGAACCGCGAACCCTCCTAAGAAAAACACCACTAACAACCACAAAGACAAAGCACCAAGAACAGTTCAGAGCCATTCTGAACACCGCAGTCTGCTAGAGTTCTTTGATCGTCAAGCTTACGATTTCTAAAAATCAACCGCTGTTGTTTCGGACGTATACCTTCCTTTTCTTCGATTTTAGCCTTCACATCAGATATCGTCTCTGAGCTTAGAACCTCTAAAACAGTTTTCCTGGTATTTTGTATTATCTTCACAAACATGGTCTGTTCAAGAAAAAAGTGGATCGAAATTACTACCAACATTCTTAAACATGTTTTTCAAAAAGAAAACCATAAAAAGTTCTTGCATTAGAAGAAACCAGACCTGTGGACGAAGTTTTCTTATCAACCATTTTCTTCGAAATTTGACATCCAATGCAGTAAATATTTCGGCGTTATTTTCCTTTTGAAGGAAATCACAGGCGTCTAATACAAGGTCTTCATCCATGTCTGGTAATGCTTGGACAGCTTTAATCACTGCTCCAATGGAAATGGATTCCGAGGTACCATCCTGCTTCTTGTTTGGCTGAGGAACATCTGTTGTCATGGCTTGATTGTGTCTTAATTAGGTTCTTTAATTGGCCCTTGTTCTTCTCTCTCAGATTTGGCAATTCTTTTACTTCCTTGGAAACTATAGAAAGCTTTGCACACAGCAGCAACAAACAAACACAGATTCTGAAACATTGGTTACAAGAAAATCTGCTTAAAATGTGTTAATCGAAACTCCATCGATCAAAAGCAATTGAAAAGCTGATACAGCAGACTTGGTAATAAGATGCAAGGCAATCCATATAAACAAATTTCATGGTTATCTAGAAAAAAAGGGTTGCCCCATTGGTATTCTAGAAATTGTCTTAGAACCAAATAAACATTGTAGATGGTCACTCTGAACATGGAAAATAAAACTTGAAAATAAATCAAACTAATTAAAATTGCAATGATCTCTTAATATTAAAACTATACAAATTAATTAACTAAAACAAGCTATCTTACTCTAGTTAATTTCCCACTTCCAATGCTGAAAGCACCTAATTTATCATGGCATTTGATAAAAGATTACACTAAAACACAGAGTGTTGGAGAATTTGAAGGTTCTGTAAGATGTTAAATTTTCTTTCAAGAGGCGCAACAAACAATCATAAAAGCAAAAAAAAGAAAGTAAAAAGGGACTGATCCTCTAGCATACTTTAATATTTCTGTGTTACCTTACAGAAATTATCTGTCACAATAGTCTTTCAACTATTTTTCTATCTAATGAAGCTGCAAAACCCTAACAACTAGCCTAATCCAAATGTTCCTCTTATCCTCCAATTAGACGACGATGAAAAGATTGAAAAAAAACGAGTAAAAATATGTGGGTGAAAAAGATAAAAACGCACCACATTGCCAATGCAAAGCTCTATATAAAAGAAACAAAAGCACATGCAAATGTATTGATTCAGATTTCAGAATGACGAGGAAACAGAGAGAAAACCTTAGAAAGCCCTAGATCAAGAGATTGTGATTGAAGACTTCAATGTATTCCTCATGTGAAGGAGAAAAGTGATGTGAGGAATAAGTGAGAAAGAGAAAGAGGGATGAGTGCAATTGGAAAAATGCTTCAAGCAAATAACCTTTCTAGCAATGGCGGCTAATTGGGCGTGGAGAAGAGACGAAATAGTAAAGTCTTGTTGTGTTTTGTTTTTGGGATAACTACCACAAATAAGCTTTATTATAGGTCATATAATTGATTATGTCCAACTTCACAATTTTTTTTTTTAACCATCGAGGTACATGCCAATTACGGTTGAACCTCGCTTTACCAACTTTACTATACACAATTGTCTATCGACAATCATTTATAACACAAAAAGTCCAGTCAAATTACATTAGAACCCTCCCATCTAATATGACAATAAAAAAGGAAAGAATATTGAATAGGGAAAATATTAAAACATGGTATTCTTTCCTTTCCAAATATATATCCTCCCCAAACCTCACACTCTCTTCAAACTAACCCTCCCAAAATCCCTAATTCATTCTTTTTCATGGGGTATATTTAGGGATCCTTTATGGGCCGTTTGTTTTTTGGGAATCTAGATAACCGGAATATTAAGATGCCTGGAATTGTAGATACCCGGAAATATAGATGACGGGTATTTTAGATAACCATGTTTGTTTTGAAGGAATAATTTATAAGAATATATGGGAATATTCAGATAACTATGTTTGTTTTGCAGGACTTTTGTACGAGAAAGTTCTTAGATTATGGGGGTGTTTGGGGCACTGAATAGGTTATAATAACCCCCTTTATTATAACATATTCAATGTTTGGGGCATCAATAAAAATAAATGGTGAGGTGGGTTATTTTTACCCCCGATTTATTTATCCATTCTCTACCGTAACCATCATTCAACCCACCCGATTATTCTATCCATTTTCTACAGTAACTCTCTCCTCTCTTCTTCCATGCGACTCCTTGACTTTTCCGACGACCGCCGGCCGCCGTCGGCCAGCGAAGTTTCCGACGACTTTTCTAACGGCCGCCGACGACTTTTCCTGCCACCAATATTTTTTTTCCTTTTTTTTTTATATTTCTTCTCATTTTCATTTTGAAAAATATAAAAAATGAAAATAAAGAAAAGAAAAAAAAAACATCGAAGGTTGCTGGAAAAGTCGTTGACAACATCGAAGGTTAACCAACTTAAAAAAAAAAAAAAAAGAACATTCAAACGAAATTGTATTTACCACACTCAAGTTTATTTCAAATGATTTTATTGATTAAAAAAAAAAACTAATATGATTTTTGAACTAAACATTTACAATTTTTATTTTGGCAATACTAAAAGTTAACTAATATGATTTTTCTATACCAAATCCTAAACTTTTTTGTTTTGTAAAAAAAAAACATAACCCTAAATCAAAGTGAATCGTATATCCTAAAAAAAAACTAGAAAAAAAAAACAATCAGTTTGAACCTTTGATTCAAAACCTCATGTTAAAACAGATCAGCACTCCAAGACTATTTTATCCCAGACTAAAATAATCTGCATCCCAAACACAAATTATTTTATCCCAGACTAAAATAATTTGCACCCCAAACACAGATTATTTTATCCCATACTATAATAATCTGCACCCCAAACACAGATTATTATAACCCCGACTATTATAATCCCCAGATTATTATAACCACCAGATATTATAACTAATTCAGTGCCTCTAACAGCCCCTATGTATAATACCAATAATACCCTTACTAATTTTTAGCTAATTTACCTAGCTATTAGTTTAATATAATTTAAATTTATATAACGTTTTGGTCTTTGCTAATCTAATGTTTTATTTTTATATCAATTTAATTGGTTATTTTTTTAGAACAAATTCATTTATATTAGTTTAATTTTAAAAATTAATTTCAACATTAATTTTTTTTTAAAAAAAAAACATGACAATTAATATAATTCACAGTGTATTTTAGTGGGGGACTGAATTGATCACGTTATCAAATTAGATTTTTTTTAATAGAGAACTATATATATTTTTTGTAATGGATTTTATGTGTGTGTGTTTTTTTTAAATGTACAATTAACATTATTATTAAGAGAATAAATAAAAAATAAATTAAAATATTATTCAATATAACTATCATTTATTTTATATATAAATGTAAAATTGAAAAAATAAATGGTTATTTCTTAGTGTGTGAATAAATTACTTTATTTTTAAATAAAAATACAAATGGTAAAATGGAGGGGTAAAAATGTCATTCGAAGATGCCCTCAACATGGGAATCTTTGAAACTCATCTCTCACAAGGGCATCAAAAGCTCCTTGGATGCCTCCCGTATGGGCATCCCAAAATTCCTTGGTATCCAACATTACCACAAAACAAACGAGGTAATCCAGATGCCCATTCCATGGGAATCTTGGATTACCGTCAAACAAACGGGCCCCTTAAAGAATTTGTGGGGATATTTGTTGCATAACCATATTCTATACTACATAATATATATATTGATATATTATACATATATTGTAAAAAAAAAAATTAAAAAAATAAATGATATATCTAGTTAGAAAATGTGGCTATACTACATATATATTGATATATTATACATATATTTTTATCGTTGTTATAAGATATAGTTAATAATCTAGAACTATTTATGTAACATACATATGAATATATACTATATACGTATATATTGTGCAACTATTTAGTCTTTGATATATTTCGAATGTTTTTAGTTTTGATTTTATATTTATTTTTATGTTATATTTTTTATATTTGATATTGAAATATAAGTTCTTGATATCAATCAGATCAGAACATGTGATGAATATACTAAATTTTGTTTACCTTTGTGAGAATGAAATATATAACCCTGTATGTAAATGATAAACACTTAAAGTGCTATATATATATATATATATATATATATATATTTTTTGAAATAGAAAGTAAATTATTCATTTGTGTGCAAAATTTTTCCTTCTTTTAATATTCATGTAACTAATACTTACTCTTAATATAGGTAAATGTCAATAGATGGAAGATGATATTACAACAGGTCGATATGACAAATCTGTTCTACACCGCCAGCCCAGTCATTAATTTGAACTGGTATGGGATGATGTGTAACACCCTTTTCTATATTTCAGCACTTGGAAACAAAAACCATACCGTGAAGAGGACAACAAAGAAAAGTGAAATTCAAATACATTTAATAAAATTTCGAGGAAGAAATTCTCAAAAGGAGGTAATGACTTGTAAGACCCACTTTTAGTCACCTAGCATTTGGATATACATATGATATATTAGTTATTTGATTTGGAAATATTTTGATGGAGAAGAAGGCTTGAAGTGAAAAAGAAATAAAAGAAAATTGAAAAGTTGGAGAATTAAAAATTGTGAAAAAAAAAAAAAAAGAAAAAGAAAGAAAGAAAATTGTGCTATTCTTACAATTTTGAAAATGTGGGTTATTAAGGAAATAAAATAAAAGAAAAAGAAATGGAAAACTTACCTTGGAAGCATGGAGTAAAATAAAGAAAAAGAAAAATAGAGAAAAGATGTGGCTTCATCGTAGCCAAAAAAAAAAAAAAGGGAATCGGCCAAGCACAAAAAAAAAATGGAGAAAGAGAGAGAAAGGAAAGGAAAAAGAAAGGAAGAAAGAAATAGGGAAGGAGAAAAGAGAGAAAAGGGGGAAATTGTTGTAATCTCGTCGGAATCTCATTGGAAGCTCGTCGGAGTCACGCCGGAAATGGTTCAAAGAAGCTCTTAAGAAAATATTGAACTTGGTAAGTCATTTTTCTCTTGAGAATAACTAGGAAAAATAGAAAACTTGGATGATAGTTCATGGATTCTTCTCTTTATGTAAAAAAAAATCTTATGGGTTTCCTACTATGGTTCAAGAATTTCATAGATCCTTGTGGGTAAGATCCAAAGTATATTGGAGAAGCTCATCAACTCGATTTCAAGCCGTTAAGTTCTTTCTCCTTAAAGTTTGAAAGATTAAGGAAACTACATAAGTGTTGGACACTCTAAGGTTTTTTTTTTTGTTTTTTTGTTTATTGTGTTTTGCATAAAAAATGGATTAGAATGGGATGAAGAAGGAGATTAAGAATATGAGGGCAAGATCAATAAATGGGTAAGTTTATTATTCTTTTAAGTTCTTTTTAGCATTGGAATAAGCATGAATCTAAGGAAGATTAAGGGGAAAGAGGAATGCTTGTCAATTGAAAAAAAATAATAATAAAAAATAAAAAATAAAAAAAAAAAGATAAAGAAGATGAATAGTCAAGAGTTGGAAAAGTTGGGATATTTTATTGTTAAAAAGTACAATGAGGGTACATAAGAGTTAAGGAGAGGAGAGAAAATCCTATTGGGTATGGAATTTTGGCTTTGATCTTTGAAATCAATGAGTATAATGTTTTAAAAGGGTAATTAAGGAACTACTCATATTGTGTTCAAATTAATTATTCCAGGGCAAATGGAGATCGGGTTGACTAATTACGAGATGGAAGCCTCACCAATAATGTTTGTGAGTGGTTATTATTTTTTACCAAGTTTCTACTATTTTACTAATCGGAGAATTTTTTAATTGAATTGTTCTATGAAATATTTGGAGATTTGACAATTTTGGAGGTTTCAAGAAATTTTGTTTATCCCATGAATTGATTTACTATTTGTTAAATGAATTTGAAATTGTGAGAAATAGTTCATGTTGTTCAAATGAAATTCCATGACAAAAGATTTGTATTTGTGTGCAATTTTAGCAATATTGATTTACTTTGTTATTATGAGTTTATGAAAGACGAGTTTTTAGAAATCTCTTGAATTAGCCTAACGGCAAGGGTTCAAATTATTTGAGATAAATTCAAATATTGGGAGTTTTACATGTCCATTGATGATGTTTGAATCAAAATTTTAGCTGGATACATGGATTTTGGAATTATGTAAGCTAAACCATGCATATGGTAAATTCAATTACGAAAAATGATCAATGGGTTATGATTTTCAATTATGAGAACTTGATTTAAAATGTTATGGCTTTTGCGTAGTTTGTGAACTTAGTTTATGAGATCCAATCGTTTTTTCAAACCACTGGATGATGTACCCATAGTGATTTCCCCGATACACTTACGTGAATGTGTTTCCGTAGTGTAGTTATGATATATGAGGTCTTTGGGACCCACTTTGGCACATACATAGGCTTTGGGCCGTGTGTCAGGGTGCTTTGCCCTTTGAGGGTTGCTCTGCTCACGTATGACTAGTTGCTCTGCTATGTACCTTAAGATTACTCGGTACATAGTATGACCAGGATTTGCTCTGCTATGTACCTTGAGATTACTCAGTACATAGTATGACCAGGATTTGCTCTGCTATGTATCTTGAGATTACTCGGTACATAGTATGACCAGGATTTGCTCTGCTATGTATGACCAGTGGCTCTGCTATACATGGGGATTCGACCTATGTATAGTATGACTAGTTTTGCTCTGCTATGCGTATTGAGACTACTCTGCGCTAGTATGATCAGTTTTCGGGTACATGTTTAGTGATGGATTTCCTAGCCACACAAATATGTGTTAAAGTTTACATTTAAAATATTCTCATGGTATAAAACACTTTAACTTTGTATACTTGCAATAGAAGTTACAAGTGTTTCAAGGTTTCCTTCTATGTTAAATTCTTGTTAATTACTTTTTATGATTGTTTATGTTATTAGTCTCCTTAGATTTATTTTCTTACAAACTTCTACCACTCATTGGGCTTTTTAGCTCACTCTTTTCCTAAATTTTTTTACCAGGTAGCATTTGAGTTTCCGACGAGCCTATCGAGATCGAGATCTGCCACTAGTCTTATTTAGATTATACATCATTTTGCATGTAAATATAATATTGATGTTTTTTGCTTTTATAACTAAAGTGGCTAGCATCATTTTGTAAGTTGTATCATTTGAATATATATTGAGTTTTAAATTGGGACTTAAGTTTTTCATTAGTGGTTTAGGTGTGTGGTTGTGTTGTGGTTGTTGGTTTTTGGACTGACTGTGGATTGTGACGTACTGGTGGTAGAACTGGATTTTAAAGAAATCATTTGGGAGCAAATTTTCAATTGCAGGTTTTTTATTCTATTTTTAGGGGAAACTCTATGGAAATTTTTAATTTTTATTTAGTAAAGTTTTACTAGCCACCCATGGTTTTAAAGAAAAATGAGTTTTGTTTTGCTAAGTTTGACAATAGATTTCACAATTTAGTTGGGATCTATTGTCAGCATGCCACATCCTAGGTTCGATAAGGTAATCTGGGGCGGGGTGTGACATGATGTCTACAATAATGTCATGCATTGTAGACGTCATGAAGTTGTACTCAAGAGGTTTTCGAGCCCAGACCCCCGAATTGAGCCATATCTACGAGCATTCGGGTTTTATGGTGTGTCACGCATTCAGTTCATCCAGTTAGATTGGCACTTAATTACTACGATGGTGGAGCGCTGGCTGCAGGAGACACACGTTCCATCTTCCGCATGGGGAGTGTACTATCACTCTACAGGACGTTGTTGTACAGTTTGGATTGCCTATAGAGGGCACGACATTGACAGGGTCAGTAAACAAAGACTGGCCTGCCATTTGTCAGGACTTATGGGGGTTCAAGTCCCCAATAGGGTATTGGATGGAGCTCGTCTAAGCCTATCTTGGTTAGCTGCACAGTTTAATAATTTCGTCCATCGACCAGACAACGTCAAAGAAGAAGACCTTCGACGTTATGCTCGAGCATATATACTATCACTGATCGGAGGCATGTTATTCACTAACAAGTCTGGCAGTAGGGTGCACCTAATGTATCTACCTGTATTGGAAGACTTTGATGAGGTCGGGACATATAGTTGGGGTGCAAGATGTCTCGCGTTGTTATACAGAAACCTCTGAGGGGTTCGGTTATAGATGCCAGAGAGCTGGGTGGTTCACTTATACTGCTTCAGTCGTGGATGTGGGATAGGTTCCCTACTTTAACACCCCAGCGACGTCACCAGTATGAAAACCAGCTAGGAGATCGACCATTGGCAGCTCGGTAAGAACCTGTTCTAAATATAACTACTTCCTAGGTTTCAACTTTGTTACAACAAAACTAATATTCAATTTCACATTTTTGTAGATGGAATGATGAATTCTCTGTGATTAAGACACCAACCCATATCTTAATCCAGTACAGATATATGTTGGATACAGTTCAAGCAAACCAGGTATATATAAGATCAAATAATGAATAATTTATTATTTTGTGGAGTTTCACTTGTACTTTTGATTTCCAAAATTAAAATTATGTTGAATAATTGTATAGATTATATGTGAGCCATATACACACCTGCTTCATGTATTGTCAGACTACTGTCACATCGGTCAAGACATTTGGACCACTAGAAGTCCACTGGTATGCTTTTTTTATAGTGGAGTGACATTATATTTTCCTAACTGCGTGATGCGACAATTTGGGTGGGTGCAGCACATCCCTATACCATATAATACAGATATGGTATTGCACTCATACAACTTGCGGGGCTGGCATGAGCGAAACTGGACAACTTATCTGGCTCCATCCATCCAGATCTGGGAATGCCGACATGAAACTATAATACGCAGCCAATCAATCGAGTTCGGTGTTGATGTGGACCCGAGATATGATCAGTGGTATGCAATAACCAGTCGACGATTCATCACCAAAGTAGGAGCGTCATTCTATTACCTAGTTGTTAAATAAGTTGAAAAAAATAAGCTAATGTAATTTCATACATTCAATTGATTTTTTTTTTTTTTCAGAACAATAAGGACACAAACACATGGATCGATAGGATGGCTTACCAACATCTGGCCTCAATATATCAAATCCTATATGAGAACGGGGGTGCACCGTTTTCAAAGTGAAGATGATCCTCTTCAGCAACAAGGTGCTCCTGCCCAGCAACAAGATAATCCACCTGAGCAACACGATGATCCAGCTCAACAACAGAATGATCCATCGAAGCACAGTGATCCATTCCAATATGAGTTCCCTGTGTACCTCAACCACCATCACCTTTTCAACAATCATACGTAGACCCATTTTTCTCCCCTGACTTACTAATGCAGACTCCTCCGATGTTTGCATCATTTCCAATGAGCTCTCCATTCGACCATCCGGGATTAAGAACGATGGAAGAAGGTCAATTCTCACATACTTATCATCCCCCTAAAGATCAGTATGTGACATATCGAAACATTAGTCAGGGTATACACATTAGGGACTAGGGTGATATAGTGAATATTAGAGGTTGAGGTGATCGAGGTCAATATGTAACTCATCGATCAAGAGCTAGGCACAGTAGAAGATCATCTTCTAGCCAAGACTCATAAGGATGCTATTTGTAATTGTAAATTTCATAAATATTAGTGTATTTCATTTCATAAGTCTAAAACTCAATTTCAATCTTATTTTTACTTGCATTTACAGTAAATAAATATGGATTTTGTAATGCAATGTATTGAATCGCTAATCTAAATTACTTATGTAGTGTACTAAAATTGCTAATTAGTACTGGTTTTTCTTTAAAAAAAAATAGTTGTTCTTGTAGAAATTGATAATTAATCATTGAGGTGAAGTTAAAATTTTTTAAAATATGTTAATAATTCTTTCTAACAATAATAATTTTCAAATAAAAGTTCTCAATTTGGTTTATAATTATTTTTTAAAAAATCACAAGTATGTTTAACTTCATAATGATATTGCTAAAAGACTTATGACAACTCAATAGTGAATTGATTATTGATAATTGGAATGGTGTTTGTTTGTTTTTTTTTTAAGAGCTATCATAATTGGAACAAAAAAACACTCTAAGTCATATTAGATTATGATATTTCATTTTAGAAATAAAAGTGTGAATGTAGAGGAAACATTTTTTTAAAACAATTTTAACCTAGCTTTTTAATACAATACCTAAAACATCTAAATTATAGAGAGTTATTTAAAAAAAAATGCAAACTTCAAAATTTAAAGAAAAATCAATCATCAAAAAAACATAATCATTAAAAAAAACATAATTATTATGTTATCATTAATAATTTATAATAATTATTAAACAAAATAAAATAAATTTAAAAAATGGGTTGAACACACCCGTTGATTTGACAGAGATTTGACAAATAATTAAAAATTCAAAAAAAAAAAAAAAAAAAGAAGAAAAGGAGGTGTGTCACGCCTCTTCAAGAGGTGTGACCAAAGGGACAAGCGCGACACATGATTTTTCAAAATACTTTGAAAATGGCTCGTCTAATTTTTTCCATTTTTTTTTTACTTTTCCAAAAAAAAACCTTATACTGGTTAATAATGATGGGCCATTTTTCTTAATCTTTGGTTGTTTTGCAGTATAATGAAATTTTAGTGGGAGGGGTATTCAAAAAAGTTTTTTTTTTTTTTTTTTAATGAACCTTCTTTGTTTTGATATTAGATGCAGTGATGCCATCAATTGGAACGGGGAGGGAGGAGCCTCCTCTTTTCACTTAAAAAAAAAAAAAAAAAAAGAAAGAAATGGGGAGGGAGGAGTTCCTCCTCCCCTCTTTTCTATTTTAAAAAAGAAAGAAAATAAACAAAAAGGAGAAGAGAAGAAGAAATAAAGGAGAAAAGAAGAGAAAAGAAGGAGAAAAGAAAGAGAAAAAGAGGAAAACAAAAAAAAAAATTGACTGGCGGCGACGGTCGGCCGGCAGTTGTAGGGTGGTGGTGGTGGTGAGGAGGAAGAGGAAGAAGAAGGGAGGAAAAAATGAAATTTAAAAAAATATATTTTTCTAATTTATTTATTACTATTTAAAAAATAATAATTTTCTAATAAAAAATGGTGTTACGTCAGCAAACCATTAGAATTTAATGAAAAATTGGATGGAAGGAGCGTAACGAAATCCAAACCTACTAAAATAAAACCTAACTCAAACCTCATGCACCAAAAATGTATTTTTCCTTTATTAATTATGGACATTTTTTAAAATTGGCCACCAAAAGAATCCATGATTTAGTTGGAAAATCTTTGAGTCAGTCGAATTTTTTTTCATAACCGAACATTTGTAAAATATGGTTACAGAAAGATCTAATTCCTAATTTCAAATACTTGAGATTGCAAATTCAATAATGTAAATCCACTTTTACTCTTTGCAAATTCAATAATGTAAATCCACTTTTACTCTAATCGAATGAATCTCGACATAAACTACCTAGATCTTTGCCTCAACTTAAATTACGGTTTCCTTTATTTTACGGTTGACAGTGATCATAGAAGCACTGAGAAGGTAGTCTATGTGATTTAAACTGATCACTGATTTATAAACGGACAGGGGTGGTAAGTTTCATTCCCTATTTTCTACTTTCAGATGTGACATGTCCAAAGAATATTGTCTTTATAAGATGTGTAAGTTTAAACATCCAATCAAACTTTAATTATGTATTTTCAGGAGGCATAGAGGAATTTAATGTAATTGTTAACCATAGTCCAAACAATTCGTATGGAATTTGAAATCTTCTTTTGAGAAAATTGACTTGTGATCTTTGTTTTAATTGTTCGACTTGGAAGTCCTTAGACTACAGTAGATGGAAAAAATTGTGGTACATAGGTGTGTATGACTGCTATTCTACTGCTATTAAGAATGAGAACATCAGTACAATAACATTTTCAACTTTCTACATGTGTTTATATTAAGAGTGATCCTGATAGAACATAATGAACAAAAAAAAGGCTTCTATGATATACTCCAACTTATTCATAATTGATAAGGAATAGAAGGGAAGAACAAATTTACTGTCCCATTTGATAAATACTACTTTCACTCATAAGTTTCTTCATTTTTGTTATTTTCCCATATTTTAAAAAACCAAGTCAAATATTGTAAACTAAAAAAAAAACTCTGCTTCAAAAAACTTGTTTTTGTTTTTTAAATTTGGCTAAGAATTCAAATGTTTCTTAATAAGAATGAAAATCATGGTGAGGAAATTGGGAGAAAACAAACGAAATTTTAAAAAACCAAATCGTTATCAGGTGGGTCCTTAGTTTTTTTCACCACTAAGATCCAAATCACTTTCCAACAATTTGTTAACAAAGATAATTCTATCAAATCAGATAAGGTAAATTTAAATTTAAATTCCCAACTTCTGAATAATCTAGAGTTTCCTCAACAAAACAATATTGGAAGTATAGCTTCAAAGTTCAATCAAGCAAAGAAGAAAGGCATCAATCATCCCAAATCATCTGCTCAACTAAAAATAAACAGGTTAGATTGAAAGTAAGCAGCGGATCTCACCTCAAAAACAATTATGCCTGAAGGCCAAAACATGTAGAAAGCAATCAAGCGAAGTTGGTTTGGACCAGTTTGACCAATAAACATCAGTTGAATCAATTAGATTTAGCTAAAGGGTCAGGCAGCTTATCAAAAGATTCGTTTAAGCATTGGTTCTCACTTTTCCTTGAACAAAATTGTAGCAGAACCAGCTTATAAACCCCTAATAACAATCACAAAAAGACCACAACCTGTCTATAAAAGTCCTCGTGGATAAAAGTTATCCTTATAAAACTTCGACCAAAATAGCCCGCCATTAAATATAAATCCAACAGATGGAAATTTGTAATTTAAGAAAGCTGTGAAATATCTTCTCAATCAAGCTAAGAACAATTCTTTCTCAGCAATTCTTTCTCAGCAATTCTTTCCTCGAATTATCTACTTACCTCCTCACGATTACAGACTTATCTATTCTATAGAGAATTGTTTATTTCAGTGAAAATCAGAATTCCACTTCTAGAGAAAAAGTAAAGCTTGGAAACAGACAGATTTCAATGAAACAAAAACGCTCAATATACGAATAGCAATAATGTCACATAAGACAGAAACGAATACGAAGATAAATAAGTGAAGTCTTAAATGTAGCATTATAAACCCAGAAATTTCTCATCCAAAAGATTAGAGTACGTCCAGACAAAAATTAGACACCCAAACAAACTACCTTCGTAATATAGAACGTACGATTACTCGAAAAAAAGGGGGGAAATAAAGTAAAAACAAAGCTGCTCAGTAACCTAATACGAGAGTAATCCAGAACAAACCCACAACTGAAGGAGCCTCTTCAGAACCTGAGCTTGGTGAAAAACCACCTGTTCTTCCCGGTCTTGAACCTCTCCTCGAATCTCTTCTTGGTCTCCTTAGCGGCGGTGACCTTCTTATCCTTCGACTGCAAGGAATCGACGGTGACGACGTCCTTAAGATCGACATCGAGAGTGTACCTGGTGGGCATTAGATGCCTGTAATTGACGAGCTTGATAAAGGCCTTGACTCTGGATTTCTTAGCAGTCTTCTTAGAAGAGTCCTTGCGGATGACCTTGGCCGGGTACTTCTTGATTCCGGCGACCAAGCAGTGGCCATAAGCCCGATCCCGAGTTCCGTCGTCGAAGGCGCGAATGATGACCGCCTTCCGGCCGGCGTAACGGCCTTGAAGGACGACGACGGCTTTGTTCGGCTTGAGGAACTTCACCATTGTTGGGTTTCTACTCCTCTCTGTGTTTCCCCCTTCGCGACGGCTCCAACAGACGAAGCGTGGATTTAGGTTTCCCCTAAAATAGGATTTTAGGGCTTTTTTTTCAAGTGAAAATGGGCTTTTATGTATAATTAGGCCGACTTGAAATGGGCTTTCGTACTGAACTGGGCTGAGTCAGATACCGTTGCTTCGGCCATCTAGAAGTTACAGAGGCAAATTGTATAATTATTCATTATATTTGTGTCATTTTTGTATGTCGTGCCAAACATTTGAGAGATTTCAACATTTTTCTTTTTTTTTTTTTTCCTTTTGAGTTGTAAAAGATTTCAACTTGATCTTTTATATATATATATATATATATATATATATATGTTTTTATAGAGAATTGAGAAGAATGAGAATGTAAAATCTCTATTGTGTCTTTTTCATTAGAGGTGATAAGCTTTATACACATAGATTTACAAAATACAAGGAAATAACTAAAGTTAAGGCTACAATCATGTACAATTTAAGGCAATAATAAAGAGGAGAATATGACAAGATTAATGACAATGATTTGCCTAATATGCCCCCTCAAACTGAAGACTGGGTGGAAGTCAGAAGTTTGTTTCTGAAGGATGAGAAGGTTTGAGATGATAACGCCTTGGTGAGTAAATCAGCTAGTTGATCCTTGGAAGATATAAAGTGGACTGAGATATCCTTACGAACAACCTTCTCACGAACGAAGTGATAATCAATCTCAATGTGTTTAATACGAGCATGGAAGACTGGATTGTTGGCAAGAGATATGGCAGAAATGTTATCACACCATAAAGTAGGAGAAGCTGTTAAAGTGATATGGAGGTCACGAAGGAGCTGACGTAACCAATAAAGTTCAGCGGTGGTAGTTGCGAGGGACCTGTATTCAACCTCTGTGGAAGAACGCGAGACAGTACATTGTTTCTTGGCTGACCATGATATAGGATTGGAGCCAAGAAAAATTATAAAGCCAGAAGTGGATCGTCGATCAGATGTATCACCAGCCCAATCAGAGTCACAAAAGGCATTAAGAGACATTAAGAGATAAAGATCCACGTCGAAACATAATACCCAGGTGCTTAGATCCACATAGATAACGTAAGATACGTTTGGCAGCAGCGAAGTGTAAAACAGTAGGTCGATGCATGAATTGACTTACTCGATTTACAGCAAAGGCGATGTCGGGTCTTGTGAATGTGAGATATTGCAAGGAACCAACAAGTTGTCGGTAAAGTGTTGTATCATTAAATAAAGGTGCAGAACCATTCAAATCAATAGATGTAGACATTGGAGTCAAGCAGGATTTAGCAGATGACATCCCTGATGTTTGAAGCAGATCGTTTAGATACTTAGCTTGATTGACAAAGATACCAGTTGATGATGAGTGAACTTCCAAGCCAAGAAAATATTTCAATGCACCGAGATCTGAAATTTGAAATTCAGAGGCCAATTGCTTCTTTAAGATAGAGATATAAGAGGAGTCAGGTCCAGTAATAATAATATCATCCACATAAAGCAATAGATATGTCAATGAAGAGCCAACAGAGTGTATAAATAATGAAGAGTCAGCTGCAGAAGCGACAAAATCCAGAGTCAATAAATACGATGTAAAACGATCAAACCAAGCCCAAGGTGCCTGCTTAAGGCCATAAAGACTCTTGTGAAGCAGACAGACATGAGTGGGGCAAGATTTATCCAAAAAACCAGGTGGTTGTGACATATAGACTTCCTCCTTTAAATGACCATGAAGAAAAGCATTTTTGACATCCAATTGTGTTAGAGACCACTGATACTGGGCAGCAAGAGCAAGTATAACACGAATGGTTGGCTTTTTGACCACTGGACTAAATGTTTCTTCAAAATCAAAACCTTCAACCTGGTGATAACCCTTGGCAACTAATCTTGCTTTATACCGAGCAATGGAACCATCTGTGTGATACTTTGTTCTAAAAACCCATTTGCAACCAACAATATTCATGGATGGTGAACGATGTACTAAAGTCCACGTACCTTGTTCTTGAAGTGCATTAAACTCCTCACACATAGCAGATCTCCATTCTGGAAATTTTGAAGCCTCAGATATATGAAGACGGATCTTTCGGGATGGAAGGCAATGTTGTTGACAGAAATGCCTTGGGTCGAAAGATGCCAGATTTACCCCGTGTTTGCATAGGATGAACATTAACGGTTCTGTGAGAGCTATGAGCTGAACCATCACGGTCATTAGCTAAGAATACATCTGTAATATCTACCAATGGAGAAGTATGCAAATTTTCACAAGGAGGGTTTATGCCATAATTATCATTGTTGTGTGACACAGATGGCCCTGACCGTGACATGGAGCCAACGTCAACAGTGGGTAATTGAGAGGTAGAAGGTGGGGGAATATGGTTGGTGGAAGAAGATGAGTTTAAAAGGGTAAGTAATGGTGTTGGGTCAATATTAGTAGGTGGGTATGGTTGGGTTGAAGGTTTTGGAGAAATTGGTTTGCTAAAGGGAAAAATAGTTTCATGAAAAATGACATGGCGAGAAATTATGGATTTTTGGGTGAGAGGATTATAACATATATATCCTTTAAAATCAAGCGTGTAGCCAAGGAAAACATGTAGAGGGGTTTTTGGTTCAAGCTTGTGTTTTGTGTAAGGTTTCAGTAGTGGATAACATGCACAACCAAAAACTTTTAAATGATGCAAATCAGGAGTGTAACCAAAAAACTTTTCAAAAGGAGATAACATATTTAAAGAAGGAGAATACATTCGATTTATGAGAAAAACTGCAGTAGAAAAGGCATAGGGCCAAAACTCTAGAGGTACAGAAGAGTGAAAGAGTAAGGACTTGGCAGTTTCTACTATGTGACGGTGTTTGCGCTCAGCTACACCATTTTGTTCAGGGGTATAGGGACAAGACTTTTGATGTAAAATGCCTTTGGAGTCAAAGAAGGATCGAAGAGATGTATTACAATATTCAGTACCACCATCAGATCGAAAAAATTTTAGTTTGTGGGAGAGAAGGTTTTCAACAAAGGGAACAAACTTACAAAGAACAATAGGTACATCAGATTTATAAGAAAGAGGAAAAAGCCAAGTGAACTTGCTAAAATCATTGATGAAACTGATATAATAACGATATCCATTGATAGAAATAATAGGGGAAGGTCCCCATACATCACTATGAATAAGGGCTAAAGGTGAGAAAGAAGTAGAAGAAGACATGGGAAAAGAAAGTTTAGTCATTTTAGCTTATAAACAACTAATACATTCGCAAGTAGAGATTGAAGAAGATAAAGAAATACCAAGACAAGATAAACTAGAACGTAAAATTTTTGGTGCAGGATGTCCTAACCGATGATGCCATAGGGAACACTCCTGTTTTGCAAGAAAATTAAAATTTTTGGTTTGCAAATCTGAAGAAGACAAAACGGACGAGCTTGGGATGGGATATAGGCCATTGATGCTTTTGCCAGTGTATAAAGTTTTGCCAAAGACTTTATCCTGAATGTGGAACCAGTCAGTGTCAAAAACAAAAATACAGTTGTTATCAAGACAAAACTTATGAACAGATAAGAGATTTGCAGCCAAGGTAGGAGAATGAAGAACTTTAGATAGGTTAAAAGTATGAGAGGGGGTGGAAATAATACCACTGCCTATGTGTTCTATATTTATAGGTTGTCCATTACCCACTGTGACGGACTCTTCACCATTGTAAGTATTGGAAAGCTTGAGATTGGCCAAATCATTCGTCATATGAACATTACATCCACTGTCAGATAACCAAAAATTATTAGAAGTATCATGAGATGTATTTGAGTTCATAGCATTTACCGCCATTGCAGCTAATTGAGCAGGAGGATGACGACCCTGATAAGAAAAATTCATCCTATTATAGCAATCAAGAGCTCCATGACCAGATTTTGAGCATATCTGACAAAAAATTCTTCCTCCATTATTTGAAAACCCATAACTCCCTACATTATTGGAATTTTCAGATGCAATATTTGGTGTTGCATTCGGCCCAGACCCATAAGTAGAGGCTCCTTGATTCCATGCTGAATTCAACCCAGATCCAAAATTAGAAGCTCCTTGGTTCAATATTGAATTCGGCCCAGGCCCATTACCCAGAATACCACGCTGAGGAAAATACCCAAATGAGGAATTAAAAGAAGATGATTTAGGGTTACCTCCTCTCCCAAAAACGCCGCTTCGACCACGCTGAGAAGAACCACGTCTGCCGCGTCTGCGAAAAATCGGGTTGGAAGCTTTGAAGGCTGCTGCCATGGCTGTGGGTGTCGGTTCAGCAGGGTGATTTGCGGCGACTGATTTTTCTTCGGCAACAAGTAACGCGTGAAGTTCTTCCAGCGATAAAGACCCGCTTCTTGTTCGTATAGATGTCCGAAAGGCATGAAATTCCGCTGGTAAGCCATTCAAAGTATGAACTAGAATTTCTTCATCTTCAATTTTCACCGAGGCAGCAGCTAATTTGTCGACAAGTTGTTTGATTCGACATGTATATTGGTCAATGGTCTCTGTAGAAAGCTTTTTAATAGTATACAAGGCAGAACGTAACTCAAGAATATTTGATCTTGTGTTAGAGAAGTATCGTTTTTCTAAAGAAAGCCACAAATCTCTTGAAGAAGTTGAACCCACAACATGAGCAAGAGCAGAGGAAGATAATGTCGCATTGATTAACGTGATGAGAGCTTGATCTCTAGAGATCCATTGAAGATAATTAAGACTGACCTCAGTAGTGACGGTACCTGTTTCTGTACGAAGATACTGGTCTGGCTTAGGTAGAGATTCATCAATATGGCCAAAAAGAGAGTGGGCCTTCAAAATTGATGAGATTTGAAATTTCCACAGCACATAATTGCTTGAATCTAAGCGGAGCGGCACGAGATTACAAATGTTCGAGAGAAGAAATAATGGAGAGGCAGTGGTAACGGAGGATGATTCAGTGGAAGCCATTGGAGAAGCTTGGTAATACGTAGCAGCAGAAGCAAAGGAGAAAAAAAAAGGTTGGAGAAGCTTGGTAATACGTAGCAGTAGAAGCAAAGGAGAAAAAAAAAAGGCTAAAAGCTCTCTGATACCATATAGAGAATTGAGAAGAATGAGAATGTAAAATCTCTATTTGTCTTTCTCATTAGAGGTGATAAGCTTTATACACATAGATTTACAAAATACAAGGAAATAACTAAAGTTAAGGCTACAATCATGTACAATTTAAGGCAATAATAAAGAGGAGAATATGACAAGATTAATGACAATGATTTGCCTAATAGTTTTTTTTTTCGACAAACCTCTCATTGTCTCACTAAAGGTTACAATTCAACAATAAAATAATGGTTGTTTTCCCAATCATCCTACCTTAAGCGCAGTTATCTTATATTAATTTGAGCATAAATCAAATGTCGATAGTTAGATTCTCACCTTTTAGTTGTTGAACTAAAAAAAGGTTGTCTATCCTATTACGGTCCAAAAATGAATTGGGAATAAAATCATGGTATTAAATGATTTTATATTATCTCCTCTCCCCACATTTTGATTTTATTATTTAGATATATCTGTATATAAAAAACAAAAACTTATCCACTTCACAAGATCAATTCAACCTATAATAACTTGGGATACTTACATAGGTATATGACTCATTTGGTAACGTTCTCATTTTCCATTTCTTATTACTTATTTCCTTTTTCTTGTTTATTGTTTCTTGTTTTTTAAGAACTAAAAACAAAAACATATTTGATAACTATTTCTATTTCTTGTTTTCTTAAAAAAAAAAAATGTTTGATGATCGTTTCTTGTTTCTTATTTTCTTACATTAAAACAAATATAAAATTTAGTACATAACATACATTAAAACAAATATAAAACCATTATTAAAGAATTTATAGCATTTATTCAATGCCAACACATTTTTAGATATATCTATAAAAAAAAACATTTTTTTTTAAAAAAAAATATCCTTCAATGTTGTTCTAATCATGTCTCACACCAACCAATTCACCTTAAAATGATATTAGCTTTCACGAGTTAGTTTAATTAGCTTAATTTGTAAATTGTCAATATACTTTATAAATTTTTAACGACCATTAATTTATTGCACAACATACTGTTGATATATATTTTTTTGTGTGTTGGTAATGAGACATTTATTTAAGGTTAGACAATCGAACATACCCACATTTCTTGAATTCAATAATAATTTATTTATTTTTGTTTAAAAATGCATGTGTTTCTCATTTGTCAATTATACAAACGAGTAAAATTAGAAAATGACAAAGAAGAATTTTTTTCCTTTTACAATTAATGGCAAACATTAAATATCTTAGGGAAAAATATACTTCTGGTCTTTCAAATTTGGGTTAGGTTTCATTTTAGTCCATAAGTTTTAAAACTTACATTTTGGGCCCTAAGGTTTGGATTTTGTTTCATTTTAGTTCCTCCATCCATTTTTTCGTTAGATATTAACAAAATGCTGACGTGGAACCTATTTTTTATTTAAAAATATATTTTTAAATTAAAAAATAATATTAAATAATAAAAAATAGGAAAAAATACACTCTTGGTCTCTAAGGTTTGGGTTAGGTTTCATTTTGGTCCCTAAGTTTTAAAACTTGACATATTGGCCCCTAAGGTTTCGATTTTGTTTCATTTTAGTCCCTCCATCCATTTTTTCATTAGATATTAACGGAATGCTGACGTGAAACCTATTTTTTATTTAAAAAATATATTTTTTTAAAAAATAAAAATAAAAATAATATTAAATAATAAAAAAGAGGGAAAAAATACACTCTTGGTCCCCGAGATTTGGGTTAGGTTTCATTTTGGTCCCTAAGTTGTAAAAATCGACATTTTAGCCTATGAGGTTTGGATTTCATTTCATTTTGGTTCTGTCGTCCAATTTTCCGTTAATTCCTAATAGTTTGCAAATGTGGCACCATTTTTTATTTAAAAATTATTTTTAAAATTTTAAAAATAAAATAATAACAAATTAATTAAAATATTATTATTTTATTATTATTTCATATCTTTCTCTTCTTCTTCTTAAGTCTTGCCACTAGCCACCGCCCACCGCTACCGTCAGAGATTTTTTTTCCTTTTTCTTCCTCTCCTCACGATTTTCTTTCCCTACATCCATCATATTCTTCTTTCTTTCTCTCTCCCTCACCATCTCCTTCTCTCTCACCGTCCCCCCTTTCTCTATTCAGTCGGACAAGACCAGGTCGCTGCTTGTCAGGTGACGGCGCCAGCATCACTCCAACGAACTGCACTGTCCTAGGGCTTTAATTTCCATGTGCGTCGCAAACAACCACGACTGACCTCCCAGTTCGCCGTTGCTGTGAATTCGCCAGTCGTGACCCACACATTCCCTCTGTCATTGTCCGCCACAATTGACCTCCCAGTTCGTCGACGCCGTGAATTCATCGCTATTACCCACACATTCCCTCTATCGCCGTCAGCCAGGCCTTTTCCTGTGCTCACCAGATTCAGATTTGAAAGGGGAAAAGTCCCGGTTAATTGGAAAAAAAATACAGTTTAAAAAAAAATTGGCAAAAACATGATTTTTGAAAAAAATTGGGAAAACCAGCCACTTTTTTTGTCCTTATTTTAATCCGTGGGTTGAAGCCACGGATTCAACTTTTTTTTTTTTTTTTTTTAATTTCAGATTTCATTTTCTTTTTTCTTTTTCTTTTTTTTTTTTAATTTTATTCTCTTTTTTTAAAAGAAAATTCTTGGCTTCATTCCTTCTTGGTTTTTTCTTTTTTACAAATTTTGAAAATTAATTTTTATTTTAATATTTTGTTTTTTTGTTTTTTAATGTTTTTATTCTATAAATCAAATTATTAGAATATTATAATTGATAACATAATTATAATTGGAAAATTATCCTTCTAAATTTACAACATTATTGATACATTTTCAATCACTTCACATTTCGATTTGTAATTTTTACCAACTATTTTTTTAAAGAAATTATACTAATAAAAATCGATACATCAAAAATTAGTGGGACAAGAAAAATTGGGATACACAAGAATAAAATTAGATTTTTTTTTTTAAATTCAGAAGGCGATAAAATTCCAATGTATTAAATTGAATTCACGAACCTTTCAAACATTAATTGTTTGGTTTTCATATTTACTATTTTTTTTAATACTTTTATGATTAATTAATCAACTGTTATTAAACTGTATATCTAATATCAGTTTTGAATACAACTACGGTGGCTCAACTAACAGAAGTTGACTAAAGATTTTTATTCAAATTAATGAGGAAAAAAAAACTTGACCACAACCACTCTATCATTTCGATAACTATTTGGTTTTTAAAAAATGTCTTTGTTTTCTTCTCATTTCTTTACCATGGTAATCTTTCTTAAAAAACATATACATTTATTGTCAAATTCTAAAAAACAAAAAACAAGTTTTTGAAAGCTACTTTCTTTTTAATTTTCAAAATTTAACTTGAATTTTGAAAATATAGTAGATAACGAAACAAAAAAACCTATATGTAAAAAGAAAAAACCAAGAAGGAATTTGACTTGAATTTTTTAAATTAATTTTCAAAATTTGTATAAAGAAAAAACCAAGAACGAATGAAGCCAAGAATTTTCTTTTAAAAAAACAGAATGAAATTAAAAAAGAAAAAAGAAAAAAGAAAATTAAATCTGAAATTAAAAAAAAAAAAAAAACCCTAAAAAGTTGAATCCGTGGGTTGAAGCCACAGATTCAAATAAGGACAAAAAAAGTGCCTGATTTTCCCAATTTTTTTCAAAAGACCATGTTTTTGCCAATTTTTTTTTTAAACTGTATTTTTTTTTCCAATTAACCCGAAAAAGTCCTTTTGTTCCTTTTTTTCCTTTTTTTTTTTTTTTTGAAGCAATGAAAGAAAGGGAATAGAGGAAGAGGGAAGAAGAAGAAAGGTAGGAGAGGAGATAGAAGAAGAAGAAAAGAGGAGAAAAAAGAGGGGGAATGATAGCTGTGAGCGAAAGGTGGCAACGATCCAGCGTAGGAGCGGGTGGTGGTGTTGGTGAAGAAGAAGAAGGGAGAAAAAATAAAAACGTAATAATTTTTTTATTAAATTAATATTATTTTTATATTAAAAATTAATAAAAATATATTTTTTAAATAAAAAATAATTGTCATGTTATCGTTTTGTTAACGTGTAACGGAAAAATAGATGGAGAGACTAAAATGAAACGAAATTCAAACCTTAGGAACCAAAATATTGAGTTTTAAAACTTAGGGACCAAAATGAAACCTAACCCAAACCCTCTCTCCTCCTCATCTTCTTCACCGTCATTGTTGTCTAACAATATATCTTATACTAATCTAGAGCAAAGTTGAAAAAATTAGATTGCATAATGGGCAAAAATGGAAAAACAATTTTACAAAATTTGTGCCTAAAATTCGGTTGGCCATATTTGAGATATTTAAAATTTTTAGCTATTTTTCAGTTCCAAGATAAAGATATAGCCATCTGATGAAATTTTCCAAAAAAAAAAAAAAAACTTTCAAATTCCCATGTCTAAGAAAAAGGTTTATCCAATTAAAATTCTTTAAAGCAACACATTATTTATCAATTTTTTTTAAACCCTTAAAAACAAATAATTAATTAAAGGACACATATGGAACTACAAAATTACTATTTAGATAAAATACTACAAAAATGATTTTCCAAATTAACCACTTTTTAAAATAGTAAAACAAGATAAGATAATATTTTTTTACCACATTAAACGCACTACAACTAGAAACATAATTGCCAACAAGAGCTTAGCTCAACTGGCATAAAGTTATAATTTTTAACAAAAATATTTTTAACCGCATTGAAGCACTTCGACTACAATGAAAGTAAGTTTAAAAAAAAAAAAAAAAAAAAAACTACCATGAAAATAATTTTTAACAAAAGCAACCTTTCAAACAAAAACATAAGAACTTATCGTGAAAAAATGAAATTAAATTTCAAGGAACAAAATGGACATTTGAAAAAATTTTAGAGACTAAAATGAAATCAAATTCAAATTTCAAAGAGATGTAATCCTAAGATTTAACTCATTGCTCTTGGGTTGAGGTTAGGTGCACAAATACCACCAAGCCAATTGGATTTATATTTGAACTCAGGCACAATTGGACGCACGTTCAAATAGATACATTCTTTACTTGGAAAAATAGTAGTATATTTTATTTTTGTTGATAGTCTCTCCATATACCTATTTAACTCACCACACTATAAACAGATTTATTTTTCGAATTAATTTTTAAAAATATTCCCACATTAAAAGCAGTACTCTGAATATAGCGGGAAGTGATTTTTAACAAAAACAAGAATGAGAGAAAAGGACAATTTCAACAGCGACACACACTAGGAAGAAAGAAACTGGTTGACAAGTTAGCCCTCACAAAATCATATTCGCGTCGAGGCGAGATCACGTACCCACCCGTCCACTAACAGAAATCAACAAATGCCACTTCAACTGCACTACAATGACACATACGGCTTACAATTTTGCATGGCTGCCCTCACGTGGAAGCTCAACCACAAAACACACTACCACCATTGTCTACACCTTCAAAACCCACAGCACAAACTCACTCTTCCACGTTCCCTACATGCACCAACTCCCCATTTCCTATAAATCTTTCACACAACTCCACTCCCTCAACACACTCCTCTTTCCGCATCCTCTTCATCAATGGCCAGACTCACAGGGATCATTGCCCTCTTGGCTGTGGCGCTGCTGGTTGCAGATGCCTACGCCTACCGCACCACCATCACCACCGTCGAGGTAGACGAAGACAACCAAGGGCGGCAGCAGAGGTGCCGGCAGATGAGGGCTCGCCAGGAGCTCCGCAGCTGCGAGCAGTACCTGAGGCAGCACCAGAGCAGAGATGTCTTGCAGATGCGAGGAATCGACAACCCAAGGAGAGGAGAGGAGGCCTTCGATGAGTGCTGCAGAGAGTTGAGGAATGTGGATGAGCAGTGCAGGTGCGAGCTCTTGGCGGAGATTGCTAGGGAGGAGCAGAGGCAAGCACGAGGCCAACAAGGAAGGCAGATGCAACAGAGAGCTAGGGACTTGCCATCCATGTGCGGAATCCGCCCACAGCGATGCGACTTCTAAGCACCAACAAAAATATAACATAACAGCACATCGTCGTGTGCTTTTGTCTTATGTTTGGATAAATAAAAGCCTTATGAATTCTGCTATCGTAGTTTCTCTCTGCTACTAATAAGAAACAGTTTTTGCATCGTGCTTTAGAGTAATAATAAACCGAAAAGAAGCAGCAGATGGGAAGAATTATTATTTTTAATATTGTTTCATAACAGAAAACCATAACAAAGACTATTACATAGGTTTTAAGAATAGAGACTCCTTTTAATACCAGCGCAGAACAATTTCAAAGACCACCACGAAGGCGAAGGACAAGGTGGAGAGTGGACTCCTTTTGAATGTTGTAATCAGCCAAAGTACGTCCATCCTCCAATTGCTTTCCAGCGAAAATCAGCCTTTGCTGGTCCGGAGGGATACCCTCCTTGTCCTGAATTTTAGCCTTCACATTGTCGATGGTGTCTGAGCTCTCAACCTCCAATGTGATGGTCTTTCCAGTTAGGGTCTTCACAAATATTTGCATCCCTCCACGAAGACGCAGCACCAAATGCAGAGTCGATTCCTTTTGAATGTTGTAGTCAGCTAGAGTCCTGCCATCCTCCAGTTGCTTACCAGCGAAAATCAGCCTCTGCTGATCTGGTGGGATGCCCTCTTTATCTTGAATCTTAGCCTTAACGTTATCGATGGTATCTGAACTCTCAACTTCCAAAGTGATCGTTTTTCCCGTTAAGGTCTTCACAAAAATTTGCATTCCACCGCGAAGACGGAGCACAAGGTGGAGAGTGGACTCCTTTTGAATGTTGTAATCGGCAAGCGTCCGTCCATCTTCGAGCTGCTTGCCTGCGAAAATCAACCTTTGCTGGTCCGGGGGGATACCCTCCTTGTCTTGAATCTTAGCTTTGACATTGTCGATTGTGTCAGAGCTTTCAACCTCCAGCGTAATTGTCTTCCCCGTGAGCGTTTTGACGAAAATTTGCATTCCCCCACGAAGACGAAGCACCAAATGCAATGTTGATTCTTTCTGAATATTGTAGTCCGCCAGAGTGCGACCGTCTTCAAGTTGTTTGCCAGCGAAAATCAGCCTCTGCTGATCAGGGGGAATTCCCTCTTTATCTTGGATCTTAGCCTTCACATTATCGATGGTATCAGAGCTTTCCACCTCTAAGGTGATGGTTTTACCGGTGAGGGTTTTCACGAAGATTTGCATTCCACCACGCAAACGGAGCACCAAGTGAAGGGTGGATTCTTTCTGTATGTTATAATCAGCGAGGGTTCGGCCATCCTCGAGCTGCTTTCCAGCGAAGATAAGCCTCTGCTGGTCCGGTGGGATTCCTTCTTTATCCTGAATTTTTGCCTTTACATTGTCAATAGTATCAGAACTTTCAACCTCAAGGGTTATTGTTTTGCCAGTGAGAGTTTTCACAAAGATCTGCATCTGTTAGAATCAATCAAATAAAATCAATTAGCAAACGAACAGATGTAAATCCTGTAACCAAGAACACTCTGAAAGAAAGATTACTCAGATAGTAAATGATATTCCTATAATGAAGCCTAAATTGAAGATTTAGTTGTGGAAGACATCCATCGAAGAAAAAAAATTCTTGTAAAATAGATCCGACACATATATGCAAGGGGGCAAACTTTCACCATCATACGACAAAATAGAATTATAAAATTACAAATCTTTAGAAAAAGAAGCAAAGCAAAAAGATAAAGATAATCACATCACACGAATAAGATTACTAAATCAACTGAATCCAAGCAAAACAAAGCATGTCGGTGTGATGGACACATCATTCATCAAATCCAAAAAACTCTGGATAACAAAATAAAAAACAGAAAGAAAATGCATAATCCTAACGAGGAGCAGCGATTAAGAATCGCTCTAAATTAACGAGCAAGTATGGAAGATGAAAACTACATATCATATCGCGAAAATCAACGAATCAAACAGAAATTCAGAACCCAAGCTACAAAGAGAGGAACCAGCATCAATCTAAAAACAGAAGAGAGAGATAAGATGGAAAACCTTAAGACGGATGAAGAGCGGGTTTCGAAATTAGAATTAATCGCGATGAGAAAACCTTTGGACTTGTTTCGAGTCTGTATGAATAGAAAGGGTTCGAGAATTCAGGTATTTATACCTTCAATTGCCCCTCAATATAGAATATAATTTCCTATAAAAAACTGACGCGTGTCGGTTCTTTCATTGCTTGCGTGTCACGCATGGATTGGTTACTAGAACCTTCTGGTTGAAACGGTGAATTTTTCCATTTATACGCGCTATTACAAAACTTTCTGAACAAGGCACAGGATTAGAAAACGTGCCGTCAGGATGTCCTGCCCAACTTCACGGCGTTCCGTTTCTTAACTTTCCTATAAATAACTTTATAACGAAAATAGGAAATTACTAAAACTATAAACTTTTCCTTTTACCAATCTTGAAGATAAATATAAGGGAAAAATATTCTCTAATGTTTGTGGATTATGTTTCATTTTGGTCCTGAGTTTTCAAACTCAATTTAGTCCATGTTTGGTTTTAATTTCATTTTGGTCACTTCATCCATTTTTTCATTAAAAACTAACGGCTTGCAGACGTGACACTATTTTTTATTAAAAAAAATTATTTTTGAATTTTTAAATAAAAATATATTTAAATAATAAAAAATATATTATTATTAATTTTTTTTTTATTTCTTCTTTCTCTCTTATGCTTCGTTTGGCGAATGGATTTTGCAGGAAATGATTTTAAATTCCAAGATTTTAAAAGATGGAAATGATTTTAAATTCCTATTTGTGTTTGGAACCAAAATAACTCGAAATCACTTAAATTAAAATCTCAAAGTGAGAAGTTATCTATGTATATTTAAAATGAGTTCCACAACAAATTATGTTCATTGAATATCTTATGACTCATTTTTAAGTACAACAAGAAGTAACTTTGTACATTAGATTTTTTCACTCTCTACTAAGGTCAATAATGTTTAATTAATAAATAAATTTTAGTCAAAGTATGTAAGGATGAAAGCAAAAATTTTTAAATTTGGAGACTAATAGAAATGAGAATTGAAGCATGCATATGCTAGAGTTTAATGTCACATAGTTAATTAGAGAGAATGCTCAGTGGCAAGTGGCCCATATAGGAAAAACTATTCAATAAGGCCAAGACAATGTGGCAACATCCTTATAAACATCGTATGCAGGTATAATATCTCTTGACTCCATATAGTAACTAACCATTTGATATAAGTTCAAAATTAATACAACTTTTTAATTTTCTCTCATATCTCTAATACGGTATAATCGTTAACTACATTGTTTCAACTCTCCTCCCTCAAATGACAATTTATCCTCCTATACGTACAGTGGGGTTCAACTTTGATAACTAGTTGATAAACATTTATAAGAAGCCTTTTAAAATTGACCTAAATTGTCCACAGAAGATCTTTTATATATATATATAGAGAGGGTATTGTATTTTTTAGATATATATTGTGAAGTGCCAAAGGTTATTGGTTGGATTTGATATGGTAGAATACCATTAGAGATGGTTTGATATATATAACAAACAGACCTTTGAAATTGGGCCAAGTAGATCAAGGATGTGGTGGGACTATGCAAGGTGCCATAGGGTAGATAAAGATAGCTTTTATAGTTCAACACGTTTTAGAGTATTGAATTATGTTTAGATCGGCAAGTAACTTTAATGCCTAAAATAATGTAGTGAAAAGGGACTTGAGCAAAATTATATGAGCACCCATTTACATTCAACTGATATTAGCATCAAGTGCAGTGGCAAGGTAAAGATCCCAGATCTTATTATTTAGAAGAGCTTAAGATTAAAGGGTCCTTGCTACATTCCAATGACTTCAAAAAGTTGACCCATCACATCCTCATTAGATACTCTAGATAACCAAACTTTTGGTTTAAACCGCTAACTTTTGCTTCTAAATTATTACACTTTGGATTATAATGGACTGTTTGAGATGTGACCAAAGTCGTCGTTCCACATTGTCTGGTAATAGTAGGATCTACGATATACCACATTGTCTGGTAATGGTAGGATCTACGATATATATATAAGTGAGGACAACTATCTTCATTGGTACGAAACGTTTTGGATGTGAAACCAAAAACAAAGTGTGGATAATATATCATACCATTATAGAAAATTATAGACTTTCATTATTGTCTATGCATGTCCCGAATTTAGTCGTATCCATGGAATCCTCAAATACTAAACAAGGAAGTGATAAGTCTCAAACATTATAGTAATGTACAAAATTATAGATGAATCCCTAGATTTTAGAAAAGAGCTCTTTCAAACAAGTTGACAAGTTTGATATAATATCTAAAGATGGAGACTTTGATCGTCTTTGTTTGAGGGGAGGATACGTAAGGGATGCAACAAGGAGTGTGATCGACACCATGACACAAGCGTTTTGTGCTTTAGTGAAGAGGAGTTGGCCTATATATGAAGAGCAACAAGCTTTTAGACAAGACTAAGAGTGGACAAATGAACAATCAGTAGGGAAAAGGTTTGCAGTACATTATTGTTTAGGAGGAGGATTATTGGAAATGTGACTAAAGTCTCACATTTGCTACAAAATAGGAAGATCCATGAAATATACAAGACGACTATCTTTATTGATATGAGATATTTTTGTTGAAACCAAAAGCAAAACTACGAGGACTTTATGCCTAAAGTGGAATATATCATACTATTATGAAAATTGTGAAGAGGTTCACTGCCCTTACCATTAACAATGACTTAATGTGAAACGTGATTTTATGAGTAAAAAGAATTAAACACTGGGATTGACCACTATGAAGATGCTTCATTATGTTAAGATAGCCCACTAATACTTTTCTATGTATTCTTTGTTTTATAATTTCGGCCCATTGTATTCGACCCATTTTCTCAGCCCGTCTTCTCGTTACTGCGTCTGATCAAATTAGGGCAAAAGTGAAGGTTCTAGAATTGTGGTTTTCATCCAGTATTTTTTGTAAGAGTTTTTCTCCCCAGACTTTTATATATGACATGTACAGTTGACACACCCCTCCCAGCTCTCTCTTAACTACCTAGTGACGTGGTGTGTCGACAATGAATTCTAACTAATTATAGGACTCAAGGCCAGCTACATGTTCTTAACCACGCTTAGGCTCTCAAGGGACCAAAAATTTGGGCAGAGTTTCCCCTAAAACTTGGCTAAAACACACCTGAAAAGAAACGACGTATATGCATATTTTATAAACTATATCACATCCTAAAACCAGGTTAGAGACACAGGCGTCTCAACCACAAAATTTAGCCCAACGCTTCGTTATCAACACATTTACAACCAACTAAGTCATAACATGTTCTTATTACATAACTTCCATCCAAAACAGCATATACATACAAAAGTACTCTAAACACGGACTCGAGTGGCAAGATCAGCTTCTGTAGGCTTGTCGAAACTCAGTCGCTACCTGGTAGAAAAATTTAAAGGAAAAGAATGAGCTAACGCCCAGTGAGTGGTATTTACTTTCTAGGGAAAAATACACTTTTGGTCCCTGAGGTTTGGGTTAAGTGACACTTTGGTCCCTGAGTTTTTAAACTCAACAAAAATACCCTTGAGGTTTGAGATAAGGAGCATTTTGGTCCCTGCCGTTAATTTTTCTGTTAATTTCTAACGGTTGCTGACGTGGCACTATTATTTTAATATAAAAAATTATTTTTTTTTTATTTTAAAATAAAAATAAATAAAAAATAATAAAAAATAATAAAAAATATTATTATTTTAATTATTTTAAAAACTAAACCCTAACCCTCTTCTTCATCCTCTTCCCTCACCCCTCCATCTTCTTCCTCCTGCAGCTGCGCCGCCCACATGCCGTCGCAGGCAGCCGCTCGCCGGCGGCGACTTTTTTTTTTTTTTTTTTTTTTTTTTTTTTTTTTTTCTTCTTCTTCTTCTTCTTCCTTCCTTCTTCTCTTCTTCTTCTCCTTCCTCAAAAGTTCAGCTGCTGTTTTAAAAAAAAAAATGAAAGAGAAAAGAGGAGGGAGGAGGGTTCCTCCCTCCTCCGTTTTCCGGCGCCGGAACGGAGGGAGGAGGTCCGTCCCTCCCTCCCCGTTACAGATCTGTAACGGGGAGGGAGGGACGGACCTCCTCCCTCTGTTTCGGCGCCGGAAAACAGAGGGAGGAGGTCCCTCCCTCCCTCCCCATTACAGATCTGTAACGGGGAGGGAGGGAGGAGGAACCCTCCTTCCTCCTTCTTTCTCTTTCATTTTTTTTTTAAAAAACAGCAGCTGAAGCTTTGAGGAAGGAGAAGAAGAAGAGAAGAAGGAAGGAAGAAGAAAAAAAAAAAAAAAAAAAAGTCGCCGCCGGCGACGGCATGTGGGCGGCGCAGCTGCTGGAGGAAGAAGATGGAGGGGTGAGGGAAGAGGATGAAGAAGAGGGTTAGGGTTTAGTTTTTAAAATAATTAAAATAATAATATTTTTTTATTATTTTTTATTATTTTTTATTTATTTTTATTTTAAAATAAAAAAAATAATTTTTTATATTAAAATAATAGTGCCACGTCAGCAACCGTTAGAAATTAACAGAAAAATTAACGGCAGGGACCAAAATGCTCCTTATCTCAAACCTCAGGGGTACTTTTGTTGAGTTTGAAAACTCAGGGACCAAAGTGTCACTTAACCCAAACCTCAGGGACCAAAAGTGTATTTTCCCTACTTTCTATTACGAAAATAGTTCTTGAAAATATTTAACTCAACTAAACAGGAGTCGCCGTAAAACTTTTATTGCTCAATAACTCAAAAGTATTTAACTTGCAAAGGAAATGCGATGACAACTCTTTTTAAGCACAATTAAAGAATCAACAAAGAACTCACTAACCCTGTACCCTTATCTCTAGTCATACCGGCGCAAAGCCTTCTTAATACGCACAACAGAGCAAAACTCTGTCATACTAAGCATGGACTGCACTCCACACTTAATAGAGCAAATCTCTAGTCATACGTGCACGCTGAACAATCTCTCTCAGGCTAACCACACCAACACATGGCCCGAAGCCTACATACACCGGAGTGGATCCCGAGGATCTCTCTCTATGTACTATGGAAACACATTCACACAGCACATGGGTAATCACCCAGGGTACATAGAGCTAGCGACTTAAAAACTATTTTCTAGTATGAATCTCTTTATTCAAAACTCATCTAAAATCATTTTCTCTTGTAAAATAACATTTCATACATTCACGCAACATTTACAAATAACGAAAACATTCTCAAATTCTCAAATAAGCGTACAATGTTTCGAATGCTTCTGAAGCTCATATTCCAACTAAAACATGCTTAACTATAGTTTTTCTCAAACTCATAAGTAAAGTACTTTTAATAGAGGAAAATAATTATTAAAAAAACCACTCACAACACTATTGATGAGAGAAATTCGGGTCGTAGGCCGTCCTGATTTCCCTTTGACCTGAAATAATTGATTAAATCTACACATGAGTTCCCATTTATCTAGAATGACTAATTTAGTTTAACTACATACTTAAGTTATTCCATGAATTCCAACTTTTCCCTTTTCTTATCTTAAGGTACATTTTGTCTTTTTCCCATTTAAATATTACTTTTTGTTTCAAATGAGTCCATCCCCATCCTCACACTCTTTTCCCTTCCTCTCTCTCTTCATTTATCACAAAAGTACAACTTCCCATTAAATTTATTCTTTCCTTTGTCCATCCAACCAAACCTCACTCCCCCATTCTCCTTATTTCACACCCATAGTCATCTCCATTTCTTTTTTATTTTTTTTCCAACTTTTCATTTTTGTTTAAACCCATTATTCTCTCTCTCTACTGTTACATCTTCTTCAACCTTCCAACTCTATACATCTTCCATTTATTCTTCATTTTGTCTTCATCTTCAACAACATTAAAACCCATACATCTTCCTCTTCTTCTATTTACACACAATCTCACATCCATCCCCTTTTTCTTTCTTCTTAGGAAAACCATCTTCCAATTAAATATACCCATAAGCAAACCCAAACAAAAACTAAGGAATTTCAAGACCAACTTACCAAATCCGTTGTGAAATTTCGTGCTTGAGCTCTACCTCTTCTCCGAACTTTTTCTCCCTCTCTTCTTCGTTTCTTCTTCTTTCTCCCTCTCTCCCCGACAATCTCGTTCTTTCTTTTCTTTTTTTTTTGTTTTGCTTTTTGCTCCTAAATATATATATATATCTCTCTACGTGGGTATTCTCCCCAGCCCCCTCATTTCCTTCTCTTTTTTTTTTCTTTATCTATTAAACCCTTATCCACCGCCTCGGTTTTATTCCTTTCTTTTTTTTTTTTTATTGAAATCTTAAATAAAAGGAAAAATTAAATGGGTTGGGCCTTACAATAGTAATCCATCCATATATGAAAGCAAAAGGTTTTCTCTTGCATCCATGGCTTCCATCCTCTTTATATTTTCCTTTTCATTATTCTTAATATGTTGATATGGTATCAGAGCATTAGTCTAGCGGCTAAGCTTTTGCCCTAATTTTTTTCGGCTTCATGTTGTCTCAGAGTACTATGAGTGCTGCGATATAACATCTAGCAGCTTCATCACAATTGTTCAGCCCTAGTAATAAAGTTTCGATTATTAAGCTTACTGATGAATTTTTTTTGTTGTGGAAGTTTCATATTCAAATCGCCCTTGAGGGTTATGATTTGGAGTCACATCTGCTTGAAGATCCTCCTTAAAAAACCATTCAGACTTCGACTGCATTGACTTCCGATGAGGGTGCAACTACGACTACAACTCCAAAACCTAAGTATACGCAGTGGAAACGAAAGGACAAAATAATTTCTTCTTGGCTCATTAGATCGATGTCCGAAGAGATACTTCATCAAATGCTTCATTGCACCACAACCAAAGAAATTTGGGACTGCCTTCATCAAATGTTCACTACACTCAACCTTGCTCAAATGATGAAAATATAGACCAAATTAGAAACTATCCAGAAGGGAGTTATGTCTTTGAAAGAGTATTTTCCAAAATACAACAATATGTCAATGCCTTATCTACTGTGGGTACACCTGTTGAGGTAGAGGATCATATCTTATTTATTCTCTCTGGTATTGGGTCTGAATATGAGTCTATGGTTTCTGTTATATAGGCCAAGGTTGGTCCTCAATCCGTTCATGAAGTAATGACTCTTCTTTTTACTCAAGAAAATCGGATTGAGAGCAAGCTTACAAATACTGAAGGATCTATTCCTTCTGTTAATTTGTAGATTCAATCTAAGCCTATTGAGACGGATGTTCAAAAATCTAATCTCAATAAGTTTTCTCAGCCTTTTAATGGTGGAAACAGAGGCCATGGTGGTGGTCGGTCTTGGAACAATCGAAACCGAATTCTGTGCCAATTATGTGGCAAATTCAATCACAAAGCGGCTAAGTGTTACTTTCGTAATGCTCCTCCGAGTGCTCCACCGAATTCAGGTTCGTTTTCACCCTCTTTAAACCAGTTTAACAGACCTACTTATTTTCCTCATATGAATGCTATACTTACTGTTCCTGATATAAACCAAGACACTGCTTGGTACCATGACTCCGGGGCAACCAATCACCTAACTCACAATTTTGGGAATCTCTCTGTTGGAACTGAGTACTGTGGTGGTAATCAAGTCCATGTAGGAAATGGAGCAGGTTTGCCGATACTTAACTTTGGATACTTTTCCTTTTCTTCCCCTTTGTGTGTTGATCGTATGTTTTATTTGAATAATTTGCTCTATGTTCCTTCTATCACGAAAAACTTAAATCAGTGTGAGTCAATTTGCAAGGGATAATGGTGTGTATTTTGAATTTCACCCAACATTATGTTATGTGAAGGATCAAGCGTCTGGTCGGGTTCTGCTCCAAGGGACTCTCCATGAAGGCCTCTATCGTTTCAATCTCTCTCTTTCTCAACAGCCTAAACAAAATCCAGTGATGCAAGCGCTTCATTCCACTACTTTACCTTCTGCTCAAAATGTTTCTCCCTCTGTTTTTTCTGTTACTAAGAGTTCTGAGTTAGATTTATGACATAGGCAGGTCACCCCAATATGTCTATTGTTAAGAGTGTTCTTCGGTCTTATAAGCCGAATTTGTCTATAAAGAATACTTTTCAATTTTGCAATGCTTGTGCCATGGGAAAGAATCATACCTTACCTTTTTCATTCAACAACTGTTTATACTGCTCCTCTGCAGCTGGTTGTATCAGATTTATAGGGTCCAACTTACATTCCTTCGATTAATGGTTATCGTTACTATATTAGCTTTGTTGATTCTTATAGTAGATATACTTGGATCTATTTCTTAAAATCCAAGTTTGATGCCTTTGCCGCCTTTGTAAAAATTCAAAACTCATATTGAGAAACTTCTTGGCATATTTATTTTACAATTTCAATCGGATAATGGTGGGTAGTTTCAATCTTTTACCCCATATCTTGATTCTCGTGGCATTACTCATCATTTCTCTTGTCCTCATACATCCCAACAAAATGGGATTGTGGAACGAAAACATAGACACATTGTTGATACTGGTTTAGCTTTACTTTCTCATTCTTCCATGCCACTAAAGTTTTGGGATGAAGCCTTTACTACTGCTGTATTTTTAATCAATAGGCTGCCCACTCTTGTTCTTCATGGTTTAAGTCCCTTGGAAACCATTTTTAAGACAAAACCCGATTACTCTTTTCTCAAAACTTTTGGTTGCCAATGCTTTCCTTGTTTACGACCTTACAATTCTCACAAGCTATCCTTTAGATCTATCCCATGTACTTTCCTTAGTTACAACACCTCTCATAGGGGTTATAGATGCTTGTCTTCAGATGGTCGTATTTATATTTCTAGGAATGTTCTATTTAATGAACTTATCCTCCTCCCAGTGATAAAAAGGTGGTTGGTTGTAAATGGGTCTTTCGTATTAAGAAAAATTCTGATGGTTCTATATCTAGATAAAAGGCTCGTCTTGTGGCTAAAGGTTTTCATCAAACTGTTGATATTGATTATGATGAAACCTTTAGTCCTGATGTGAAACCTATTATTATCAGAGTTTTATTAACTCTTGCGGTTACTTATTGTTGGACTATTCGTCAAAATGATGTTAATAATGTCTTTTTACATGGTCAATTAATCGAATCTGTGTTTATGGAGCAACCCACAAAATTTAAGATTGCAGGTGCTCAAAATCTGGTTTGGAAGCTCAAAAAGGCTCTCTATGGTCTTAAACATGCTCCTTGGGCATGGTATGACCGTCTTAGTCTTTATCTTAAATCTCTTGGATTTATTACTTCAAAGGCTGACACCTCTCTGAGGATTAAACATACTTTCAAATCATGCTACTATGTTTTGATATATGTTGATTGTTGGGGTTGGTGCCCTAAAACTCGTAGATAGTGATGAAACAAATAGTTATATACTTGTTCGATAAAGTCGTTATGGAGTTTTTGTTCACTCAAGTTATTAAATGAGTGAATTGCATGTTAAATAACCCAAATCCAATAAACTAGTATCCTTGGCTATGACATGAGTGCTTGAACTATATGTTGTGACATAAATAGGGATCAAGTTCAAGTAATAGCCTAAACGGTCTATAGTATAGGGATAAGGCTGGGTACCTTAATCCTAGGAAAAACTATGAGATGCGGCCCACTTTGTTTGAGTACAAACGACGTGATCCTGGATCGTTCATGTAGAGACATGCGAGTGGGGGCGTCCTATGCAAATGAGTTTGCATAAGACCAAGACCAAGAAACGAGTCACTCTTGCTTTATAACGTTGTTTACTGACAAGACTGACTATTTCAATGCGATGATGACCTAGGTAACTCGATCTTAATCCTGAGCTAACTATGAACTCCTGTTTATTCAGGCTTATCCTTAGATCTGCATGGGTGAGAGTAGCTCAACATCGCCGACTCAATAAACCCCCCATTTCAGGGATAGGAATAGGTGTATAGCTGGGGACATAGTCTTGCAAAACAGAATTCACTCCTACCCAATTTAGGGATAGTAGAGAGGTTGTTCCCTTAAGTACTGACTCCGGAACGTGAACAAAGGGATCCTGCCCTCTCATTGGCCCAAGAGGTTTTAGGTTTAGTGGTGGGACCACAAACCAATTGTTCATTAGGGACTCAGTTACAGACTTAAGGAATAAGATGTAACTTCAGGTGTAAAACGGACATTTGACCTAGCTCTAGTTACGAACAACCTGTGAAGGGTCGACTTACTAATCATGGTTATATCGGGTGGACGGAAATATATCTACAGTGAGGGGAGTTCAACTATCGGGCTATAGTGGAGTGTCCCAGTAGTTAACGAATGTTGGTTAACTAAGTTAAAAGAGTTTAACTAGTTAATCTCGGATCGTTGGAGCCCATGATCTAGGTCCATTAGGTCCCTCTGCTAGCTCATACGGAATAAACCTTAGAACATATATGATGAGAAAGTTTGAAACGTTCAAACTCAAATTAGGGAGTTGTCGTTAAGTTACGTTAAAGTTTAATTACGAATTAAACTATATTAGAGAGAGTCAAGAATATTTAAATAAAATTTAAATGTTAGAATAATGTATTCGATACAATATTTCGGTTTGGATATGGATAGGGATTCATATTAGAAACCGGGGTTGAGAGAAAGTAAGAATTGGTGCAAATATTTAATTTAATATTTGATATTAAATTAAAATAGTTATTATTAATTAAAATGTTTAATTAATAAATAAAATTAATTTTAATTTGGTGAATTAAAATTGAATTAGTGGATTTTGTTGTAATTAATTGAAAATTCAATTTCAATTAAATAAAAATCCAAGAGCCAAATTTCATGAGGTTGCCACCATATCCATGTGCTGTCTTTCTCTCCAACAATTGACTATTCAATTGAAGCTTGCTGTCTTGTGTAGCTTGCATTATAATGCATGTTGTTCACCTTTAGAAGGAGAAAGAAATCACAATACAAAGGGTTGGGTAATTGGTGAAGCTTGCTGGAATTTTGTTTTCTTCACAAAACATCTCCAAAGAAACTCTCTCAAAAACCCATATCGTTCTTCACTAAATTCATCACGTTCTTGAGTCCCACAACTCGTTCTAAGGCCGGAGAATAGCGGGGAAGACTCTCGTGGTCGTCTACAACCGATTTATACAAAGAATTCATCCACGGATTGCTTCAATTTCGGTTTAAAAGGTTTGTAACTTTGAAACTCTGTTTTCGGTTCAAAGTTTTGCATGTTTTCATAACTAAAATTAAAGGTAATTTGAGTGTTTCGATCCAAATTGCTTCCGCAAGTGTCTCGTACACTCCTTCATTGATGACATTATTGTTATGGGAAGTTCATCCTCTAATGTTGATAACCAATCTTCCTTGCATAATTAATTGTCTTTGAAGAATTTGGGCAAGTTGAGCTATTTTCTAGGGATTGAGGTATCTTATCCTCGGTCCGATGGCATGTTTCTTTGTCAAACTACTTACATTATAGAGATTCTAAATCGGGCAAAGATGTTTGATGCTCGTTCTATTGCTATACCCATGGTAAGTGGTTCAATTTTCTCTGCCCATCATGGTGAGTCCTTTATTGACCCTTTTCTTTATCGAAGTATAGTTGGGGCATTACAATATGCTACTCTTACTCGCCCTGAGATTTCATATAGTGTGAATAAGGCTTATCAATTTATGCACATGCCCCTAAGCTTATCCACTGACAGCTCATTAAACGCATACTGACATACTTAAAAGGATCCATTAATAATGGCCTTCTTATTACTCCCTCTCGGGATCTATCTTTAGTTGGCTTTGCGGATGTCGATTGGGCATCCAACCCAGATGATCGTAAGTCTGCAACAGGGTTTTGTGTATTCTTTGGTGGGAACCTAATAACATGGGGATCCAAAAAGCAAAACATCATATCTCGTTTAAGTACCGAGACTGAGTATTGTAGCTTAGCTACCATTGCTGCTGAACTGGTTTGGCTTAAATCCTTGTTTACTTATTTACATATATCTTTGCCTAAACCTCCTCTTGTTTGGTGTGATAATTTAGGTGTTGTTCATCTTAGTGCTAATTCTATTCTTCACTAAAAAACTAAGCATGTTGAACTTGATATATATTTTGTGCGTGATTTGGTGCTTCAAAAGAAACTCCTTATACAGCATCTACCGACACATGAACAAATTGCAGATATCTTCACTAAACCTTTATCAGCTTCAACATTTAATCAACTCAAGTTCAAGCTCAATGTTCGTGATGCCACTGCCGTTGGCTTGTAGGGGGGTGTTAAGATAGCCCACTAATACTTTTCTACGTATTCTTTGTTGGAAAATTGTGCTAGATGGCTAGAAAAAATAAGCCATAAGTTTTTTGTCTAAAAAACTTACGTATTCTGGGATGTGGCTGCCGTGAATCAAGGGACGTCCAGACGGGAGGTGATTTTCCATTTTTACCCCTGGGGTATATCCGTGCATATACAGACGCCGTATATAATGCCGTTAAATGTCCAAGATCATTTTTCTCCACATTTCGTGGGATACTCGCATGGGCTCTAATTGATTTCCCCAGATCCCGTTTTTTTCTCCATTCTAATAGTCAAAATCGTTTTTTGTTTATATTCCCGATTTGTACTCATTCTCCAACTCTTCTCTCAATTAGTGTTTAAAGATCGTTCAAATATATAGGTTAATCCAGGTCTTCTTCATACAACGGTGGGAATAGTGTATGTTATATTTTTATCGAAAACTTTACCATTAACACAAAATGGCGGGACAACAAATTACGATTTTGTTCGGTGGTGTTTGGGATGTCGCGAGACTCTACAGTGATTTCAAGTTTGGTGTTGTGACGTGTCCTTGTGATGCTAACCTCTCTCAACTCAAGGTATGTGTTGCGAACTACCTCTATTTGGCTGACAGTAATAGTATCTGTCGCTTGACACTCTTCAGGAACTGGTCAAGCAACCTGATAAATATAGTCCTTTTGGAAGATAGAGATGTTTTTTGGATGGTAAACGGGTTTCAGAATGGCACGTACAGGGATTGTTGTGTAGTTGTGGACATGCAGGTGTAGATACTGAAGGGATAAAAGCCCTTGCGCAGCGGAAACGTACAAAACCTTTAACTCTGATTTAATTTAAGATCAAAATACTGGTACGTTGGAATTAAAATTGCAGCAGTAAAATCAAGATAAAACCACTGAATTTCATGAATAAAACATGCTAGAAATTATTATAAACTTCTAGATCTAATCTAGAAGGGACCCTAATGGTCATAGATCAAGAGAACTTACTTTAGAAGGTGTTCTTGATCAATTCGCCAATGAAACTTCTGCAACGATGACAAATTCCAGCAACAAGGTCTACTCTTAATGCTGCAAATTAATCACGAACACTACCACGCAGTAGCACCGGTATCCTCACGGGGAAATTCGCTTATTGCTTGTGGGAGCAAGGTAAATCTCTAGGAAATTCTAGGGAGAAAAGAACCTCTGTCTTGCTAAAGAGCAAAAGGTACGATTGATCTGAATGAGTTGAGAGAGAATCCTTAATTAGGGTTGAGAAGTTAGAGAGTATTATGGGTTATCTTACGCAAAAACTGACCCAACTCCCTTAAAACCCTCACTCCCAACGTGTACTGAGTAGTGGGAAGGGAAATATCTATCAGTTATTTTAACTGATTGATAAATATCAATATTAATTAATAATAAATTAATATTAGTAATAATTAATTTAACATTTAAATTAATTATCATTTATGTAAACCATATTTTACATAAACTTTCCCACCTAACCCAAAGTTTGAAAATAATTTAATTAAATCAAATTTAATTAAATTAAATTAAACGAAATATTAATCAATTCAACAATTAATTAATATTATGATTAAATATCACATATTTAACTATATCTCTCTCAATTAAACTATAGTATTAATGTACATCAAATGTGCATTAATTATAACCTATAGTTTTAATATGAATCAAATTCATATGTGAGCTTAATATTCGAACACCTTCGAATATTCAACTCTCCCTTAGAATTTTACCTCAACGCCCCTAGTGAGCTACCGGTGGGACCTAATGGACCTACAGATCAGAAGCTCCAACGATATGAGATTAATTGGCTAAACTCATTAACCAAGTTAATCAATGTTCGTTAACTGTGGTTCACTCCACTAAAGAACCATAGCTGCACTCTTCTCACTGCAGATATATTTCTGTGTCCACGGATATCGATCGTCAAGAGCAAGTTAGCCCTTCACGTGTGTTCGTACCCCAGCTAGGTCAAATTACCGTTTTACCCCTAGGCTACCTCTTGGTCCTTAAGTACCAGTGCTCCTCTAATGTACAACCTGTTTGAGGTCCAACCAACAAACAAAAGTCCCTCTCGTGCCATAGAGAGGGTAGGGCCCATTGTTCAAGACCCGGAGACACCACTTAAGGGAACACACCTCTACTTGCCCTAAAGTTGGGAAAGAATGAATTCCATCTTGTAAGACTATGTTCTCAGCTCCCCAATCGGTCTTGTCCCCAAAATGGTAGGCTTATTGAGTCGGCGAATAGGCCACTCTCACCCGTACAAATCAAAGGACAATCCCTCATGGACAGGAGTCCATAATCCACTCAGGATTAAGGCCAAGTTGCCTAGGTCATCCTAGTGAAATAGAAACCGAACTAACTAACGGTGTTACAGTTAGTGGTTAACTATTTCGCGGTCCGGTCTTTGTGCAAACTCATTGCACAGGATACCCCCACTCGCATGTCAACTACACGAACGCGTTGGATCATTAAGTTTGTATCAAAATACAAAGCGGGTCGTATCCATAGTGTCACCGGGATAAGGTACCCAGCCTTAACCCTATACTACAGACCCTTTAGGCTAAAACTTGAACATCGATCCCCGTATGTCCCTACATACTAGTTCAAGCCTCATTCTATTAGCCTTGGATGTTTAGTTTATTGGACTAAAGTGACTTTTTCAATCTACAAACCAAATGTTCTTTTCCCTTTTCAACGAAACCAAGAGGTTGAGACATATAAATTTCTTCCTCTAGCTCTCCATGCAAAAACGCTGTTGTCACATCCATTTGCTCCAATTCAAGGTTAAAATGAGCAACTAAAGACAACAAAACACGAATGGAAGAATGTCTTACAACAGGAGAATAAACCTCATTATAGTCAATCCCATATTCTTAAGTAAAACCTCTTGCTACCAACCTAGCTTTAAATCTAGGTTTTTCTTCACCACTGATACTAGGTTTTACTTTAAACAACCATTTGCAATCAACAAGCTTATGATCTGGCGGTTTTTCTGAAAGCACCCAAGTCTCATTTTTCATCAATGAGGCCATTTCTTCATTCATAGCAATTAACCACATATCACTTTCTTTCGACTGCATTGCTTCATCAAAATTTGCAGGTTCATGACTTAACAAGATTTCATCACAGTTTAAGGCATAAGCTGTATCTTTCCCCTGTTCTACTGCACAACTTGCTTCATCATATCTTCTTGGCGGCCTAACAACTCTTCTCTGTCTATCTCTAGCTAACTGATAATCTGACAAGCTAGATTCTGATGGATCATTTCCAGTACCTACAGACTCAAGTTGTTCCTCTGACGACTCACCAGTTAACTGATCATCAACCCTTGCAGCTTCATTATTAGAAACAGATTGCTCACCTGAAAATCCGGTAGTGTGTGTGTTTTCTAACTCAATCTCAAAAGAGTTTGAAGACACATTATCAACAGATTTCTTAAAACTCACACTACCTGACAGCTCCCAAGGCATGCCAAATTCATCAAATTTTACATCTCTACTGATAATACATCGTCCCTCACCTGGTTGAAGAAGCCATAGCTTATAACCCTTCACCTCAGATGGATAACCAAAGAAGATGCACTTCCTTGCACGTGGCTCTAGCTTGTCCTGTTTAATATGTGCATATGCAGCACATCCGAATACCTTCAAATGACTAACATTGGGAGGCTTTCCTGACCAAACTTCTTGAGGAGTTTTCATATCCAAGGCAACTGAAGGACTTTTATTTATGAGATACGCTGCTGTCGAAACTGCTTCACCCCAAAACATCTTAGGAAGCTTTGCATTTGCTAGCATACATCTCACCCTCTCAAGCAAAGTCCTATTGAACCGTTCTGCAAGACCGTTCTGTTGTGGTGTGTAAGGAACTGTGTGATGCCTCTTAATTCCAGCTTTTTTACACAAAGTTACAAAGTTGTCATTCAAATACTCCAGACCATTATCTGTTCTCAAAACCTTAATTTTCCTCCTAGTTTGATTTTCAACCAGGACTTTCCAATCTCTAAAGGTTGCAAATGCATCACTCTTGTTCTTCAAAGTAAACACCCACAATTTCCTTGAGAAATCATCAACAATACTCATAAAGTATTTTGCTCCTCTAAGTGTTGAAACCCTTGCTGGTCCCCACAAATCTGAATGAACATAATCTAAAATCCCTTTGGATAACTCGGTGCTCTTAGAAAATTTCACCCTGGTTGACTATCCAAGAGTACAATGTTCACAGAAAGGTATTTCTGAAGGCTTGAACTTACCAAACAAACCTTGTTTGTGCAATTCATTTAAGTCTCTTTGAGAGACATGGGCTAATCTATTGTGCCAAAGGACAGTTTCTTTATCACCTTGTCCTAAAACAACATTTGCACAATTAGCTACAGTTGAGGTTCCATTCAAAACATAAAAGCCATTTCTAAGGTTATCTTTCATTTCAAGAAGTGAACCTTTATAAATTCGAAGAACGCCTCCCTCTAACTTGCAACTGAAACCTCTTTTATCAAGCTGTCCAAGAGAAACTAAATTTCTCTTTAAATCTGGAACAAACCGAACATCAGACAGGACCTTCTCCATTCCACCATAAAGTTTCAACCTGACAGATCCTATACCCTTCACAAGACAATGTTGGTCATTGCCCATCAAAACCTTGTTACCTTCAAGTTCCTCAAAATCTTGAAAGCAATGTCTATGAGGTGTCATATGATAGGAACATCCAGAATCAAGTATCCACTCATTATCAACTGCAATCTCAGACACAGTTAACACTCCTGCTGACTCATATCCTTCATGCACATTTGCAACAGTTTGTTCATCATTTTTCTCCTCTTTCTTGTTCTTGTTTTTTAACTGAAAACAGTTTTTAATCAAATGCCCTTCTTTATGGCAATAATAACATCTTCTCTTCTCTTTACCTCTAGATTTGGATCTATGCTTAGTGTTCTTCACTTGTGATTTTCCTTTAGATTCTGATCTCCCTCTAACCACTAAGGCTTCAACATCCCTTTTCTCAGACATGATTTCAAAATCTTTGGATCTCAAGGCATTTAAAACAATGGCTAAAGTTAATGAGTCTTTGCCATATTTTATTGCAGCTTTAACTTCCTTATAGCTTTCAGGTAATGAATTTAGGAGAATAACAGCTTGATTTTCATCATCTAACTTCTCCCCTGTATTTGCCAGATCTACACATATCTTGTTGAAATCATCTAAATTATCTTCTAAGGATTTTGATGGTTGCATCTTAAATCCAAAAAATCTTTCCTTCAAGTAAATCTTATTTGACAGAGATTTACTTAAATAAAGTGACTCCAACTTAGTCCACAATTCCTCTGGTTTTTCAATATCATTAACCTGTCGAAGCACATTATCAGATAAGTGAAGAATCATTGTGCTATATGCTATTTCCTCCATTTCAGCTTGTTTTTCTTTGGTCATATCTGCAGGCCAAGTTTCTGGTTTATCTAAAATTTTACCCACTTTCTGTTGAACTAAAAGAGCTTTCAGCTTTTTTCTCCAAAGGCTAAAATCCCTTTTTCCATCGAACTTATCTAGTTCGAAATTTGCAGACATATTAGGAATTTTAACAGCCAATCAATCTCACTGAATTTTTTTTTTCAGTCCAAACACAATTTCAGATACACCCAACAAATAACACAACCCAGCCAAACAGAAATTTCCAGATTTAATATCAAATCGACGAAAACACAGAGATACACTTACAGATTCACGGAATCAAGAAACCCACTGCTGCTACTGCCTTAATCAACACTGCTCTGATACCATTTGTTGTGAAGAACTCCAAAAATCTTGCTTAAATCACAGCAAACAGAAAATTTTCATATACCAAATATCAATTTGCCAACTAAATCAAGCATAGAAAAATAGAGAAGACACAAATATTTATAGTGGTTCGACCAATGAGGTCTACATCCACTGTGCAAGACGAGATCAATCTTCTATTAACTTCAATCCAAGAACAAGATACAATCGAAAAGAGAGAAAAACATCAAGCAACAAATCTCTCATAGCCCAATAAAATGTACAAGAAGAACCACTCTTACAAAGAAAAAATTTCTTTCTTAAACCATACCCACAAGTCCTCTGTATATCAAAAACTGCCGCTCTGTCTTTGTCGTTTCTGTACCACGAAGAAGAAGCCACGGCACCACGATTCTGCACTCTCAGTAAAAACCATAACACAATTAAATGATGGGCTGAATTAATTGTGTGCTAACATTGGGCTTTGTACATAATAAAAACACAAGCCCAATATTGGATATGGCTTGAGTCATCACATTAGTCAACACTCTATATTAATAGGTTGGTGCAGTGAGATAGCAAGATTTGCGAGAAATGTAAATGGGAAGTTGCTAAAAGCCTAAAACGTTGTTCGAGTACATCCACCTTTTAGACAACGTAACTAGATTCGCATCAGAATATAAAAAGTTGGAGATCAAACTTCAAATGTTAAATGAATAGCTCTAGTGTTCGTAAATTAATATTTGTAATTACGAGTTGGATTGGAGAAGAGTGCATTATTAGATTGATTCAGCCGAAGGGTAAAAGGGATTCAGTATATTATACTGTATACTTTTACTCATCTGTTTAATTCTTTTTGTGTTGATGGCTGGTTATTTACCTTTTGAAGATGCCAACCCGGTTGTGTTGTATAAAAAGGTAAGTCTCCCTTTCCTGAACCTCCCACAGGCAACATGAAAAAGAAAAGGGAAAGAAAACTACTTGTCACTTATTTTAACTAAAGTCATACCTTATTTATTTTCCCATTCTGTGTGGTATATTGAATAATAAGAATATAAAAGCTCTTATTTAATTACTTTTAGGATTCACCTAAACTAATTTTACTGCTCTGTTTTGTCCTTATTCAACCATTCTAATTTTTGACCTTCAGACATCTGCATTTCTTAGAAGAGTCAAAACTCAAATTATTTTCCTTTGGCTAACATAGGTTTTTGAAATTTAAAGTAGGATGGTAAAAATGGATTAATGAATTTTTTATTTTTATTTTTATTTATTTTTTTATTTTTTTTGATATCCGTGAGTGTCCGGGCCAGCTTATGCGCACCTCGACTAATCTCACGGGACAACCGGCTGATCCTACTACATTTGGTTGCTAAGGAAACTCGTAGGATATTAAAAATGGATTAATGAATTAAAATATGTTTGTTCTTTATCTGTACTTGAGTAATGTTCTTTTTTGGATAATTATTATGAAAAAGAATTCAAGTTGTATAGTGTTCAACAACTATATGTCCAATTCATTGATTGTGTGCTCTTCAATGGTTCTTTGCTAAGTTTCACGTTCATTCTATCATCAGATACACAAGACTGATTTGACTTGTCCACCATGGTTCTCTACAACTGCAAAGAAACTAATCAAAAGAATTTTGGATCCTAATCCCTCAACGGTGTGTTCTTATCTCTTTCACAATTTGGTTTGAATGCTTTTGTGTTCTTTATCTTTTTCACAATTTGGTTTGAATGCTTTTTAGTTTTTTGTAGTCGAACTTTTTCTTCTTCAATTGCAAGGACTCCAAAAACATGTGAATTATATGATCATGAATTTCCAAGAAGCATAGATATGGGCATGAGACACTGATATGACATTGACACACGACAAGCACACATTTACTAAAATATAATTTAAAAAATATATATTAATTTTCTTTGAGAAGGAAATTTGAAGTCAATTAGTTCATGTGTTTATGTGCTTAAAAAAATTAGTTTTTAATACCAAGGAAATCTCAAGGCCTCAACCTCAGTTCTCTTTTTGAGAAATAAATGGTGTGTATATGCATTGATTCGGCACAAAAACTGAAAACGGTTTGAAACAGGTGAGTTGTTTGTTGGTCAACCCCCATTTTACACCAACTTGTTCTAAGCTTCTTTTGTCATAAGTGGCAAGTAGGTTCTAAAGTGTCTATTTTGCAGGTGTTGCTTAGTGCTTGAGGAAGGATCTCCCTTGCTCTATAGGAACTCGATGTAAGCGAAGATGAATGTGATTTTTACTTCTTTTTTGAATGGTAGTGTTTTACTAGTAGCTAAGGGTATTAAAAAAACCGATGACCTAAAAAACCATTGGATTGGATTGAGTTGAGTTCTCAAATAAATGAAAAATTTATGAGTTGGGTTTGATTCTTGAGTTCACCTAATATAAATTAGATTGAACTGAATAAACTTGAACTTATTATGGTTTTAAAGTGTTTATTTTATTTACGATGATACGTATGAAGTTTCAAATGAGGAACTTTGTTGTCTAACTTTGCAGCTTTGAATGAAAAGGAGACAAAGAAAATGTGGTACTTGATATGCCCCAACTGTTCGAGAAGGTTTTGATGATATGTTCTTTCTAATATTTTAAACTGGAATCACAGCACACTCGTTATTGGCTTCTTTAGCTGGAAGCAAGCTTGAAAAAGTTATGACATTGATTAGGTACACTGCTTTGGATCCTCTGCGATTAATCTCTCTTGAGGATGATTACTTCCATTGTGAAAATTGCAATGGAGAGCTGGTTGCAGAGAGTAATAAACTTGTTGCTGCTCAAGGAGTGAATGGAGATGATAATGCCAGGAAGCGTCAACATGAAAAATTAAAGGACGTGCTTCAGAAGATGGAAGTTTGGTATCTTGAAATAGAATTTTATTTTTCAATGTGTCATGCATTTTACTTAATTAATGGATTTTACATTTCATAAAATGACCCAAAAAAGTGTTTTCCTGAATCATGTTCATTTTCAAACTTTTCCCTTTAAATTTTTTCTTTCTTTTTTTTTTTTTTTTTTTTTTTTTTATAATTATATTGATCTTAAAAGAATTGTCTTGGATATGAGAACACAAAGCATTATTCTATGCTGTAATGAGCTTATTGTGTTGCTAATGTTAACTGTACTTTTGCTTTTCTTGTTTCATAGGTTTTGATACGGAAGTTGCAGACTAAAATTGATCCAAGGTGTGAATCTATGGTTTAAAGCATTATTCTTTTCTTAGTAGTTGCAAATTTTCAAGAGGTTATTTTGCTAATGTTTGACTGATGGTTTTTTTTTTTGGTTCCTGCGAAATTGATTTCGTTCTTTCTACATTGATTTAAGGCATTGTGTTGTTTCGATTCTACAGGATCGATTTCTAGTCACAATTTTGAGAACACGGTTAGTGTCTCTTACTTTGTATCTCAATCTGTTGAGAACTTTGTGTACCAGTTACATTTCTAGTGCATGGAACTTGGTTTCAGAGTTGGTTTCATGTTTGAACTGAAATTTGAAAATTCTTGAAAAGATTTCAAAATGATTGTTCTGTTCTGTAAGTGAACTATGGTTTTTAGCTTAAAATTCCCTATTTTTTGGTCTATTGATCTACTCTGAACCAAAAAAGGAAAACATTAAACCTTAAAATTCCCATCAAAATATGCTTAAAAACAGGATATTTTCTCTTGTTGTCTTATATGTAGAGCACATGGAGGATGAATGTTAGATTAATGAAAGAAAAGCTAGATCTTACTCACATATTTTGTGGTTACCATTTTCTTTTTGCTATTTCTTATGCAAGGGAGCTTATTGAGTTTCGTGGTTATCTTATTTATTGAGTTGCTATTTCTTTTTGTTGACTTTCTTGCACATAGGAAAAGAAGTTGAGATGTTTAATTATTTCTCCTCATTTGAGTTTGAAACAAAAGAAACGTCATATCTCATAAATGGATGACAGGTAAGGCAATCAGGTTTATATAGAGGGTGTGTGTGTTTTAGGCTATGATACGATTAAGGTCTAATAAAGTTGTGGCTAATAAAGTTTGTTTGATTGTAATGTCCTTTAATGATTGTTTAGATTTAGATTGTGCTTGATGCAAGACCTAACTTGCTTAGTTTTAGAATATTTGGAGTTTTGTTGTGAACCTGAAGTGTTGTGAGGCTGTAGTTGGACGGTTTTTTTTTCATATAGAAGTGTGTTTCTCTTTAACAAATTTAAAATTTTTTGGGTTACCATATGTATGTCTTTATGCTATCGAAATTTTCGGAGCATCCGGTTAGAATTAGGATAGAGGCCTACACTACATAGAGTATCTTAGAATTCATCCTCGCACATATGCTCATGTTTATTATTTTACTTGTTAACAGATATTATTTTTCTTTTAATTGAGATATTATTCTTTTGAAGCCATCTTTGACCCATTTTCATTAAACAGTTGAATATTCTCAATTTGCTACCTTTGAATTTTTCCTTTCCTTATCTGGTGTTAAAATGTCAGTGTCTTCAAGTTGCTTATGATATTAAGGCAAAATATTATATACTTGGTTTGAAAAGTTCAGTTATTCTTTGCCTTGAAAACCTCATTGGAATTGTAAGTCTTTATACTTGGTTTTAATAGATTCAGAATCAAATTGTCCTATTCTCGAGGTAACTTATTTAATGTGGTTCTTTGATTTTAGGATCGGTTTCAAAATCTTGATTGCTTCCTTGCTGGTAAGCATACTGCTTTCCTTTGTAATACTTATTTCTGATATGTATGTCTACTATATATCATTTTCATCCATTATTAGATATTTTCCTATTCAACAATAAGAGCACAACTGAATGCATGGGTGATGGTGATAAGCTTGAAAGAATATCTCAGAGCCTTTGCAGTAGGATAATTGAGTTTTCAATGCAATCTAAAGGATTTTTCTATTATGTCAGTATTTGGTGCTACTTGGTTCTATTATGTCTTCAAATTGAGTTTTGAATGCAGTCTAAAGGATTTTTCTTGATGGTACTGGTGAAATACTAAAACTGAATCCAAGTTATAACGCCCCTCCTGATTATAGGCCCTTGTTGAAAGAGGACAAGTTACCTCTCTCGGTAAGAATGGTCTTGGATTACCTTTCTTCTGGGGTTAGTAATGTCGTATAAACTATACAAACTTCTTTTTTATGTTATTTACTCTGTCCCTCAAGGATATCCATATATTCTATGTCTTGATCATATCTTTCCTTGTTCCACATGGGATGAGGCGTGGAAGGATATCTATTTTTTTCTTTCAAGTGGTGTGCCCTTGCATATTCCCCTGTCGATTCTGTTTGGGTAGTTTGTGTTTCCTAATTTATTATGCTTTTGTATTAAGACCAGCAAGTTTGTTACTTCCATGGCATACTGCTCAAGTGGTAATTTTTTGATCTTTGGATCTAAGGGATGGAATAATCAGAGTCTGTTACTTCCATGGCATACTGCTGAAGCATGCTAAAGGTACCAAAACCATGAAGACTACACTGGCAAAAAACCTACCTTTATATCCAAGTTGAGGTTTGTATTTATTTTCTATCTGTAAATAACAACTTAACAGTACATTGACATCTTAACAGGCATGGATTTTTTGCATTTTGGTCATTTTGAACTAATTATTCATTCATTCTTCCACTTAGATGTTTGGTTATAGTCATTCTTAAAAATAGTCTTGCACAAATCTGTATCATGATACCCAAAGCATATTTATCGACCCCAAAATGCAGTATCATTCATCTTACATAAGCTTTGTGTTTCAAAATTATACATAAAACAGGTAGAAAAGGTGAAGCAAGATGATGCACTATCTGACATGAGTGATATCTTGGTAGAGCTAAAGGAAATGGCTGTTGACATGGGTTGTGAAATTGACAGGTTAGTTACTATCTTCTATATTCCAAAAAACTTTGTATGCCTGTTCTTGTAGGTGAAAGACAAAAAGACTAGATGTACATTAGAAATTGAGATGACTTTGGTGTTTATTATAGGCAGAACCATGCTCTGGATCGCGCTTCTTGATGATGTTAAAAGAAAAGTGCATAAATAACTATTGAACTAATTCAATTTCTAGCTTGTTCATCATGATTCCTTTGTTAATTTCCTTGTTCTCAATCTCCATTCTCCTTCACTTTACATTATTCTATTTCTTTTTTCAGGTTGTAGAAGCTGAAAAGGTATTCACTGAACTTCTCCCTTTAATTTCCATTTCTCCTTGTAGCACAGGGGAACTTTTGATATAAAGAACATAAACAGTAAGAACCAAATTTTCAGAAATATGGGGGGAGGGGGGGAAGCAGGTGAAGTCTTGCAATGCTAAATTGTGCATGGATATCTTGTATTTGGAAGTGAAAGATCAAGTGAGGTTGTTTTTACTTAGATTTCTTTGAATGATTGTGGTCTGCAATCTTTTGGGAAGTCATCAACATAAGATCACTCTGAAGTCTTGCAATGCTAAATTGTGTTTATATGTGTATTAGAAAAATGTTTTGAAGTGATAATGGAGCACTAAAGTTGTAAACATGTAGTTCAGCACCCTATCAAGGTTAGAATGCAAAGTATTTCATTATTTTCTGTTTATGGCATCTCTCTATCTGATATAGTGTTAATTTAAGAAGTTCTTGCATAGAGCTTTTGTAACTATGATCTTTCATTTACTTGTGCTACTTTGGAGAGTTTTGTAACTCCACTGATTAGTTTCGATGTTAAGCTCATTTCTTTTAAGTGTAGGATGTGCTTGTTTTGGGTAAGTCATATGTATCGTTATGCTGTCGAAATTTCTAGAGCAATTGGTTAGAATTAGGATAGATGCTTTAGTAATGTCTCTAGGTTAAGTATAGAAACCTAGAGCATTACAGGTTCTCTGAAGGGGTTAAACTTGATATCTTGAAGTTTGTAAGCTTTTGGAGTTTATTTGGTTTTCTAACAAACTTTTTCGATAATCATCGAGATTGGTTTTTTTTTTTTTGTGTGTATTTTATTGTTAACTAAATTTGTTTTTCTTAGGTTCTTCGAGTTGTTGGACATATGTTTGTTATGTGAGTTCTTGTTTTGACGTTGTATCAAACCTAATTACAATTTGTTTTTCTTAGGTTCTTCAAGTTTGATGTACGAGCAAGATTATGGTGACAAGAATGAAAGTGGCATGTACGAGAATTTTTGTTTTTCGGTGTAGGTGTAGACTTTTAATCATAGGTGTTTAGTAATTTTGAGGCTTTTAAGTGTAAGTGTTTGTATTTTTATTCATATATCAAACTTATATGAATAAAAATTGTATGAACAAATTTGGTTCATTGGCTTATTGGAATGAAATTTGACAAATATTTGATTTCTATACAATTTTGCACATTTAAGATTAAGATTACTTTCTTTACAGGTTGACAAATGAAGAAAATATTGTTGGTATGCCACCGAGTAACCAACAATTTTTTTTATTAAATTATGAACAAAATGATGACGGGCAATGCCTGTCATTAAAAAAGATATTTAATGACGGACACCTTTAATGACGGACATTTGGTTGGAAAATACCCTTTCAATGACGGACTTTTCATGACGGACGCTTTTTAATGACGGGCATTGCCCGTCATTAAACATGTCCTTGGTTGGAAAATACCCTTTCAATGAAGGACTTTTGATGACGGACGCTTTTTAATGACGGGCATTGCCCGTCATTGTACCTTGTTATGACGGACAACTTTTAATGACGGGCATTGCCCGTCATTAAAAGTCGCCCGTCATAACAAGTTACAACGACACTCGTATAGACAACGTACACCGCCCGTCATTAAAAGTGGTTTTTGTAGTAGTGAAGTTGTTTAGGGTCCAACCACTAAACAGGAGTTCCTCTCGGGCTAGGAGAGGACGGCGCGCCTTTGTTCAAGCCCCGAAATCAGCCCTTAAGGGAACACACGTCTACTTACCCCAATAGGGGAAGGAGTGAATTTCATCTTGTACTGTTATGTTCCCAGCCCTCATTCGGTGTTGCCCCTGAAATGGTAGGATTGTTGAGTTGACAAACTGACCACTCTCACGCATACAAATCTAAGGACAATCCCTCCTGAAAATGAATTGATAACAGACTCAGGATTGAGATTGAGTTACCTAGGTCATCCTATTGAAATAGAAACCTAAACTAGTCAACGGCGTTACATCTAGTGGTTACTATTTCGCTGTTCGATCTTATGCAAACTCATTGCATAGGATCCCCCACCCACATGTCTCCTACATGGATGCTTTGGATCATTGCATCTATATCGAATACAAGGTGGGTCGTATCACATAGTGTCACCAGGATAACGTACCCAACCTTATCCCTATACTATAGACCATTTAGGTTGTTACTTGGGCACCGATCCCCGTATGTCCCCACATGCTAGTCCAACTTTCATTTAAACAACATTGGATCTTAGTTTATTGGATTTAGGGTTTATTAATGCAAACTCGATTATTCAATAACCAAATTACTGAATCACTCAAATAACGTTTTATTGAGATCGTTTAATTTGTTTCATTTACTATCAACGAGTTTTAGGACATAAAACCCAATAGTTACCTCTTCATCCTTAAGTCCCAGTGCTCCTTTAATGAACAACTTGTTTGAGGTCCAACAGACAAACAGAAGTCCCTCTCGTGTCACAGAGAGGGCAAGGCCCATTGCTCAAGACCCGGAGACACCACTTAAGGGAACAAACCTCTACTTACCCTAGAGTCGGGAAGGAGTGAATTCCATCTTGTGTGATTATGTTCCCAGCTCCCCACTTGGTCTTGTCCCCAAAATGGTAGGCTTATTGAGTCGGCGTGCAGGTCACTCTCATCCATACAAATCAAAGGATAATCCCTCGTGAACAGGAGTCTATAACCCACTCAGGATTGAGACCAAGTTGCCTAGGTCATCCTAGTGAAATAGAAACCTAACTAGCTAACGGTGTTGCATCTAATGGTTAACTATTTCGTGGTCCGATCTTATGCAAACTTATTGCACAGGATACCCCCACTCGCATGTCAAGTACACGAACGCGTTGGATCATTGCGTTTGATCATAATACAAAGCGGGTCGTATCCATAGTGTCGCCAGGATAAGGTCCCAGCTTTACCCCTATACTATAGACCTTTTAGGTTGTATCTTGAACAATGATCCCCGTATGTCCCCACATACTAGTTCAAGTCTCATACTAACAGCATAGGATGTTTAGTTTATTGGATTAGGGTTATTAAGACAAGATTACACAATACAAACAAAATAAATGAATAATACATCATTTTATTAATGTTCGGTCAAATGTTACATTTACTATCTACGAGTTTTAGGGCATAAAATCCAACAATATACATGCATCTACCTATCGTACGAGGCAGTTGTGGATTGTGAGGAAGTTTATCAACGAACACAGTTGTTCTTTTGATGACGTTCAGAATGATCACAAACAAGTGACTACGAGTGTTGCGTGTGAGTATGCAAAGACTATAATGAGGATCACTAACAGGATGCATTGTACACCTCAGGAGATAATAGAGTATGCTAGGAAAACACACGGGATCAATATTAGTTATGATAAAGCATGGAGGGGTAGAGAAAAGACGCTAAATGAGTTGAGAGGATCTCCTGAAGAGTCTTATGCGCAAATTTCAGCGTTTGCAGATAGGTTGATAAAAAAAATTCCAGGTATTTACCATTTGTATCAACAGTTTATAACATTCCAAATTTAGTATATAATAATATTTACTATCAACATTTTCAGGAACCATGGAGGGGTAGAGAAAAGACGCTAAATGAGTTGAGAGGATCTCCTGAAGAGTCTTATGTGCAAATTTCAGCGTTTGCAGCTAGGTTGATAAAAAAAATTCCAGGTATTTACCATTTGTATCAACAGTTTATAACATTCCAAATTTAGTATATAATAATATTTACTATCAACATTTTCAGGAACATACATCGCCCAGGAAGTTGATGTTGGGTTTTATGCCCTAAAACTCGTAGATAGTAAATGTAACATTTGACCAAACATTAATAAAATGATGTATTATTCATTTGTCTTGTTTGTATTGAGTAATCTTGTCTTATTAATCCTAATCAAATAAACTAAACATCCTAGGCTGTTAGTATGAGACTTGAACTAGTATGTGGGGACATACGGGGATCAATGTTCAAGATACAACCTAAAGGGTCTATAGTATAGGGATAAGGCTGGGTACCTTATCCTGGTGACACTATGGATGCAGCCCGCTTTGTATTATGATACAAACGTAATGATCCAATGCGTTCATGTAGTGGACATGCGAGAGGGGGTATCCTGTGCAATGAGTTTGCATAAGACCGAACCGCGAAATAGTTAACCACTAGCTGTAACACCGTTATATAGCTAGGTTTTTATTTCACTAAGATGACCTAGGAAACTTGGTCTCAATCCTAAGTGGGTTATGGACTCCTTTTCACAAGGGATTGTCATTTGATTTGTATGGGTGAGAGTGGCCTGCACGCCGACTCAATAAGCCTACCATTTTGGGGACAAGACCGAGTGAGGAGTTGGGAACATAATCACACAAGATGGAATTCACTCCTTCCCGACTCTAGGGTAAATAGAGGTGTGTTCCCTTAAGTGGTGTCTCCGGGTCTTGAACAATGGGTCTTACCCTCTCTATGGCACGAGAGAGATTTCTGTTTGTTGGTTGGACCTCAAACAGGTTGTTCATTAGAGGAGCACTGGTACTTAAGGATGTAGAGGTAACCCATTGGTAAAATGGTAATTTGACCTAGCTAGGGTACGAACACACGTGAAGGACTGACTTGCTGTTATTGGTCGATATCCGTGGACACAGAAATATATCTGCAGTGAGAAGAGTGCAGCTATGGTTCTATAGTGGAGTGAACCATAGTTAACGAACATTGGTTAACTTGGTTAATGAGTTTAGCCAATTAATCTCATATTGTTGGAGTTTCTGATCTGTAGGCTCGTTAGGTCCCACCGATAGCTCACTTAAGGCGTTAAGAAAAATTTCTAAGGGAGAATATTAAGTTTAAAATATCAATTGGATTCATATTAAACTATAGGTTAAAATTAATGTACATTAGATACACATTAATACTATAGTTTATATGAGAGAAATGTAATTAAATATATGATATTTAATTATAGGATTAATTAATTGTTGAATTAATTAATCATTTGTTTTTTTATATAATTTAATTAAATTTGATTTAATTAGGTTGTTTTAAACTATAGGTTATGTGGGATATTTATATAAATAAAATTAAAATTAATTGTTAATTTAATTATTTAATTAGTTATTAATTATTTATTTGATTTTTAATAATTAATTAAATTCTTTATCAGTTAAGTTAACTGTAAGAAAAAGTCATCCCACTAACCTAGGGGAGTTACACGTTCAAGAGGGTTTCAAGGAGGAGGTTTTTATCATCCGTTAGATCTCTCTCTCCATCAGTTGATCGATAGGCTCTCTCACGAATTCCCTGCTCTCTCTCATTCTCTCGTGATTCCCATAGGAAGAACAGAGAGGAAATTCTCCCAAAAATTCTTAGAATTCTCTTGCTCCCACAAGCAACCAACTCAAGATCCTAAAAGAGGATACCGGTGCAACTTTTGTGGTGGTGTTCGTGGACAAATTTCCAACAAGAAAAAAATTTCAAGGTTGCTGTATTTTCTAGATTACGGCAAGGGAATTGGCAAAAATCGATCAAGAACGACTACGATAGTAAGTACGTCATTCCTTAATCAATAGGTTCATTTAATCTAGATTAGATCTAGGTTTAAATTAATTTTAAGCATGTTTTATAGCCATATTCAATAGTATTAACTATGTTTTACTGCTGTATGTTTTTTGCAAATTGTATCGGTATTTCGATTTGAATTAAAGAATCAGTGTAGGTTCTGTGATATTTCCTCTGCGTAGGGCTTTTATCCCTTCAGTTGATTCAAATGACAGGTTCAAATTCTTCTTCATGAATATTGCAGCATCCATAGATGGGTGGAAACACTGTCTCTCGGTTATTTCTGTAGATGACACATCTCTGAAGAATAAATTCAGTGGCACCCTTTTGACGGCCTGCACATTTCATGGTAACTTAAAGATATTTCCGCTGGCTTTTTCTATTGTAGATTCTGAAAATGACGTGTCATGGGAGTGGTTTTTCCAGAACTTAAAAGCAGCATTTGGAGAACCGAATGAGTTAGTAATAGTGTCTGACAGACACAAGAGTATTGGTAAAGGTGTTAGGAAGGTATATACATCAGCACATCATGGTGTATGTATTTATAATCTTTTAAGGAACATTAAAGAAAATCACAAGGCAAAGGCCATTGATGATATTTTTTATAAGTGTGTTCAATCATATATTATCGGTGATTTTGAATATTACATGAGGCAGATGGAACAAATCATTTCTCCTATTAAGGGTGAGCTTGAAGAGGTAGGGTATGTGTGGTGGACTCGTGCATTCTCCACGAGCAAACGGTACGTGTTGATGACTACTAATATTTCGAAGAGTCTAAATGCTTATTTAAGAGAGGCTCGTGAATTACCTATCATTCCACTGTTGGAGTTTATAAGAGATTTTTTACAAAGATGGTTCTACGAGAGGAGGAACCATGCAAGCGTTCAAAGGTCTACCATTACAACATACGCAGCTGAAGAAGTACATGAGGCACTAAAAGCAAGTCGATCGATGGACGTAAGTTGTCTATATTGGGGTTTAAAGTCGTTTACTTACTTACACGCGCATAACCCAAAATCTGATTATTGTCATGTTCATATAAATACGCAGATATACCCCGTTGATCGAGTGCAATTCCAAGTTCATGATAAATACAAGCAATTCGAAGTAAATATCATCAACCAGAGTTGCACGTGCAGGATGTGGGATCTAGATCTTATCCCATGTGCCCATGCATGCATAGCTATTTTCCGCAACGGGTTGAGCATCGATACATTTGTTCATGAGCTTTACCATAACTCAAACCTCCAAAAGATGTATAGTGCAAGCGTGCATCCTATTGGATCGATGAGGCACGATTCTGTCTCATCAACAGCCGAGGTTACAGTTCACCCGCCCAATTCAAAACGTGCTGGTGGAAGGCCGAAAAAGAAGAGGATTATGCATCATAGTGAGAGAGGATAGACTCAAAGGTGTGGACGTTGTGGGCAGCTAGGCCATAATCGTAGGCGATGCAACAATCCCATCACTCGATGAGTTGTGTTTTTTTTCTCACTTTTCCGCACTTTGGGTGGTTTAAGATTTGAATAGCGGTAAAATAATTCAATGCAGCTATGAATAATTGTCTTTATACATACAATTCACCTATATACTGGAATATGTTAGTAAGAGTTCTGAGAGTCTAAATGCTTATTTGAGAGAGGCTCGTAAAATAATTCAATGCAATTATGAATAATTGTTTCTTTACACAAGTTTTTTTTTTTTTGGGGGGGGGGGGGGGAGCCCTCTTGTTTAAAGTTTATTCATTGTTTGATTTAAGAAATACGAGCGCTACAGGGGGTATATTGGGGTATCCACCAGTTGGTGATAATTTACATTATACAATTTTTTAAACAATAGAATACCTACCTAGATCACATCACCATACTAACTGAATGCACCGAAAATTTCGGCAGCATAACGACATACATATGACTAAACTAATTTTTTTCTAAACCTGTTGAACAAGAAAAACACTTCCATATAACATTCACAACCACATCACCATACTACAGAATAGTAAAACTCAACAAACACTAGCGTCACAGAGTATATTTGGGGTTCCACCACATTGGAGATAAAGGTACAGCAGGGATACTCGTGTGGTGCACAACCGAAAATGATGGGTTATATTTCAAAAAAGTTAGAATTGTAAACCATCTAATAGTAACATGTTCATGGCGAACAAGTGCAGTTTTTAAAAAAACGACAATCAAACAATCTAACAGACAATAGGAAATAAAAACAATCCAACAAAGTTCCAAAACAACAACGCAAAGTCAAGTACCAAATAACAGCAACCAGAAGTCAAGTTCCGAATAGTCTATCAGAAAAGTCAGTTTAGAAAAACAAACGAAGGTTTTAATATTTGGGTTGGCTAAGGTGCAAGTCGAAGGATGGCTGATAGAATTGGGGGGGGGGGGGTAGGTCCTTTTTCCTATCCTTCTTCCACGTCCCCCTCATGGCGTCTATGTACGGGCGTTTGACTTGAATTGACCCCCCTTCCTCCCCACCCGTCAATCGGTTGGCACCCCCTCGCTGTATATTTGTGCTGACATGCGAACATATATAGTATACAAAGGAAAGTACCTTGTATGAACAAATAATTCGAACTTATTTAGTGTTTCTATACACACCTCACGGAGGGTCCTATTTTGTACGTTTGGAGTGCCAGGTTCAACAATTCTTATCCCTTTTGCCTACAAAACTCCAAAGGTCAGAGTACATTATAGGTAATAACAATTCACAATGGGAGATCCAGTACGTTGGAATGGTGTTTACCTTTGTAGTCCATTTTGGTCCAATGTGGGGGGATGAGGCTTTCAGCAGGTTACAAGGTAGACCATGCTCGGACGTTAATGAGTTAAGGAGTATATAGATAGTTTGAATTCGAAGGTGCTATTATTACTTACCACCATAACAGGTTTTCCTTTTCAATCTCTATTCATTTTTTCTATCACCTTAGCCTCATCAATTGATAGTATTGCCTTGTTGATTGGATCATCTACTTCATCACAACCCTGTAAGGAGTATAGGTGAGTAACTTATTCACAATAATGTATCATGAAATGTCATGGGGATCATACCTTGGTGCCTTCTTGAATATGACCGTTTTCCCTGCCTCCTCGGTTCTAGTAGTTCCAGCAGGCATGGGTGCTGTATTACCAAGGACAAAACCCCCTTGTTGCTGCTGTTGTCCCCCAGTGGGGTCGCTGTCGTCGTCGTCATTACGCGGACAGAGGGTTTTTTCTGGAAAATGGTGATCTTCATTCTTTTCCTTCTCATTTTTCTCTTTCTCATCATCGACATTGTCCTGCTGCAGTTGGGGGAAGGGATTAAACCAGTATAGGGGGTATGGGGATTAAGAAGAAGTAAACTGTAATTATGTGTATATACCTCCAAATCATCTCGTTTTGTAGAAGTCCCCTCACTCAGGCCGACGTCTCCGTGAATAGTCCTCAATATATCAACCAACTCTCCCAACATCGAGTAAACTTTGTCAAGCTTCCCTATTATTTCTTGGTGACGTCAGTCATTCACATCCGCCTGTTGGTCTGTTGAGGTCGTTCCAATACAGAAGTTGGGGGGATTGTATTATCACTTTCAGGTACTATTCCGACTGATGACCGCAAAGTGCACGGGCCGCAAGTAATATAAAACGGTAGGTAATATCGAGTATCGAATCCTCAGGGAATTTGAATTATATCCATTAAGTACCAAGAACCATCATGTTCGATTTTATTTAGAAGTCGAATTCGAATGCTAAGCGAAAATTAAAGAAGCTAATAAAAAGAAACATGCAACAAAAAAAAATGGAAATATCCTATCTAAGGGAACTTGACCTACGGTGTTAACTAGCTTTTTGGATATGTAGCTCAAATACATGGATGTATGTAACTAATAATCTTCAATTTCATAAATCTAGAAGTAATTATAAGCGGATTTCTCTTTCAAGCTCCTCCACATCTCATACTAACATAACTAATTCATGTGTCCATCTCCTTAGTTAATCATAGTATGGCATTAAGCAACTTCATTATCAATTTCTAACAATTCTCTTTCACTCTCGTGCTCCAAGCAATCGTTAGCCATGCAATTTGGATCTAATCTAATTTCTCTCTGTCGATTATCAATTTAGACCAACAAATCGATTAATCCGTGATCAAGAGATTAAAAGCATTAAACAAGAATTGCATAGATGAAATATGAAGAAATTCATTACATAATCCAATTAACTAGAATAACGACCCTAGGTCTCAAGATCTACTCACAAATGGGAATAATTTTGCCCAAGTGATCTTGATCCATAGGCCTAACTCAAACTAAAATAAGAAATTATAAAGAAGTAAGGAAGAAATAACTGATAAGTTGATCCCAAGCTCCCGTCACGATCATCTCGAATCTTGAGCCTTGGAATCTCGCTCAATTCCACTCTTTTTCTCCACAATTCTTCTCACTTTTTCTCTCTATTGAGCTAGGGGAGAGCTCCCCAAAAATGGGATGATTTGAACCTTGGGAGAGGGGGTTATTTATAGGTGCTGGACGGAGGGGTTTCTTGCTGAACAAGTCGATAGTGTCGCGACGCTACGTCACAGCGTCGCGACGCTGTGACGTCACTCTTTTCCTGGCGCATAAGTTGTTGCAGCGTCACGAATCTACGTGTACAGCGTCGCGACGCTGTCGCGATTCCAAATCTTTCTTTACTGCCTGCCAAGCGTCGAGAAGCTCTGGTCCTAGCGTCTCGACGCTAGGCCTTTTAGAAGCCTTAAACACGGTTTTTGCCTCCTTTTCTTCTTTCTTTTGGGCTTTTTGGCCTCCACTTCAAACTGCATCTTTTCTTGGATCTTAGGGCTTGGATCTTCAATGATTATTCTTCAAATTGCCCAAAAAGTCTCCAAATTCACCCAAATTCTCTTAAAATCTTAGTTTTGCTTCTCGAACTCGGTTTTCTACAAAATTAACATAAAAATACATCAAAGCTCACAATTCATGCACAAAACTATCTAAAATTAATAGGAAAATGATGACATTTTTGCATGTCATCACACCCCCAAACTTAAAGTTTTGCTAGTCCCGAGTAAAATAAAGTAATGCATATGAATCATAACTTGCATGTTAACAACTCTATCCTCAATGCTTCTAGCCATGAATGCAAACTATTGAAACAAATAAGTAAGCAGGAACAACCATCAAGAAGTTTAAATTCTAATCCTATCCTCCCTTGCAAAAATGATTCATCATTTGCCTTATCACAATTTTTACTAGCCCGAAATCATTTATACACTCCTCCATTCATCTTCCCCCTACACTGGCACTAAAGCTCGCCCTTTTAGCCATCTTACTTATCTAGCAAGCACTACCTTATTGAGGTGCCCATAATTCTTGGGGCGTCCTCCAAACTTGTTTTTTTTTTTTTTTGATGAGAATCCTTTTAGATGTAGCGCCTTCGTTCTGGCTTGCCAACATTGGTGATGAAAGCATCGAACTACGAGCGCCTCATCTTTTAGGTTACCGAGGCATGCTCATTACTTTCCAGCGCTTTCATGCAAAGGCAAACGATGGGTGTCATGAATGCCTCTGGTTACTAACGCTCTCAAGAAAGTGGAGCATTTTTTTTTTTTTAGATGAGCATTTCTTTTTCCCAAAGCTCAGTATTACTTACTCTTACGCAAGAATGCTATCTAGACAAATTTTACACCTATCGGAGTGACAATGAACTTCTAAAGCATATAACTTTCATCTAGGCTTTCAAAATCATAATAAAACAAGTGAATCATCATACTTTGCAAGGGAATCAAAGAAAAAAATTTAAATTTTCTTGAATTTAGACATGCTTTCAAATTTGCAACAATAAGAGAGAATCATGGCTAAAAGCAAATCATCAGACGTCATCATTATCAACATGCATTTAATCATCATAAGCATTACCAAAGCAAAACCTAAGCAGAGCAAATCTCCCCCCCCCCCCCCCAAACTTAAAATATACATTGTCCACAATGTATGAACATTTAATCAGATAAAGAGAGATCGATATTGCCCTGAAAAAGCGAGAGAATCTGAAACGTCTTGAATTGTCGTCCGAGGAGAGAATGAGAAGATAGGCATTTAATTTACGAGCTTCCTGCACAAGGATCGATCTCATGGGAGCATTAGGATCAATGCAAAAACAAAAATGAAATCTAAAAAAAAGAAACTTTAAAAGTTTGGGTTGCCTCCCAAGAAGCGCTTGTTTAACGTCCTAAGCTAGACGGGATTCGACATTTTTCAACCGAAGTCCACTTCTTTGATCCTCAGAGGATCTTTCTTCTTCTTCTTTATCAATTCTTGCACAAAAAAACTCAACTTGCACACAGGGTGCACAACATAAGAAATTTTTATCAAGTAATCCTTAACTTTTCTAATCATATTATTCAAATGCCATCTAAGCCTAATAGCAAGGGAGTCGGGTACTGAAATTACTAAGCCTAAATCATGCATTTCAGAGTTATAATTCTTAGGATAAAAAGAAATAGGCATGGAATGATATGAATTTTTCTCAATCTCCAATTCTCCTAACTTGCATGAGATACTACATGAACTAGGCTTATAATGATAGGGAGAATTAAGTTCAAGCTCACTGACCTCGATGGGATTTTCTTTTAACTTACCTTCCTGCTGTTACTCTGAAACTTGGCATTCTAGCTCATCATGGGAAGTGGCACGAAACCGAGTGTTTTCTGTCAAGTTTGTACTGATCTCCCGTGCCTCATTGGGTGTCGTACCAAGCACATCACCACCACTAACTGAACTTAGCATCTTTAACCTTTCGTAGAAGCTTTCAACAAAGTCTCCTCGGGTAGTGGGGTGTGAGGTACCATGCAATATCCACTAGAGTGGTCCACGAACTCATGGAACGTCTTTTCAAGTGGGACTGGCGGCGCTTTCTCCTCCTCTTCTGTGTTTTGATCATCATCTTCATCCAATATCCTCCTAGCGCTGGTCTGTTTGACTTCTTTTCTCTCTACTTCCTGCTTTCCACTTCTCAGAGTTATGGCCAGGCATTGTTCTTGTGTGTCCATGGCGACGACATTAGATAACTTTTCTTGCTGAATTTGGTTCATCATTTGATCAAGTTTTGCTTCCATTTTACTAATGACAAGATGTCGTTTCTCTACTCTGGCTTGCATTGCTGACACTGTTCCTAGATTTTTTTTGGAAAAAGACACTGTTCCTAGATTAGTCATCAAAATCTTGGTCTCCTCAATCAATTTCCCAAACATGCCTTCCAAAGGGTTCTTTCTTTCTTGTTGAACGACTTCCTCAGGTTGAGACTCCATTTTTAATTCAACTTTAGGCAAACTTGGAATTTCTGATCCTGAGAGCTTTGGTTAAAGCTTCGACTTGCAATCTTAAAGATTTCAGCTCTTCAGTCTTACATGGTTCCTCCTTTGGTTTGGGCTCTAGCTGCTCAGACGGCCATTGATAACTTGTCAAGGCTAACTCTTCTACTAGGGCTCGAGCGTCCTTGACAGTTTTGGCTAAGAAGTTTCCTCCTGCCGCTGTGTCAAGAATTGTTTTAAAGTCCCGACTCAACCCTTTATAAAAAAGTTGTACTTGAAACCAGTCTGGGTACCCATGTTGTGGGCATTTCCTTAACATGCCGTTATATCTTTCCCAAGCCTCATATAATTGCTCTTCCTCCATTTGTTCAAACATTCCTATTTCAGTCCTAAGCTTTATTATTCTGGCTAATGGAAAAAATTTTGTAAGGAAGGCTTTGACCAAATCATTCCAACTTAAAATATTAATTGGTGTCAAAGAATCTAACCAATCTCTAGCCCTATCTTGCAAAGAAAATGGAAATAATTTCAAACGAATAGCATCAGGGCTCACTCCTCCTATCTTTACTGTTCCACAGATATCCAAAAATAATCTAAGGTGATTATGAGGATCCTCTGATGGATGGCCTTTGAAAGCACTTTCTCTTACCAATTGAATGAGACTAGCTTTGAGCTCAAAATTTTCAGCAACGATCGACTCATATGCTATACCATAGTAGTTCATCTGTAATTCAGGCAAGAAATAATCTCTGATTGCTTTGTCTTTTTGATCTGCCATGATTAAATCTCAAAGAACAGATTATCCACCTTATAGCTCCACAAATTTTTTCACAACTTTTTTTTTAAAAAAAATTAAAATGCAAAAATAAATTTCTAAATTAAAATCAAACACTTAATTCTCAATATTAACGGAAAAATTACAAATTCCCCGGCAACGGCGCCAAAAACTTGATGACCGCAAAGTGCACGGGCCGCAAGTAATATAAAACGGTAGGTAATACCGAGTATCGAATCCTCAGGGAATTTGAATTATATCCATTAAGTACCAAGAACCATCATGTTCGATTTTATTTAGAAGTCGAATTCGAATGCTAAGCGAAAATTAAAGAAGCTAATAAAAAGAAACATGCAACAAAAAAAATGGAAATATCCTATCTAAGGGAACTTGACCTACAGTGTTAACTAGCTTTTTGGATATGTAGCTCAAATACATGGATGTATGTAACTAATAATCTTCAATTTCATAAATCTAGAAGTAATTATAAGCGGATTTCTCTTTCAAGCTCCTCCACATCTCATACTAACATAACTAATTCATGTGTCCATCTCCTTAGTTAATCATAGTATGGCATTAAGCAACTTCATTATCAATTTCTAACAATTCTCTTTCACTCTCGTGCTCCAAGCAATCGTTAGCCATGCAATTTGGATCTAATCTAATTTCTCTCTGTCGATTATCAATTTAGACCAACAAATCGATTAATCCGTGATCAAGAGATTAAAAGCATTAAACAAGAATTGCATAGATGAAATATGAAGAAATTCATTACATAATCCAATTAACTAGAATAACGACCCTAGGTCTCAAGATCTACTCACAAATGGGAATAATTTTGCCCAAGTGATCTTGATCCATAGGCCTAACTCAAACTAAAATAAGAAATTATAAAGAAGTAAGGAAGAAATAACTGATAAGTTGATCCCAAGCTCCCGTCACGATCATCTCGAATCTTGAGCCTTGGAATCTCGCTCAATTCCACTCTTTTTCTCCACAATTCTTCTCACTTTTTCTCTCTATTGAGCTAGGGGAGAGCTCCCCAAAAATGGGATGATTTGAACCTTGGGAGAGGGGGTTATTTATAGGTGCTGGACGGAGGGGTTTCTTGCTGAACAAGTCGATAGTGTCGCGACGCTACGTCACAGCGTCGCGACGCTGTGACGTCACTCTTTTCCTGGCGCATAAGTTGTTGCAGCGTCACGAATCTACGTGTACAGCGTCGCGACGCTGTCGCGATTCCAAATCTTTCTTTACTGCCTGCCAAGCGTCGAGAAGCTCTGGTCCTAGCGTCTCGACGCTAGGCCTTTTAGAAGCCTTAAACACGGATTTTTGCCTCCTTTTCTTCTTTCTTTTGGGCTTTTTGGCCTCCACTTCAAATTGCATCTTTTCTTGGATCTTGGGGCTTGGATCTTCAATGATTATTCTTCAAATTGCCCAAAAAGTCTCCAAATTCACCCAAATTCTCTTAAAATCTTAGTTTTGCTTCTCGAACTCGGTTTTCTACAAAATTAACATAAAAATACATCAAAGCTCACAATTCATGCACAAAACTATCTAAAATTAATAGGAAAATGATGACATTTTTGCATGTCATCACACCCCCAAACTTAAAGTTTTGCTAGTCCCGAGCAAAATAAAGTAATGCATATGAATCATAACTTGCATGTTAACAACTCTATCCTCAATGCTTCTAGCCATGAATGCAAACTATTGAAACAAATAAGTAAGCAGGAACAACCATCAAGAAGTTTAAATTCTAATCCTATCCTCCCTTGCAAAAATGAATCATCATTTGCCTTATCACAATTTTTACTAGCCCGAAATCATTTATACACTCCTCCATTCATCTTCCCCCTACACTGGCACTAAAGCTCGCCCTTTTAGCCATCTTACTTATCTAGCAAGCACTACCTTATTGAGGTGCCCATAATTCTTGGGGCGTCCTCCAAACTTGTTTTTTTTTTTTTTTTGATGAGAATCCTTTTAGATGTAGCGCCTTCGTTCTGGCTTGCCAACATTGGTGATGAAAGCATCGAACTACGAGCGCCTCATCTTTTAGGTTACCGAGGCATGCTCATTTCTTTCCAGCGCTTTCATGCAAAGGCAAACGATGGGTGTCATGAATGCCTCTGGTTACTAACCCTCTCAAGAAAGTGGAGCATTTTTTTTTTTTTAGATGAGCATTTCTTTTTCCCAAAGCTCAGTATTACTTACTCTTACGCAAGAATGCTATCTAGACAAATTTTACACCTATCGGAGTGACAATGAACTTCTAAAGCATATAACTTTCATCTAGGCTTTCAAAATCATAATAAAACAAGTGAATCATCATACTTTGCAAGGGAATCAAAGAAAAAAATTTAAATTTTCTTGAATTTAGACATGCTTTCAAATTTGCAACAATAAGAGAGAATCATGGCTAAAAGCAAATCATCAGACGTCATCATTATCAACATGCATTTAATCATCATAAGCATTACCAAAGCAAAACCTAAGCAGAGCAAATCTCCCCCCCCCCCCCCAAACTTAAAATATACATTGTCCCCAATGTATGAACATTTAATCAGATAAAGAGAGATCGATATTGCCCTGAAAAAGCGAGAGAATCTGAAACGTCTTGAATTGTCGTCCGAGGAGAGAATGAGAAGATAGGCATTTAATTTACGAGCTTCCTGCACAAGGATCGATCTCATGGGAGCATTAGGATCAATGCAAAAACAAAAATGAAATCTAAAAAAAAGAAACTTTAAAAGTTTGGGTTGCCTCCCAAGAAGCGCTTGTTTAACGTCCTAAGCTAGACGGGATTCGACATTTTTCAACCGAAGTCCACTTCTTTGATCCTCAGAGGATCTTTCTTCTTCTTCTTTATCAATTCTTGCACAAAAAAACTCAACTTGCACACAGGGTGCACAACATAAGAAATTTTTATCAAGTAATCCTTAACTTTTCTAATCATATTATTCAAATGCCATCTAAGCCTAATAGCAAGGGAGTCGGGTACTGAAATTACTAAGCCTAAATCATGCATTTCAGAGTTATAATTCTTAGGATAAAAAGAAATAGGCATGGAATGATATGAATTTTTCTCAATCTCCAATTCTCCTAACTTGCATGAGATACTACATGAACTAGGCTTATAATGATAGGGAGAATTAAGTTCAAGCTCACTGACCTCGATGGGATTTTCTTTTAACTTACCTTCCTGCTGTTACTCTGAAACTTGGCATTCTAGCTCATCATGGGAAGTGGCACGAAACCGAGTGTTTTCTGTCAAGTTTGTACTGATCTCCCGTGCCTCATTGGGTGTCGTACCAAGCACATCACCACCACTAACTGAACTTAGCATCTTTAACCTTTCGTAGAAGCTTTCAACAAAGTCTCCTCGGGTAGTGGGGTGTGAGGTACCATGCAATATCCACTAGAGTGGTCCACGAACTCATGGAACGTCTTTTCAAGTGGGACTGGCGGCGCTTTCTCCTCCTCTTCTGTGTTTTGATCATCATCTTCATCCAATATCCTCCTAGCGCTGGTCTGTTTGACTTCTTTTCTCTCTACTTCCTGCTTTCCACTTCTCAGAGTTATGGCCAGGCATTGTTCTTGTGTGTCCATGGCGACGACATTAGATAACTTTTCTTGCTGAATTTGGTTCATCATTTGATCAAGTTTTGCTTCCATTTTACTAATGACAAGATGTCGTTTCTCTACTCTGGCTTGCATTGCTGACACTGTTCCTAGATTTTTTTGGAAAAAGACACTGTTCCTAGATTAGTCATCAAAATCTTGGTCTCCTCAATCAATTTCCCAAACATGCCTTCCAAAGGGTTCTTTCTTTCTTGTTGAACGACTTCCTCAGGTTGAGACTCCATTTTTAATTCAACTTTAGGCAAACTTGGAATTTCTGATCCTGAGAGCTTTGGTTAAAGCTTCGACTTGCAATCTTAAAGATTTCAGCTCTTCAGTCTTACATGGTTCCTCCTTTGGTTTGGGCTCTAGCTGCTCAGACGGCCATTGATAACTTGTCAAGGCTAACTCTTCTACTAGGGCTCGAGCGTCCTTGACAGTTTTGGCTAAGAAGTTTCCTCCTGCCGCTGTGTCAAGAATTGTTTTAAAGTCCCGACTCAACCCTTTATAAAAAAGTTGTACTTGAAACCAGTCTGGGTACCCATGTTGTGGGCATTTCCTTAACATGCCGTTATATCTTTCCCAAGCCTCATATAATTGCTCTTCCTCCATTTGTTCAAACATTCCTATTTCAGTCCTAAGCTTTATTATTCTGGCTAATGGAAAAAATTTTGTAAGGAAGGCTTTGACCAAATCATTCCAACTTAAAATATTAATTGGTGTCAAAGAATCTAACCAATCTCTAGCCCTATCTTGCAAAGAAAATGGAAATAATTTCAAACGAATAGCATCAGGGCTCACTCCTCCTATCTTTACTGTTCCACAGATATCCAAAAATAATCTAAGGTGATTATGAGGATCCTCTGATGGATGGCCTTTGAAAGCACTTTCTCTTACCAATTGAATGAGACTAGCTTTGAGCTCAAAATTTTCACCAACGATCGACTCATATGCTATACCATAGTAGTTCATCTGTAATTCAGGCAAGAAATAATCTCTGATTGCTTTGTCTTTTTGATCTGCCATGATTAAATCTCAAAGAACAGATTATCCACCTTATAGCTCCACAAATTTTTTCACAACTTTTTTTTTAAAAAAAATTAAAATGCAAAAATAAATTTCTAAATTAAAATCAAACACTTAATTCTCAATATTAACGGAAAAATTACAAATTCCCCGGCAACGGCGCCAAAAACTTGATGACCGCAAAGTGCACGGGCCGCAAGTAATATAAAACGGTAGGTAATACCGAGTATCGAATCCTCAGGGAATTTGAATTATATCCATTAAGTACCAAGAACCATCATGTTCGATTTTATTTAGAAGTCGAATTCGAATGCTAAGCGAAAATTAAAGAAGCTAATAAAAAGAAACATGCAACAAAAAAAATGGAAATATCCTATCTAAGGGAACTTGACCTACAGTGTTAACTAGCTTTTTGGATATGTAGCTCAAATACATGGATGTATGTAACTAATAATCTTCAATTTCATAAATCTAGAAGTAATTATAAGCGGATTTCTCTTTCAAGCTCCTCCACATCTCATACTAACATAACTAATTCATGTGTCCATCTCCTTAGTTAATCATAGTATGGCATTAAGCAACTTCATTATCAATTTCTAACAATTCTCTTTCACTCTTGTGCTCCAAGCAATCGTTAGCCATGCAATTTGGATCTAATCTAATTTCTCTCTGTCGAGTATCAATTTAGACCAACAAATCGATTAATCCTTGATCAAGAGATTAAAAGCATTAAGCAAGAATTGCATAGATGAAATATTAAGAAATTCATTACATAATCCAAGTATTTGTGCTACAATATCCAATTGACTAGAATAACGACCCTAGGTCTCAAGATCTACTCACAAATGGGAATAATTTTGCCCAAGTGATCTTGATCCATAGGCCTAACTCAAACTAAAATAAGAAATTATAAAGAAGTAAGGAAGAAATAACCGATAAGTTGATCCCAAGCTCCCGTCACGATCATCTCGAATCTTGAGCCTTGGAATCTCGCTCAATTCCACCCTTTTTCTCCACAATTCTTCTCATTTTTTCTCTCTATTGAGCTAAGGGAGAGCTCCCCAAAAATGGGATGATTTGAACCTTGGGAGAGGGGGCTATTTATAGGTGCTGGACGGAGGGGTTTCTTGCTGAACAAGTCGACAGCGTCGCGACGCTGTGACGTCACTCTTTTCTTGGCCCAGAAGTTGTTGCAGCGTCGCGACGCTGTCGCGATTCCAGATCTTTCTTTACTGCCTGCCATGTCGAGACGCTCTGGTCCTAGCGTCTCGATGCTAGGTCTTCTAGAAGCCTTAAACACGGATTTTTGGCCTCATTTTCTTCTTTCTTTTGGGCTTTTTGGGCCTCCACTTCAAATGGCATCTTTTCTTGGACCTTGGGGTTTGGATCTTCAATGATTATTCTTCAAATTGCCAAAAAAGTCTCCAAATTCACCCAAATTCTCTTAAAATCTCAGTTTTGCTTCTCGAACTCGGTTTTCTACAAAGTTAACATAAAAATACATCAAAGCTCACAATTCATGCACAAAACTAGCTAAAATTAATAGGAAAATGATGACATTTTTGCATGTCATCACCGATGCTGCCTAATCTGTGGGATGCCATCTCATCATCCACGAAGGGCTGGAAGTACGACATGCGCATTTCCACTTTGGTTGGTTCCAATGACACGACCTCCAACTGCGTGAAATGTAAATAAGGTTATATACACAAAAATTTAATTTTTTCACAAATACTAAAATACAATGGGGTGGTGTACTGACCAACGGGGATTGGAAGATTTTTGCGTGCAGCTCCCTCCATTCGGGTTGGGTGTCGGACTCCCAGTTAATCAGGCGGGGCACTGTATTTTTTATCCTCCGTGCATAATTGGTCGGGGGGGGGGGGGGGGGGGCGCAAAGGGCGAGGATTACTTCGTATGCCCATGCTAGAATGACATACACAAATCCCCTCATTCTGATCCCACATTTGCCCCGACTAAGCCATGCCTTTTGCATGTAGTTTGCCAACAACGTGAAGGCGACGCGTCCCCAAGGGTAGGAGTTGAACAACTCCTAGTCCTCGACCATCAGTAGGTGATCTTCCTCGATGTGGACCTTCTCCTGCCATGGGAGTAAGAAGCTTTCTAGATAATATAATTGTGCCATATTCACAAGGTCCGACTCAACGTCGTGTTTTATTGTCTTGAACACGATGTTTAGAGTCTTCCTTTTGACTCCCTCGCGGTCATCAAAGTACTCGGTCTTGAATCTCGAAGCCTCTTGGAGTTTGTCTTTATCGAGTGGTGGCAACGGACCACAATGCAGTCCGGTAATAAGTGCAAACTCTCGTAGTCCGAACTTCAGTATTTTTCCTCCAATTTTGAAATAAAGCTCCGACGCGCGTTTGGGTTTGCACTGATGTTGGATCAAGTGTAGTAGGAGCTGAGATGATGTTTTTTTAAACGAGAAGTCGAGGAGGTGATCGGAACAGGTGTTTCTAAAAGCTTCTTGACATTTATCCCCCAATATCTGGCGAATGTTTTCCATTATCTCAGTCTTGCTGTAGAGGTTAATTTTGAGGGTCTTGCTGCGTTTTGACAGCGACATGAAGTAATTATCGTCCTGTATCAATATTCATGTTACAAAAGGACAACAGTAAGAGACGTATGTAGTAGTACATACAGACAGGCAACAGATGTATCGATCCAAAAAAAAACCATGTATATAAACTGCAAAGCATACATAACTCATATACGGGGGGGGGGGAGTTCATATACATATACACAGCAGGCATGTGTAGTACGCATGTATATAATACTATAGACAGATATCAGAGTGTGATTCAACAGGCATTGCAGCACACTGCAACGCATACATAACTCACAACAGGCATGTGGTAAGCATATTTCCTATATATAAACATTATGGGATAGACGTCCATACATACATTGTTGGGGGGGAGGGGTATTATGAATGTATATAATAGTACAGACAAAAAACAGAGTGTTGTTTTAATAGGCATTCTAGATTTATACGATACAGGAGGGATTACATCCAGATGTATATATTTCAAGTTTGGGCAGCAGAGTCCAGTACACTTTCACCATTCGATACATGCATATCCAGATACATACATATCAGTTTTAGACGCCATTACACACAAGCAGGGACATAGAAGGTGTAAATAATATATGTATATATTAGTACATATACATATACACAACCATGCATGTGTAATACCCATGTATATAATACTATAGATAGATATCAAAGTGTCATTCAACAGGTATTGCAGCACTTTTTCACCCTTTGATTCACAGTACAAATTCATATCCAGATTCATACATCTCAATTTTAACTCAGTACACACAAGCAAATCATGAACTTGCAAATAACATATGTATATATCAGTACATACCGCTCTAATGGGGTCAACTTCATCAACTATATCCTTCTTCGTCCGTTTGTCTTTTCTCTTGTTTTTCCTTGCAACCTGGTGGGTTTCCCCAATAATAAACTATCAAATTATAATATCATGTCACAAGGGGGGAGGGGTGAACTTTTTTACCTTTTTATCAACTTTTGGCTTCTTTTTACTTTGTCCTTCTTCTTCACTATCGCTTGAAGAGTTATCATCAGTAATGGAATTGTCTCCGTTCGTGTCATGCTTGGATGTGTCCTCGCTTGCATCAATTTCAGCCCGTTTCACACAAACCACGGGGTAAATACATCATGTTTCACATAAACCAGACAGTAAATATAGAGCTTTTTGAGGGTTTTTTTGAGTATTACCTCCACGACCTTGGTCTTCTTTGGTTTATCCTTTGTCTTCTTCGGTGTACTTTTCTTTTTGGTGCTAGTCGTTCTAGCCTTGTCCTTTTTGACCATTGATAGAAAAACGACAATCAGAATGTACATTTTACGTTATATCTAAAATGGGGGGGGGGGGTAACAAACAGTACCTACCTCACTCGGATCTGACTTATCCTCGTTAGTTTTCGTTTTTTTGTCTTTGACTTTGGGTTTTTTTGTTGAACTTCGCTTCTTCCCTGATCCTTCGTCATCTCTTTCTCTTTTGACACCTTTTGTTATGTCGGTGGCTTCCTTAGGTACGGAATCGACGGTGCTCATCTCGTCCTTTTCACTCCCGGATTCCTGGTAGCTTCCCAATGTGATTGGGGACGTTTGTTTTGGGGGTTACTCCGGCCGCCCTCAACCTCTGGCTCACTCTCTTGGATGCATGTTTATCAGGGGTCATGACTTGCGATTTTGGGGAAAAAATGCAGTTACAATCAAGCGGTATAATTGCGGATTGCCAAAGGAAAAATGAATCCCTAAAATTAAGGGATTCTGTATATAGTAGTTGCAAAGAAAAGGGAATCCAAGTCATTATTTACATACCTTCGATCCCTCAACTTCAAAAATTTGGTGGCAGTCGTCATCGAGAAGAAGTCTCAATGAGCGTGTGGTTTTCACAACGGGGAGAGGAGAAGTTCTGTCCGGCAGCTGATTGTCGGCGGGGGGAGAGGCTCATCGTCGCGGGGGAGGTAGGTAATGCGATACACTTGGGTGCGAAGGGAGGCTCTTCACGAAAACGTCGTAGCGAGGGGGGAATGGAGAGTTTCTTAGGGTTGGAGTTCAAAATGGAGAGGGAGGAAGACGAAGAGCAACAGGCGTGGGGGAAAAATGCATGGAGGTGGGTTGGTGGGGGGGTTTTGTTTGATTTGATTTGTCATAAATGCAGCAGTAAGTTTAGTTTTTTTTTAGTTTTTACCAATTTGGGGTATTTTAACGCATTGTGGGGTATTTCTTCGGCTGGAGGGGGTTGAAGTTTGCATTTTCCCCCTAACAAAGGTACTACATTTTTTATTCATGGGCATGCATCTAGGTTTTTTTGTGTTTTCTGTGTTCTTTTTTTTGTAAATGTATGGATCACGTGCACAAGATTTTCCAGAAAACAGTTCTTCAATAGTAGGAAGATGTTACATTTTACCGTAGGTTTTCAAATTAGTTTGTTTGTTGAATTTTTTAATTTCTCGCTCTTCCTAAGATTCCTCCAGCTTTTTTAGGGGGGTATTTTCTCTCATAAACCCTGATTTTAAATTTAAAAGCTAGGAACATCTTAGACAGTTTGTTAGGAGCATTTTCGTCCTCTTTAATTAGGAAGTTATTAATTAAAATCACGTGGGCTAGTTATTTAATTTCTAAACATTTTTAGCCATTTTCAATATCCACCTATTAAATCTTGCCATTTTTCTCGTTGCCCCTTCTTTGTTTTATAATTTCGACCCATTGTATTCGACCCATTTTCTCAGCCTGTCTTCTCTTTATTGTGTCTAATCAAATTAAGGCAAAAGTGAAGGTTCTAGAATTGTGGTTTTCATTCTGTATTTTTTGTAAGACTTTTTCTCCCTAGGCCTTTATATATGACATGTACAGTAATCCATCCATATATGAAAGCAAAGGGTTTTCTCTTGCATCCATGGCTTCCATCCTCTTCATATTTTCCTTTTCATTGTTCTTAAAGATGTTGATAAATTATAGTAATAGTTGGAGAACTAGAAGATATATATGAGATTAGATGGGTTAAGCAGGCTAATAAGATGTATAAGGGGAGAGATTAAGAAGAGATTGGTGTTGGGAGTGCGATCAAAGTCTCACATTGACTAAATAAAGAGATGATCATGGGTTTTATAAGAGAGGACAAGTATTTCCATTGATATGAGGCCTTTTGGGTGGAACCAAAAGCAAAGCCATGAGGGTTTATACCCAAAGTGGACAATATCATACCACTGTATAGGAGTCATCATGGGAAAAATAATCTGTGTGGTTGGACTTTGTTGGGCAGGCGATATACTCTGGAGAAGAGGAGTCGTCTTGGATGAGAGTAAAAAGACTTGTGTCATGTCCTTGTCCCTTACGATTGGAAATGAAAATAAACATAACTTATCGAACACAACATTTCGAGTGGTTCTTGAAGGATTAAGGCATTTGAAACTCTGACGAGTTAGAACTACTGACCATGAAAAACATGTTATATATAGTGATGCTAATATTCAACCATTTTGGTATGATAGGAAGGGAGACAGGAATATTGAAACTCTATTTCAAAATGTGCATAAAGTTTTTGGACAGGTGCATGGTTTATACTGATCTCTTCCTCCATCAGTTTGAATTGTTTTGATTTTACTACTGAGCTTGATTTAACAAGAGCTTCAAACTTTAGAAAGGTGGTAGGTGTGTCATTCTTCCATTCTAAAGAAAAAGATTCCCACAAAATTAAAGTTGCTATATTTATCAAGAAATCTAGAGAAAAGAATAAATTAGGCAATATTTGATAGCCCACATGAAAGGCTAAATAGACCAAATAAACTTAACTAAATCTCAAAACCCTGTCCCACCCCCACTACTATCTTTAACTAAATCTCAAAATCTCAAAACCCTGTCCCACCGCTTATAGCTTAATTAACAAAATCTTTTATAGTGAAGTTAGACAATAGGGTTAAATTATTACAAAAAAAAAAAAAAATAAATACTCCTAAACTTTATAGTAGCTAGGTCCTTAACCTTTTAAATTATTTCAAAATAACATTTCTTTGCAATTTTCTCATAAAATGAAAACAAAAATGTGAACTGATATAGTAGTGGCTTGTAAAATTAGAGGTATACATAGATATACATGTGATTGTGGTTGAAATTGTCCTCTCTTAAGCTTTAGGCTAATTAAGTTTCAATTATGATATCATCGTTGAAATTTTTCATTTTAGCTCTTATCTTTTCAAAATTGTTCAAAACAATCCTTTTATTAGCTTCATTGTTAAAATAATGAAGTTAGAAAGGTGACATGATGGAAAAATCAAACGTTCTTTAACCCATATTCAAAATGATGTCATTATAGTTGGGGAAACAAATTTAAGAGGTTGGATAAAATATTGCTTCTCCTCTCACCTTCAAAAGATTTGGAGGAAAACAAAATTTTGAAGGGGTAAACAAACCACGAACGAAGAACGAAATTTGAGATCTCCCATCCCGTATTAATTAACAAAAATTAGAACTAGAACATTATTACATAACATGGGTTCACATGCCCCCTCAAGATGGTGCCTCTTTGGGTTCACCATTCTTGGATCGGATCCCAATTTCTTTTTATTGGACCGAATACCCGTTTGGGTTTAATGGGCTCTGATACCATATTAGATAACATGGGTTCCATCTCAAAACCAATTGGCTATGAGTGGAGTGATCCTTGTAGCTTATATATTGTGAGGTCTCCACCAATCTTTTCAATGTGGGATCCTCAACAGACATGAACTAAAAAGAAGAAAAAGGGATAAACAAAAATAACCCAAAACAAACAAACCTTGAGAGATATATCATTATTCCTCTATAAATTTCTTACATTTGAGGATGAAAATTATCTTCCTCTCTATCAACCAATCTCGTGAAGCTTTCTTTCATGGAGCCTCATTCTCTTTCGAATGTCCAATATGGTTTTTCCTGATTAATGAGGCTATTAGTTTTCGAATCCTCTCACCCCACACGTTGTCAAAATATATATATATATATATATATGACCTTTCACATTTCTCACATGTGTGTATAAATCCCCGTCTAAACGACCTAATTCTAACTAAAACTGTAATATCCTTCAAATCCTCTTCACTCCCGAGCTAATCAACCTCATTTCAAATGTGTTTAAAAATCCTTTGATTTTATTTTAGAAATCGCAGCCACATGTAATCCACGTGCAACCTGTTATTCAGTGGTAATACACATGGAGGTCAAGCTTCAGTCAAAATCCCAGTAGACCTTCTGTATTTGATGTCGAGTTGGGCATTCCATGGAGAGAAGGCCAAAGAAGGTGAGCTGAGAGTCGATTGAGAGGGGCGAAGTGCTGAGTGAATCCTTGTGTAATCTCCGGGTGTGAGTTGGGATTTCAGCTGAGTGTAATAGTCTCGAGAGTCCTCTGAGTGTTGAGCATTTGGCCTGATATTTAGCATTGCTCTGTGTGAGGTAAGTGACTGAGATTGTATATTGCCTTGTCTCTGTGTAATCGACTGTGATAAGCTGCTGCAAATTAATACGAGTGACTAAGTGGATGTAGCCTTCTCTTTCCCTTACTCTGTTCTTTATCTTCTTTAGTTCTTTGGGTTGAATCTCGATTATTAGGTTTGTCTGGAAAATATTGTTATCTGATTGTTAGTTCATTTTGGAGAACAAGTCTGCTGTCTGTTGTGAGTCTGTATTGGCTGGTTTGTCACTTGAGGCTCAACACAACCCTTTTACACATGTTACATAATAAAACTTTAATTTGACATGAATAAGGACATAATTGAAACTTATCTCAAAGTTTAGGAGCATAATGAATTGAAACCTACCATCTGTACCTACATTTGTTTTAAAACTTATCGCCACGTCACATTTTTTATTTTATTTTATCAGAGAAGTTGATGGAACGGTCCGAAGATAGAAATAAAAATTTTGAAATGATAGAAGCATAATTGAAACATGTTATAAAGTTGATGGCTATTTTATATCATTTTACCCAAAAAAAAAAAAAAAAAATGGTGATTGAACTTTAAAATAGAAAAATATGAAAAATTATAACAGAAGCATTGTAATATTACAACAAGTGGCAGATATTTCCACTTGGTCTAAAAGTTGAGGTTTGAAGAAGAATTTTGAATGCCCCTCCTCCTCTCAATGTGACAATGGAATTTTGAGAGCTGAAAACCCAATACACTAAACAAGCATATTCTTCCAATGTTACTTTGAGAAAAAGGAAAGAAAAAAATAATAATAATAATAAAGGCAGCTCTAGAAGATGCCAATTCCATTTAGAAGAAAAATGCACACAAAAAAAAAAAAAAAAAAAAAAAAAGTTTCACATTGTGATTGAGTAGTCAAAAAAAAGCCTCTGGCCCTTGAGAAAAAAGAAGAATATGGAATGTTTACACTTAAAAGAAAAGATAAAGAGCCAAACACCATCCATAATATATATTCCTTTCCCACAGCTTTGTATTAAAAGAGAAGACCTTTAAAATCTAGATTTTTATCCCCCCCTCAAATAAAGATATAATAAATAAAAGTGAGCATGAAAACTGATTCCACCCTAACCAATTTTCAAGAAAGTTTCATCTTTAATATTTGAGAATGATTTTTAAGATTTGAACATATGTATCTTTATTTTTCAAACGATACTTTTATATAAAATAATTACAAAAATATAATATTGTCTTTTTAAGTCTCATTATTATTGCTATTATTTGGATTTTTTTTTTCTTTCACTTTTACCGTCGAGCTATGCTCGCTTTGGCGCTATTATTTGGATTTGATAATAGTAATTAGAATTTTTTATATTCTATGTGACAATTATCCATGATTTTTAGAATTGACAATTGACCTAAATATTGATATCATAGAAATTATGGTTTGGCATGTGCTCTTTTGCTGTATTTAATATTATTTCTTAACTAATACTTTTATAAGTTTTGGTCACTGAAATTTGGTCCATATTTAAGGGTCCATTTGGAATACATTTTAATTTAAATGTTTTTCAAGAATGCATTTTTTTTTTAAAAAAAAAAATTGTATAAAAAATTGTTTTGAATTTAAACACCCATATGTTTGGTTACATTTTCTCACATGTGTTTCTATACTATTGTATACTAAACACTCTTTTTAAAAAAATTGGTTTCAAGTGTTTTTCTCAAAATGATTTATTTATCAATCTCATTTTTTGATAAGTCACTTTTAGTAATTGCCAAACACTAGAAATTTTTTCAAAATGAATTTTTTTTTTTCAAAATTAAACATTTGAAAAGTTAAACCAAACACACTCTAAAAGCAACAAACCAAAAAATAAAATCGTTATCAAACAAAATTAAAAAAAAAAAAAAAAAAAAAAAAAAAAAAAAAAAAAAAAAAACAGTAATTTGGTTGGTATGAAAGGAACATGAACAAATATAAAGGATGGTAAAAAGGAAATTAGGTTTAGAGGATGGAATAGGAAAGAAAATTATGAATATGGGTAAGCCGAATAATGTTCAATGGATTCAAGCGGTACGGCTCTTGTCCTCCAATCCTTCTTTTCATTCTTCACCTTAGAAGAATCATCAAACTAAAACCCTAATGAGAAAAGGAAAGAAACTACACGTAAACATTGACACAAAGTTTTGAAGAATTAGAATCTCTTGCTAAATCCATCAAACCTTCTATGTTTCTACTAAAAATTAAAAGATGTTCCTATTCATTTGGCAAACTAAATGCATGCTAACTTCGAGTATGAAGTAGATCGAATTTGTTTCTATGAACAAAGTATATATTGGTGAACCGACATGTTAGTTTAATGGTCTTTTAATTTTAAAGCATCATATTTAATAACTTTTTTTTTTTATTTTTCGAAATGGATTATTTCCTAATAATGTTCTTTTGTATTCCAATCTTTTTTTTTATATATATTATTAAAAAAAAAAAAAAAAACACACACACACATGGGCTAAAATTTTAGCCAAAATTTGAAAAACTTTTGTTTCTATGATTTGACTAAAATTTTGAAAGTGCAACAGTGAAAAGCTAGGACATGAAGAGAATAATTTAGGTAAGATCGAGTAGTTATGATTTGCTTAATATAATTTCTAAAGTCAAAGACAAAAAAAAAAAAAAAATCATTATGTAATAGGAACTTCTAAAAAGAAACTCGTTGAACACTCTGTTTAAAGAACTAATTGAACTCATGACTAAACTTAATATAATTCAATAATCAAAATATATTTTCAAATTAAAATTTATATAAAACTAACCAAATTGATTGACATTGAAGAGTTAGTAATGCGATTTTGTATTTAAAAGATGGATGAATTAACCAAATTGACTATAAACCAAAAAGTGATGTGAGTTTGCATTTGAAAGACAATGACACCATATTCTACTAGGGTTGGAGGTTTGGTAGAGTTTTTTCTTTATCTTGCTCAAAAAGGTAAAATTTTTGTCTACCATATCAAGATGGCATCTAGGGCAAAGTTGGCAACCCAAATCTGCCTGCCACAACATCACCTCACCAGTGACCCAAAAGAAGAAGAAATATTCCAATTATCTTTACAGCCCTCCAAATATTCCCAAAGCATTTGTCCTTCTGCAATGGCTTTTTCTCAAAGCCCTTCTCTTTACACTATAATAGCTCCAAACACTTCAAATTTCTCTTGCACCCTAGCCACAATTCACCTTCAGCCATGGCCACTAGTTCAAAACAACAACTAGAAGTCCATAAAGAAGACCAGACTCCATCAAAATGGAGTGTCTCTTTGGGTGAAGAGGTTTTCAGGAGATTTCTAGGGCAAGCCAACCCGACTGTGCAAAAGGTGTTCGGCGATGGCTCGTTGTTCAGCCCGTTGCTGTTCGGAAAGTTCTTCGACCCGGCTGATGCTTTTCCCCTATGGGATTTTGAGTCTGATGTGTTGTTGTCCAACCTCCGTATCTCTGGAAAATCAACGACCGATTGGTTTCAAACCGATCAAGGATACTTTCTACAAGTAGAATTACCAGGTATCTTTTTTACTTATTAAGACTTTTCTTTTCGACTCGAAATAGTAGACTACTTAAATCGTATTTGAGAGTGCTTTTAGAAATAAAAAGGTCTTTTGATATAATAATTAGAAACGTTTTTTTATAACTAGTACGTGTTTACTGAACATACAAATTGAAAAATTAAAAAGAAAACATTAAAAAATTAATAAAGAAAATGTGTGAGGGGAGAATTTGGTGAGAAAAATTCTAATTATATGGAAAGTAAACTATGGGTAAAGTGCATGATGAGAAATTGATGAGAGATTAACTAAGAAGACGGTATATATGCAAAAAAGACACTAGTGAGAGAAATTGTATGCTATGGAAAGTTAGCACATCTGGCTAACTAGATAAACTAAAAAATCTTTTTGGGTGTTTGGTATAAGGTATTACTGAAATTTTTTAAAAAAAATATATTCTATAAAATCACTTATTAAATTCTTTGATCTTCAAAATCTCCTAAATAATAACTTTTGGTTTTGGCTCTGGAAATATATATATATTTGAATTTCTTTGGCCTTTAATGTATCAAAGCTTGTATTTTTTTTTTCCAATTTCTCAAGTCTTTTCACATATCGAAGCTTTGTTCAATTTTCAGCATCACTAAACTTGAAGCAAATTCAAGCGTTTCATGATTTTCTTTGCACGGACAACAATTATTTTTACATTCAAGAATTAGAGGCTCTAAGATATAGAATATAGCTACAAGTTTGATGAGAGATATATATATAACAATACTTTTATTTTTTTTTCTTACATTTTGTTTGTATTTAATTGGAATAATGTTTGTTGATTACAAATTTTATATAACAATTATTCTTTCTAGCCTTTTATTATATAATTTAAAGTAATAATAAAATATAATTAGTAATTTAAACTATAAAAATTCTAAATAATTAAAATAATATGTCTACTTTGATAATGATAACTAAACCACAAAAAAAATTTCATTTGAATATACCAAACATTGTGACCTACTTTTTTATATTTAAAATTGAAATTTATCAAACACTAATATGATTCTTGTGATAGTTGCTTTTTCCAATAGCACAACTGCCACATATTATTTTAAAAGCTACAACATTCTCAAACGGAGCTTAATATTTTTTTTGGAGGAAACAAAAATCAATTTACAATGTATTCAACGACCCTATCACATCTCTCCTCGATTTTTTTTATCTTATTTGAAATTTAGTTTATATTTCAAAAGCATTTTTATTATTTTAGGTGGAAATACAAATTTACTTCTTATACTTTTAAGTTGGTGTCTAACCATTTTGGAGTGGGGGGATTCGAACCTCTGACATCGTGGTTGAGAGTACATGCCAATTACCGCTGAGCTAGACTCGCTTTGGCTATCTAACTGATTTGTTGACTTTAAAACCAATCTAAAAGGTTTTTGATTTTATGCCTAATAATCTCAAGTCTTAAAACTCCCTAATAGATTTTAGAATTTTCAACATTGTATTTGTATTTTAAGAATGAGATGGAAATGGTGGGAGGATAAATTTACTTTCAAGTCATAAAAAACGTAAAGAAAAGTATAGTAGAAATCTCAAACGGATTTCCCACATCGAAAGATCACCAAGAAGTTGAGTTTTTAAAATGACAGCGGAAAAGTGCAGGTTTCAGGGTGCGGGCAGGGAACGACACGCGCTAGCCTAAACCCTAAACCTTAAAATACGTGATGGGGACTTTTGCCGGCGTTTACCCCTTGTGGACCCGAAACAAAAAACGCCGATGCCTTGCGCGTGGTAAAGTTCCCAGTGGTTAATTATGCCCTTGAGGTTCGATGGTTGTGCCGCATACATCATGCTTGGTGTCTTGCGGTTACTGATTCCTCGCCTCTAAAGCACCCCTTTTTTTTTTCTTTTTAAAACTTATGTTTTTTAAAGAAGCAACCAACTAGTTTTTTTACTTTACCTTTTATTTATTACTCTCATGGCATATACTTTATTTAGGTAATTGCTTTCCACTAGTAATTTTTCTCCTAAATTTCTTTCTGCACATTTTTTATTCTTTCTTTTTTGTTGAGTACTAATTTTTTTTTTACATCTGTGGTAGGCGATTTGAACACTGTTTTATGTCAGTTGCATAATGTTCATGTTGGCCTACTCATACCATTTCTAACTAATGCCAACAAGAACATAGTTCAATTGACATAAAACTTGTACTCCCGACCAAGAGGTCAGATAATCAAATCTCCTACCCCACATGCTATCAAAAGAAAAAAAAAAACTTTTCTAACTAATATACATACACTTTCTATTATTCATTTGTGTACAAACATAATTTCTATTACTAATCTCTGTCTACCCACTTAATTGTTTTATTTTATTTTTATATTTTTATTATTTCCATTTTATTGGAATATTTTTTAAATAAATAATTAAAGTTCAAAAATAGTTGTAACTACAATAAAACCATTTTTGAAATGGTAGAACTAAAGTTAAATTACACCTTTATTCCTTGAACTTTCGTGATTGTGTCTAATAAGTCCTTGAATTTTAAAAACTTTATAATAGATCTCTGAAATTTCAATTTTGTGTCTAGGTTCCTAAGTGTCTAATAGATTCTTAAACTTTTAATTTAGTGTCAAATAGGTCCTTGACCTAGATAACATTTTAAAAAAAAATCATGAATTTGTTATATAAAAAAATTTCACTTTTATGTCTAATAGATGTGTTAGTTTTAAAAAAATGTTGAATATATCAAAGAAATATTAGACATAAAATTAAAAGTTTACAGATCTATTAGTCGCTTTTAAAGTTCAAAGACATATTAGACATAAAATTGAAAGTATAGGGATCTATTAATAATTTTTAAAGTTTAGGGACTAAACTTGTAATTTAATCTAAAACTAAGATATTAGTGTCGTATTATTGCTTTGTGGCTACTATTATTATCGAAGTATTAATAGGAGTTATTTTCGTACAAGTAATTCTTGTGAAAGCATATTTCAAAAAGAAAATAAAAAAGTTGTCCACTCTCAAGTACATCCAATAAGTGTTTAAGCTAAAAGCAGTTAATAAAACATCCGCTATTTAATTTTTAGAAGTAAATGGTTTTCCATATATTTTTATCCCTCTCTAAAAAGGGTGATAAATTATAGTCGAGAGAGATATTTGAAGTATAGGAAGTACTTTTAACTTTGATCATGGTTAAGAGCATTCTCAAACATTTATTTTGCAGAGAGTTGAAGTTGAAAGGATGATAAAGAGAATAGATTTTAATGGTGAATTATGTATCAACTACAATTTAAAAAGACTTCCAAAGGCCTTCAATTCTGTGTTGCTACTCATATACAAAATTTGAAAAAACACACAGAAGCTTGGAGAAACTCAATGCAAATCTCCATAGAGGATGGGAAGATCTTAGAGATAAGTGGTCAGTTGAAGCATCAACAGCAGCAGCAGCAACAAAGAGAAGGCAAGCCGATCGTCGATTGGCGACGTGTCAATTGGTGGGAGCACGGATACGTTCGGCGACTCGAGTTGCCCGAAGATGCCGATTGGCCTAGAATGGAGGTCAGTTTGAAGCATGATATGATCATCGAGATCAAGATTCCCAAGTCAGAAATCAATCGAGGAAGTGTTGAATCAAAGAGCAAAGATTCTGATCAAGATGCGTAATTAATTAAGTTGAGCAGTTTCCAATGAAAATGTTTAACTGAAACACACACATAATTTACATATGCTCCGTACGTGATTATTGTGACAAAACTTAATTGAAAGGCATGGATCTCAAATATGTGTATGTTGCTGACCAAGTTATATGGATCATGAGAATACAAACACTCTTCAAAATGTTTAGTAATGTATACAATTTCATTTCTAACCACAAATCAATTCTTCATCTGCTTACATTATTCATTTGCTTTTAGATTATTCTATTCAAAAAGTTCCAATGACCTTGCTTCGGTTTTTCGTGTATAATTTTCTCACATTCCTTATCAAAACGGAGCTGATGAGGATGCATTTGAAAGCTAACTCAGAGAAGAAGAGAGCACAATTAGTTTCATGGTTAAATGAAATCTATAACAAATGTGTTAAGAAACGATTACCTTGTGTGCTGTAACCAACAAGCTCCAAAAAAAATGAAATCTCCTATGAAGAAAAACATAAGTTCACAGCAGTCCATATAAATAGAGATTTGATCTCTTGTATTCAGTTTAAGACAGAGAAATTTTGAGTGAGAAAACTTGCCTTGTAATCTTGCAAACTTTGATAGAGAATTCGAACAGCAGCTCCTTTCAAGTGGACGTATGCCTTGTTGCCGAACCACTTAATTCTTGTGTTTTTCTTCTCTTTTGTTCTCTTCTTTGCTGCTCTCAGGATATTTTTGGTTTTCTTCTTCGTTTACAGAGTGTTCTCTGTGTTTTGGATAATTCTTTGGTTGAATGATTTGGGATTGAGAACAAATTGCATGTGAATAGTTGAGTGCTTTGGATGTAGTTTCGTGTGTATGTGGGTTTTGCAACACGTGGCCAACACTTTTAGTGGTATTAGAGCTAGAGATTTCAACCAAGAATCAAGTTCTTGAATCAAGAATGGCAGTGGCTAGGTATGATATTGAAAAGTTTGATGGAAAAGGGGACTTTGATTTGTGGAAGGCTAAGATCAAAGCAATAGTTGGACAGCAGAAAGCAATCCATGGCCTAATCGACCCATCTAAACTTCCTACCACTTTATCCGAAGAAGACAGAGAGACAATGAATCAGATTGCTTATGGAGCTTTGATTCTTAACTTGAGTAATAATGTTTTGAGACAAGTTATTGATGAAGAGACTCCTTTGAAGATTTGGAAGAGGTTAAATACTCTTTATGAAACTAAGGATGTCCATAATAAAATGTATTTGAGAGAAAAGTTTTTTACTTTCAAGATGGACCCTGTAAAAACTCTATCCGAGAACCTTGATGAGTTCAAGAAAATGACCTCTGAGTTCAAGAACCTAGGGGAAAAAATATGAGATGAAAATGAAGTCTTTGTGCTATTGAATTCACTACCAGAAGCTTATAAAGAGGTGAAAACAACATTGAAGTATGGAAGAGAATCCATAACTACTGATGTCATAGTTTTAGCCATAAGAACCAAGGAGTTGGAGTTACAATCTCAGAAAAAGGAGACCTCAGAAGGTCTTTTTGTCAAAGGGAAATCAAAGAACAGAGATAACAAGTAACACTTTGATCAAGACAAAAATAAGACCAAAATAAAATGCAATTATTGCCATAAAGAGGGGCAAATAAAAAGGGATTGCTACTCCTTGAAAAGGAAAAACCAGCATCAAAGACAAAAGAACACTACAAGAAAAATTGCATAACTTGACGCTTTTGGAATTTCAAATGTTAATACTCTTGACGCTTTTAAAAGCGTTGAGAGAACCACTGTCAAGATTAAGGTATCGAAAATGTGACAAACGAGAAGCGTCAAGACATCTTTTCCTTGATATATTGTAAACGTCAAGAATATTAAATTTTTGACATTTATGAAGCGTCATGTATGTAGATTTCTTGACAGTTATTACATATCATATTTGTTAAAACTTGACAGCTCTAACATGTCAAATGATACTTTATCTTGACATTTCAGAAATGTCAATTGAAAAAGTTGTTGACACAATTTACATGTGTAAGTTTGTTAGTAATTTTTTTTTTCAATTATAATAGTTGTTCCCTATTATCTTGAATTTCCTGCGTTGCATTCCAACAATTTGATATATTGATCAACCAAATAAAGAATACACATTCAAGACCCATCAACCAAATATCCGCCAATAACTTCAATTAAATATCTTCAACATTACAAAAGTATCAACCTCCATATGAACAATTCCCAAATTACAATTATCAACTCATATGAACAATTCCAAAAATGACAAGACCTATCAACTCCATTTGGACAATTCCAAAATCAAGAACTTTACACCAATTTCCACCATATGTTCAAAATTACATAATACCTATCTCCACCATAAGAACTATTTACAACATGTCCTAATCACTCATAATCCTTGAATTAAGCAGAACACTTTAATAACATCCAAAGGGGCTGAAGATGCAGATTTGTGCTCACCATTTTGCTGGTCAAAACTAAGATGTGCCGCAACCATGTTCATGGAACGTAAGTCATCACTTCAACCACCTACAAACAAAATATTAAAGAAGAGAAAAACTTCTGGTTTATAAAGTGAAACTTCAAACATACATTTATTTGCTATGCCGAAGAGAAAAACTTCAAGTAAACAACCTACGTTAAAATATTGAATAATCAAATTCAGCAAATATTACATACAAATTGTCTCATAAAACACTAGCTCTCATCTCTAAAAACAATTTTGATATCACCCCATACAAGTTTTGAGAATACCTTGATATCATAAAATTAGATACAATATTATCTTTCACAGTTGTCTCATAACAAAGCAAGACAACTTCTTCTATTCTTCCTAGTTTTGGGTAACAATCAATTTTTAAGCTAAGTACAAAAATGCTAAAAGTAAAACAAAGTTTCATAACATGATCATGGAGCAGAGTTGCAAGATAACTATGAAGTTCAGCGTTCAGAGTTGAGCATTAACTAACAATAGTGGCATAAGTAAAACAGTTGGGTCTAACATGAGTTACCAACATTTTCTTTAACATCATGATGACATTACATTTGGAGTACAAATCAACAATTGCACTATTCAAATATAAGGTCTATTCAAAACAAATTTTAACAATCTGGGAATGAATCTACAAGTTAAATCCAAAAGTAAATTCAGTGTCTTTAGCACAAGAATTAAAAGTAGAGCAAAGAAAATATTTGGTCAATTTTGCTCCTAAGCTGCACATTATGCAAAGTAACCCATTATCAAAGAAATATGGATAAACTCATAATAATAGATAAGAAAGTTCATCAAACAAATATCAAGCAAGATATATAGACAAATCAATTTACAAAAGAAGTATACATTCGTTATTTGCATATAAATCATTCCAGAGGGTATTGATTTACTCTAGAAGGGGAAAATTCCACCCTAAATCATAATCAAGGCAACAACAAGAACAAAACTACACCCATAACGACATACATATAGGGAACCCAAAATTTTTCCTTGCACCTGAAAATAAGAATATACACTTCTATGGCCATAACGAGACAGACCTCGCATACACAAACCAATCACAACTCCAACAAACATTTAATCCCATCCTCCATTATCTTAACACCAAGGCAAACCATAGATTATCCAACCAACCATGCAAAAGTAAATATGTCATAGTGAATATCGAGATTATCACATATTGACATGCCTTGAAACGAAGCTCATCATGCCCATTTAAATTCCACAAGCAAAGACTAATGCATAAAGATTAACCAACCAACCATCTTAAACCTCAAGGAGAAAAATATACTAAAATGAGAGAAACCAACCAAAAGCCACATACTCAATTCACCAACACAGTCACAGGCCAAAATCATAATAATTTTTCCAAATAGCTACTTACCTTGGCTAAACCAATTCTTGATAAATATTAACCAATTTCCTTAACTCCATGACTTTAAGCAAGCTACACAACATGGAAAGAGAATTCTCAAGTAAATAAAAGTTGAAATCAAACATTCAACCATGAGCAATTCCTTTTGGGGATTAAGCGCCCAAAACTTACCAAAAACAGAACCTTAGGCTTGCTGTCCAGGTTCCAATTTCGCTCCAAAACGACGATTAATCCTTCAAATGCTATGGGTACCTTGAAACTGGAAGCTAAAACCAATGGGTATTATTCTAAATATCAAAATCAACCTGAAACTTGCTAAAAATTGCTTACCCACAGCTAGAAACAATGGAAACCAACCCAAATTGCAACAGCTCGCTCCTACACTGCTCCCTCGCCGGAATCACCTAAACGCCCACAAACTAGTTGATGGTCGAGAGAGAAGGATTGAGAGACAAAACCCACGAAAAATGGAAGAAAAATCGCGAGAATAATGTCGAAACTCACCTGTCGCAGCTGCTGAAGAAAAGTCACCGGACTGTACTGCTACCGTCGCCGGACTGCTTGCTGTGGCCGGAGAAGACAACTGCTGAAGGGGAGGGTCGCCGACGACGAGACACCACACTGAACGGCAACTCAAAAACCCCCCAAAAGGCTGCCCAAAACGTGGAGGAGAGGAAGGTGGCTGCTGAAACGTGAAGGAGAAGAAGATAAGGAATTTAGGGCTTGGTCTTGGCTACAATTTCCTCCTTATTACAAAATTGCCATTAAATCACAATTAACTATTTTTACTCCAATTAATACTATAATTGAGCCCCTAAATACAATTTAATTAGCCAAGCTTACTCAAATGAACTATAATTTGAGAAATTAATACTTCCTTGAATTTAGAGACGTTACAATTAGGGTTTTCGATTTTTTCTAAATAAACGATTTTATCACCTAGGTAAGTAATACTTGACATTTAAAATGTAGCAAGTAAATTATTATAGTTCTCGAAATTTTAAAAGTGTCAAGTATTTTGTGGCGTGCAACAAAATCTGAAAAACTCCGTCAAACTCCGTGTTTTTAAATTTTTCTTGACATTTTTTTGGTTAAAAAAATGCAAATTCTTGACATTTTTTTTAGAAAATGTCAACTAATATAAAATCTCAAGTGTCAAGTAATGCAGTTTTTCTTGTAGTGGAAAAACAAGCAATCCGAGGCCTCAGTTGGTGAAAATTCGATTACCTATTCAAATGCTCTTGCAACTACAGGTGAATGTAGTAACCAAACAGCCTATAGGAGAAACACGATTGGGTAATCGACTCTGGATGTTCCTTCCACATGACACCACATCTAAAGGAAGGTTTAGTACCTATAAAGAATGGGATGGAGGAATGGTGTACATGGGAAACAATAATACTTGTAAAGTAGTTGGGATTGGATCAGTCTCTTTGAAGCTAAAGGATGGTTCAATCAAGCTACTAAGGAATGTGAGACACATTCCCAACCTAAAGAGAAATTTGATTTTTTTTGGGTATGCTTGACTCCATTGGCTGTAAATATGAAGGAAGTGGAGGAACTATTGAAATTAAAAAAGACTCCATAACAATCCTAGTTGGCATCAAAATAAATGGGCTCTATGTAGTGAAGGACGTTGAAATGGTACAAACAACATTATTAGTCACTGATCAAGACCAAACAGAGAGTGACTTATGGCATAAAAGGTTGTCTCATATAAGTTCTAAGGGGCTACAAGTGTTGTCTAAACAGGGGATACTTCCTCCAGGTGTTGGAGATAATATGAATTTTTGTGAACATTGTGTAGTTGGGAAGGCCAAGAGGCAAAGTTTCTCAAAATCACAGCATTCAACAAAAGGAATTCTGGAATATATACATTCTGACCTATGGGACCAGCATCTACAAATTCCCTAAGTGGCTCGAGGTATTTTTTATCCTTTATTGATGACTACTCTAGAAAAAGCTGGATTTTTTTCCTAAAAACCAAAGACCAAGCTTTTGAAAGGTTTAAAGAATGGAAAAACATGATTGAGAAACAAACTAATGAAGCCATTAAATGTCGACGAACTGATAATGGACTTGAATTTTGTAATGAACCATTTGATTCTTTTTGTAAGTCCCATGGTATTGTAAGGCATAGGATCGTAAGGCACACTCCACAACAAAATGGTGTAGCCGAGAGGCTAAACAGAACCATCATGGAGAGAGTAAGGTGCCAGCTATCCAATGCCATGTTACATGATAAGTATTGGGCTGAGGCAGCATCTTATACGATCTACACATTAAATAGATGTCCATATACATCTATTGAGTTCCTAACACCAGAAGAAAAGTGGTATGGCAAGCCACCTAAGCTACAACATCTCAAGGTATTTGGATGTGTTGGTTATGTGCATCAAAATAATGGAAAACTTAAGCCTAGAGCAGAAAAATGTATGTTTTTGGGCTTTACAGAAGGTGTGAAGGGTTATAGACTGTGGCATCCTACAGGAAAACGGTGCATCATGTAACGCCCCAGGTTTTTCAACCACTAGCCCAGCGACGCTACTTCAACTCTAAACCCTTAACCACGACTCATGAACCATTTTAAACCGAATGTACCGAAAATTTTGGCAGCATAACAGCGTAAAACTGGCTAATTCAAAATTTTTCAACACCTGATAAACAACAAAACACCTCTAAACATTCAACCCAACTCCACCAAACTACTTTTCAGATTGCACAACCTAACTTCTCTATACGAGTCAGGTCTCGTAGCAACAAGCGTAAGTAAAACATGCACAGATCACTTTAATAACTCCACTTTTATTAATACTAGCAACTCACCCCAAAAGAATACTAACTAAACACCTTTTATTCTTTCATTAAGATTAACAACAAGGCTAAACCACAGATTAACAAAACCTAAACATCTCAGGTGAATCTCTCACCATAACAAAAACAACAATTAAATAAACCAAAGCTAGCCTACTCAAAGCATAGCAAAAGGAAACTCAAACTTCCTAAGATTCTTATTCGAGGTTCTCCTCATCACCAAGGTCTAGCTCATCATCCAAACCTGCAACATCTAAAATGTTGGGGGAAGATGGGGAAGGGGGTATCAGTACAACCGTGGTATTGGTAAGCAGCTCACACTTACCAAGTCACACACAACAAACAATACAACCAACATACATCTCACACGCATCCAACATGCTTATAAACATGTTTTTAAGCCACAATCTATCAACATGATTAAAAATAATAAACAACCATACAAATGCATCTCACACTATGCAACGCACGCACTAGACACTATATGATTTTCGCGTCATGCTCCGCAACTACATGATTTCCGCGTCATGCTCCGCAAATACATGATTTCCACATCATGCTCCGCAATTTACATGATTTTCGCGTCATGTTCCGTGCCTACCCCACATGAATTCCACGCCATGTGTTGAGCCACTCTTACGTGATTTCCGCGTCACGCTCCGCATTCACACCCACGTGATTTTCGCGTCACGCTCCGCTACACATGAATTCCGCGCCATGTGTTGCACCTCACACCCGACTCATGCTACACACCACCATGCAACATGCAAGCCAGACTCAAACGTGCTTAACCCGACACCCCATCATGCTTAACATCCAATCATGCCCATCTCAGGCAACGCAAAAGATACATTTCATGCTTCACACAAGCACTTTAGCGATTGCGACACAACAGATACAGTTCATGCTCATCACAAGCAATAAATCAGTACATGCTTATCTCAAGCAACATAAGCAGTACATCTCAGCAGTTCATACATTGCATAAATATATTAGAAAAGCAAATAACAAACAAACATGCTTCACGCAGTCAAACAAAACTTAGTAAGTAGAAACTTACAATAACGCTTCTAATTTACCAATTGATGTGGAATTTTCCTACTGCAAGTGTACGGGTCAAGTTATAATATAATGAATGTGAAATTCGAATGTCGTCCTCTGGATTGGTTTCTAATCAATTTTAATTACCGGAAATACTCTTGTCCAATTTTATTTAGGGATCCGAATTAAGTGAGAATGAAATTAAATCAAACACAAAACAATGCAAAAAGATGTGACAACTAATGAGAACAATGGTCTTAGGGATGTGATTTCACCAATTGGGATTATGAATTAATTAACGGATTATCAACATGCTATGATTCATAAATCTTGGGAAACTAAAATCACACATATCTCTCCCGAGCATACATGATTCTCCCACATGCAATTGAACCCAATATCCCTATCTAAATTCAATAAACATGCAAGGCATTAAGGATACCCTTTTTAGCTTAGCGATTTCTAGGATTAATTATTATCTCCTGATCTCTAGCTAAATCCTAGTTATGCATAATGATTTCTAAGCTAAATCCTCTCTCCCGAGTTAGATTTAAGCACAAACAACATTCAATTCATGGCCGATAAATCGAAAGCATTAAACATACATTATGCATAATTGAATCAATAACATAAATCCATAACATCAATCCATAATTGCCCCAACGGCTACATCAATCCCTAAGAGTAAAGACCTAGCTAATCATACAACGCGTTACAATATAGCTACGATCTAAAACAGCAGTAAACACTAACTAAAGTAAGTGAAAGGAGAATTAAACTCTATGTAGGCCGAGACCGAACGTCCCCGTCACGATCCCCACGAACAATGGGTCGATTTCCACTTTGCTCTCCCTTAATCAGCTCCAAAGGCTCTGTTTTTGCTCTGTTTTACGGCTCCAAGGTGTCCAAAAGAAGTCCCCCAAAAAGCCCTAATCGAAAATTATAAATAGGATGAAATTCTGTCGTAGCGTCGAGACGCTATAGGGATAGCGTCGCGACGCTATCGCCTGCCGCACATTCTGTTTAAGGGAATTTCGAGAGCGTCGAGACGCTAAGGTCGCAGCGTCTCGACGCTGTGAGCTGTTGCCGCCTAATTCAGATAAGGAAAGGCAGCGTCTCGACGCTGGTCTGCGGCTGACCCTATTTTGACTTTTTCTTCTTTGATTCTTTTCTCATTCTTTGACCTCTTTTCGCCCCCAAACATCCAATTGGCTCCAATATTAATTTCCTACAAATACAACATGAAAATGCATGAAATTTGGCCAATAAATATAAAAGACTAGCTAAATAAATTAGGGAAAAATAGCTAGCTTATGCTCGCTATCACCAATCAAGGCGACTCCCGCACCAAGCTCCACAAGCACCTCGAACTACAACTAAGATACTATCCATCAAAAAACTAATCTAGAAGAGAACACCCTAATACATGCTACTAATTAGCGGCCAAAACCACTTTACTAAGCTCACTTCTTTGTTGGACGGCCTTCCAAAATCCCTCAAATTAAAAACCCAAAACCTTTAGACCAAGGGCAACCATGTCTAAGGCACAACGAGCAATGGGTATTCTCTAAATGACCCTATTCAAGGCTTTTCAGCCACTGGACAGCAAGCAAATGACTCACATAAAGCGTTCTAAGAACTCCTAAGGATTGGGCAACGTTACTAAGCCTAAGATAATTAATGACGACCTATTTGACATGCTTTTTAAACTATGAACAAAAAGTAGAACTCATTAATCTCATGATGCAAGAACCTACAAGGGTTGCACAAAACTAACTAGACGACAACACTTGATGGGCATTGATACTACATGCTTTTAAACCACATACAACAACAACGACCCATTTTTATACATATTCTAGGACCTATAAAGGTTGGGCAACACTTTAAGAGCCTAAATAACTATTGGGTAACGATATATTATGCTCCTAAGGCTAGAACATCTGATGGGCAACACAACTTGAAGCTATCAAACTAGGGACAGCGATGAAACTTACCCAAACGGACCCGCTTTCACGCTAGACGGGTTATACTAACCTCGAACAGCGTGCTAGAATGCTCCTAGGGCAGTGGGTATTCAAGCTCGCAACGATTCGAACCCAATCGACTACTTAGACGGCGCTGCAGAACAGAAATTTCATCACCAACTAAGATTTCCAGCACATAAATAATATGGGTAAATTAATCTAAACATCATCCAAGCATGGGTGAGTGCTTAAAATTACCGAAATCGTTAAACGACACCATAATGACCCAGAACAGAGCGAAAACTGTAGGGATAAAAACCCTTGCGCAGCGGAAACTTATCAGAGATCCGACGCAAATTAAATAACTATAGAAATACTAATACGAAGGCAAAAATACAACAACAATAATCTAATTAAAACATGTTGTACATGGCTATAAAACATGCTAATTTTTAAAGAAAAACCTATAGATCTAATCTAAAAATGATCCTAATGATCAAGGGAAAAAAGGTACTTACTTTACGTTGAAGTCTGGATCGAATTTCACCTTTTCCTTGCCAAGAAACGGAAATTGCAGCAGCCCAAGAACACCTTTCTTGCTAGAGAATTCACCACAAGCACCACCAAAAGAATACACCGGTATTCTCACTTAAGATCTAGCGTTGGTTGCTTGTGGGAGCAAAAGCTAAGGGATTTTTTAGAGAATTATGGTCTCTGTAATCTTGGAAAAAACGCAGAGAATGAGAGCTATTTGCGTGAAAGCTATTTGGGATTATCGAATAGAGAGTGATGATCTAACGGATGAGAACTACCCACTCCTAAAATAACTCCCTTTCACGCGTGGGACTAGGTTAGTGGAAGACCGTATTTTTAATCATTTAACATAACTGATAAAAATAAATTAATTAATAAAAATTATTAATTAATTAATTAAAGTAACATTTAATTTAATTATCATTTATATAAAACACATTTATATAAATATTCCACATAACCTATAGTTTTAATGCAATTAAATTAAATTAAATTAAATTAAATTAAATTAAAACAAATAATTAATTAATTCACCAATTAAATAATATTATAATTAAATATCATATATTTAATTATATTTCTCTCAAATAAACTATAGTACTATTGTGCATCCAATGTACATTAATTATAACCTATAGTTTTAATATGAATCAAATTCATATTTTAACTTAATATTCGAACCCTTTCGAATATTCAATTCTCCCTTAGAAATTTACCTCACGCCCTTAGTGAGCTATCGGTGGGACCTAATGGACCTACAGATCAGAAGCTCCAACGATATGAGATTAATTGGCTAAACTCATTAACCAAGTTAATCAATGTTCGTTAATTGTGGTTCACTCCACTAAAGAACCACAGCTGCACTCTTCTCACTCAGATATATTTCTGTGTCCACGGATATCGACCAATAACAGCAAGTCAGTCCTTCACATGTGTTCATACCCCAACTAGGTCAAATTACCGTTTTACCCTTAGGTTACCTCTACATCCTTAAGTACCAGTGCTCCTCTAATGAACAACCTGTTTGAGGTCCAACCTACAAATAGAAATCCCTCTCGTGCCATAGAGAGGGCAGGGCCCTTTGTTCAAGTCCCGGAAACACCACTTAAAGGAACACACCTCTACTTACCCTAAAGTTGAGAATGAGTGAATTCCATCTTGTGTGATTATGTTCCCAGCTCCTTACTCGGTCTTGTCCCCAAAATGGTAGGCATATTGAGTCGGCTTGCAAGCCACTCTCACCCATACAAATCAAAGGACAATCCCTCGTGAACAGGAGTCCATAATCCACTCAGGATTGAGACTAAGTTGACTAGGTCATCCTAGTGAAATAGAAACCTATCTAGTCAACGGTGTTACAGCTAGTGGTTAACTATTTCGCGGTCCGATCTTATGCAAACTCATTGCACAGGATACCCCCACTCGCATGTCCTCTACACGTACGCGTTGAATCATCGTGTTTGTATCATAATACAAAGCGGTTCGTATCCATAGAGTCACCAGGATAAGGTACCCAGCCACCCTATACTATAGACCCTTTAGGTTGTAACTTGAACAGCGATTCCCGTATGTCCCCACATACTAGTTCAACTCTCATACTAACAGCCAAGGATGTTCAGTTTATTGGATTAGGGTTATTTAGGCAAGATACAATGCAAACAATAATGAATAATACATGAAATATTATTTTATTAATGTTCTGTTAAATGTTTACATTTACTATCCACGAGTTTTAGGGCATAAAACCCAACAAAAACACCGCTGAACAGAGGCGAATCTGATTGAACAAAGCGAATGAAGGTTAGATCGAGCCTTAAATCAACTAGAACGAGGGAAGAGAAGCTTACCCACAGAATTTCTTTGGCCGAACAACGCAAAAGAGAGGGAGATCTGAACCACGAAACCCACGGGGAGGAAGACCCACAAAGAGAAAATCGCGAAGAGAGGGAAAACGAACGAGAGGTGGCGGTGCACGGCTACACGACGGTGGCGCAACACGAGAGGGAGAGAGAGATCGTGACTATGGAAAGAGAGACCGCAAGCGAGAGAGAGACCCGCGAAGAGCTAGGCGACGCGACGGGCTGGATGGCAGAATGGGACTCAGGCGTCGGCGCTACTCGATGGCGGCGACGATCGAAACTCTGGCGACGGCGGCAGCTACACACACGATAGAGGGGGTTGACGACCAAGAGGGAAAGAAAGAGAGGAAGAGAAATGGCGGCTATGGCTTTCTTTTTTCTTTTCCTTTGAATTTCTTTTCTTTTTCTTAAACCCATAAAACCAACAACCCAATAATAGGATTACCAAGAATAGAACTCCAACTTAAATCCCTTTGATTTAGCGTCGAAATTCAACGCACAAAACAACCTTATAACAACGGTAACTTGGAATTAACGAACTTTTGGGAGGAATTTAATTATTTTAATATCATGCTTAGTTCTGAAAATAACCACCCAACATCATGGTATAAAATTAATAACTCCATAATACAAGTCCAAATTTAATTTGACTAAATATATGGAATTTAAATACCCAAAATGCACGGGGTGTTACACATCAATAGTAGGGATGTTTTTAGAGAGCAAGAGATATTCATGCTCCAACAAAGTTCAGAAGATAGCACCCTAACTAACCAAGACACTAGAATTGAGGTGGAGCATAATTTGTCTCCTTTAATTCCAGAAACAGAAATTGAAAGTCCACAAGAAGAAGTAGAGATGATAACTTGCAAAAAGCAAGTTATTTGTCCTCTAAACTTAGACTAAAACAAGGCCAAAAGAAACAATGATGTGTTGCTTCAGCGCATAAAGAGGGAAAAATGTGATAGTTTTATGCGGCGAGATGTATTCATGTATGCGGTGTGAAATTATATAATATAGGGCACTAACGCAACTAATTCGGTTGTTTTTCAAGTATCTTCTTAGCGCAGACACACATCTCAAGATGATCAAGAAACAGATAAGATAAAGACAAGCGCTGACACAACCAACGCAAGTGGGCGGAAAAAGGGGAGAAAAAGCTAAAGCAAGTTGCCTAATGATGATTAACGCAAGTTGCTAATTACTTGGAGAAGCAATCTTCCCTCACCTATAAATAGAAGCCAAAATCAAATGTCAGGATCATCCTTGATTCATTTTTTCTTTTGCTCAAAAGAGAGAAGAAGGAAGATCAACAGAGAAATCGCAGAGATCTGTGATTAGGAGCAATCTTGCGTTTGTAATGTTCTATTTCATGATGTCTTGTTTTGCTAGCATGAGCTAAATTCTTCTTCAAGGCTTAGTGCAAGCACCTCATGCGGTGATAGGCATATTTTGTAAGCGCATATTTTGAGTTAAACGAAACATTAAGTGCTTTCTATTTAGTTGCGATACTATTTTCATTACTAACTCCCGCTTGGCCAGCTGGATGCGGTAGCAGCATGCTAAATCCCTGACAGGTAACACATGCAGACATCTCTAAGTAGAGCAAGTTAGCGCATGTCATGTAGTCTTGGTAGCGTTAAAACACTACCGCTAACAGATAGTGCACGCATGAGCTTAGACTGTGTTGTGACTAACGCAGTCCCTTGTAAGTTTTAGAGAACTACGCCTAAAGCATAAAACTAGTCAAATAATCTCTTGATAGTTTTATGCCAGATGCAAATGAGTACCGGAAGGGAAACTTATGATATTTTCTCACTTAGGCATTAATGGATCAATTAATCAAAGTATGCGCTACAAGGTTAATATAAACGCATGAGGTTGCAACCGCAATAGCCTTGATTATTCTCCTTATAAATTTTCCTTTCATTCTCGTCGCATGTGTTGTTTTTATGCAAACAATCACTCTTTAAATATATCAAATCTTTTTATTCTTTTAAATAATATCATACGTTCTTGAGTTTAGATCGGTAAATATTGTTAAAAGACTTTGTGAATATCCCTTCCCTGAGGAATCGACCCTGAACTCACCAGGTATTACTTGATTAAAGTCAATTTGTGCTTGGATTGATTATTATCTACGACAATATTTTTGATTATACTAAGACAACTGACAATCAATCAAGAGACTCAAGAAGAAGAAGAGGAAGCCACTGAATCAGACACTGAACAACAAGATCTTCATAATTACTCACTTGCTAGAGATAGACAGAGAAGGAATATTGTCCCTCCTTCAAGGTTCAGTGAAGCTGATTGTATTTCTTTGGCACTCAATGTTGCAGACACATTGAATATTGAAGAACCTATCAGCTTTGAAGTTGCTGTAAATGGCCCTAACAGTAGACGATGGATTGAAGCAATGAATGAGGAAATGCGATCCCTAGAAGAAAATGAAACATGGACTCTAAAACCTCTCCCTAAAGGCTACAAACCCATTGCATCTAAGTGGATCTACAAAGTAAAAGAAGGCATTTCAGGAGTTTTGAAACCTAGATTCAAAGCTAGGTTGGTGGCCAAGGGATACACTCAGAGAGAAGGAATTGACTACTCAGAAGTTTTCTCCCCTGTGGTGAAGTTAACCTCTATAAGAATGTTGTTGTCTTTTGTAGTGCAACATGATTTAGAGTTGGATCAGCTTGATGTTAAGACGACTTTTCTACATGGATACCTATATGAGGCAATCTACATGAAACAACCTATGGGATACATCAAAAGGGATCAAGAAGAGCTAGAGTTTGCTTGCTGAATAAATCTATCTATGGTCTAAAGCAATCACCTACATGTTGGTACCAGAGGTATGATGATTTTGTATCTAAGATTGGATTCCTAAAGAGCTCATTTGATAGTTGTGTATACATCAACTCAAAGTCTTTCAATCAAAGTGTGTTTCTCTTGCTATATGTGGATGATATGTTACTAGCAGGGAAAACTAAAGAAGATCTAAACAAGGTCAAATCATTGTTGAAGAAAGAGTTTGATATGAAAGACCTAGGTGAATCTAAGAAAATCTTAGGAGTGGATATTATCAGAAGAAGACAAGAATCCTCTCTCCTAATCAGTCAAGCTAGTTACTGTGAAAAGATCCTAAAGAGATTTAGAGTGGATGATGCTAAAGCAGTCACTACACCTTTGGCTCATCACTTTAAACTATCAGCAGCAAACTCACCTATTGAAACAGACACTGAACATCAAGCTTATATGTCAAAGGTGCCTTATTCCCAAGCAGTGGGCATTCTAATGTATCTAATGGTTTCAACTAGACCGGATTTGTCTTATGCTACAAGTTTGGTAAGTAGATACATGTCAAATCCTGGTAGAAGGCATTGGGAGGCTGTAAAATGGATCCTAAGGTACCTAAAGGGTACTAAGCAGGTCGTTCTACACTACCAAAACAATAAGACAACAGAAAATGAAGTTTTTGGGTATGTTGATTCAGATTTCGCAGGTGACTTAGACAAAAGAAGGTCACTATCAGGCTATTTCTTTCTACTCGACCAAAATTTGCTAAGTTGGAAAGCCACATTACAACCAGTGGTAGCACTTTCAACAACAAAAGCAGAATTCATAGCCCTTTCTGAAGCAATTAAAGAAGGAATTTGGCTTAAAGGCTTGTTACATGACTTTGGAATTAAACAAGCTACTGTAAGAATATATTGTGATAATCAAAGCACAATTTATTTGTCCAAAAACCAACAATTTCACAATCGGACAAAGCATATCGACATTAAATTTCATTTTGTTCGAGAAGAAATAGAAAAAGGGGAAGTCGAAGTGTTAAAGGTACATACCGAAGATAACGCTGCTGATGTACTGACCAAACCACTATCCTAATTGAAATTCACTCGTTGCCTCGACATGGTAGGGTTTTTCCTACCTGAAAAGGGATAGAAATCAATGGTGAAAGGAAGGAAGGGAGCTACATACAATCAGATCTTGTTGATTACAAAGGTGGAGAATGTTAAGAAACAGTTACCTGGTGTGTTGTAACCAACAAGCTCCAAAAAATGAAATCTCCTATGAAGAAAAACATAAGTTCACAACAGCCCATATAAATAGAGATCTAATCTCTTGTATTCAGTTTAAGAGAGAGAAATTTCGAGTGAGAAAACTTGCCTTGTAATCTTGCAAACTTTGATAGAGAATTCGAACAGTAGATCCCTTCAACAGTGGACGTAGGCCTTGTTGTCGAACCATTTAATTCTTGTGTTCTTCTTCTCTTTTGTTCTCTTCTTCGCTGCTGATAACTCTCCAAAGGGGAGTTATTTAGGCCTTAGTTTTATAATGATTTGTGTGTCATTTGTGCTAAATAGGGTTGCTTTTAGATGAATATTGCATGTTCTAACTCATTTGGAAGAATGGATGCTTTGGAAGTTATTTTGTGTAGAATATATTGTTGAGCGACTTGAGGGAGCAAAATCTGCGATCCAGCAAAGCAGGGAGCAAAACTGCCACGTCACAGCTCGTTAGCCATTTTAATGAACTGAAGTTACTTAAGCTATTTTCGGATTTAAGAAGCAAGGAGAGCCATCCACGTGTCTAGGACCTAATTTGAGCTTGTCTTCATTCTATAAAAGGGAAGAGCCGTTCAAGTCAAATTCATTCCACTCTTGGGGAAGAGATCATTTCTCATTTCCATCATTGGGAGCCGAATAGAGGAGAAAGATTGGAAACTTCAAGAAGACCATCAATTATGGATTTGACCAAGGGAATTAATATTTTCTTGTAATTTCTTGTAATTATGGATGCACATACTCAGATTGTAGTGTGTGTTATCATGAGTGTTATGAACTAAATTTCTTTAGGTGTTGGTTAGGAGTCATGTAATTATCGTGCCTTATTCTCTATGCAATATATGTTGATTTGATGCATCTTGATTATTTGTTGTGCTTATTTATATTTTGTGCCCGTTTGGCCAGCCAGTATGAATACAACTTCTTAGTTTCAAGGATAATTTGGGAAGTTTGTGACATTTAATCATACTAGATCATTGTGTATTGGTGAACGCCAGTGACTGAGCTAGGGATAGCCAGTTGCCTAGTGCTTGATCGGTAGTGCGTCATTGGAGTTGAAACACATTCTAAAAAATCCAGAGTTCCGGGAGGATCCTGCTAATAAGACTGCAAGAGTTTTGCCTAATCAATAATATTGCTAGAGCATCTTTAAAAACAATTACTAAATCCTGACCAACGCCTGTTTCTAATCTGTCTACTTTATTTGTTTACTTTCTGCTCTGTCATTTCTTTTGCTTTAGCATTTTATCAAAATCAATCATTTTAATCACTTTCGAAACCATTAAAGAGTTACACAAAATAGATAAAGTGAGAGCTATTCAAACCCTAGATTCGATAAATACTCATTACTTGTTGCGGATTGTGTATGCTTGCACAGTGTTCTAGAGTTTATTTTTACTTCATTTTTACCCACTCTGGAAATCCAACACCTGCTCTCTGGGTATTTTTGGTTTTCTTCTTCGTTTACAGAGTGTTCTCTGTGTTTTGGATAATTCTTTGGTTGAATGATTTGGGATTGAGAACAAATTGCATGTGAATAGTTGAGTGCTTTGGGTGTAATTCCGTGTGTGTGGGGGGTTTTGCAACACATGGCCAACACTTTCAAAATGTTATAAATAAATTAGGTTGGAAGTCGACAAACAGAATTGTACAAAAAAGTGGAAAATTGTTTTGAAGATTTTTAGGCCATTTGACAACCATTTGGTTTTCGAAATTCGTGCTTGTTTATTCCAATTTCCGAAACTATGATTTTCATCTTTATCAATGATACATTTGAATTCTTAGTCAAATTCCAAAAATAAAACAAGTTTTTTAGAATTACTTTTTTTTTAGTTTTTAAAAGTTGGCTTGGTTTTTTAAAACATGGAAAGAAGGTTTAAAAAAACAAAGAAACTTATAGGTGAAAGTAATGTTTATAAACTTAATTCTTAAAAATATAAAACTAAATGATTATCGAATAGGACCTTAATGTTTTGAGTTAAGAAAACTCAACAAGACGCAAGGGAAGAGATATATCCGATTAGGAATATGGAGTCAAATTGAAGCTACGACGTTTGACGTCCTTCTCCAAAGGGTTATTTGCACAAATAGGAAAATAAACTAAAATAATTGTAAATATAACCAAATTTAGAACTGTTTTCAAATATAGCAAAATTGAAGTCTGTCAATGATATGTTGGGTTTTATGCAATAAACTCGTAGAGGGTAAATGTAAATTTTTTTTATTAATCAATAAAATTGTTATTGAGGTTATCCAATAAAGTTATTGAATTTTATTTTAGAATTACATTATTAACCCAAAACCAATAAACTAGCATCCAAGGTTATTTAATGAGGCTTGAACTGTAGGTGGAGACATACATCGATCATGTTCAAGTAATAACCTAAAGGGTCTATAATATAAAGATAAGGTTGGGGTACCTTATCCTTGTGACACTATGGATATGATCCACTTTTTATTTGATACAAACGTATTGATCCAAATCATTCATGTAGTGGAAATGCAAGTGGGAGTATCCTATGCAATGAGTTTGCATAAGAGCAGACCGTGAAATAATAGTCATTATTAGATGTAATGTTGTTAACTGATTAGATTATTATTTCATAGGATGGCCTTGTAACTCAATCTTAATCCTAAGTGTGTTATAAACTCTTGTCTGCGAGGGATTGTTCTTTGATTTGTTTGAGTGAGAGTGATCAGATTCGCCGACTCAATAAGCCTACCATTTTGAGGACAAGACCGAGTGAGAAGCTGGAAACATAACAACATAAGATGGAATTCACTCCTTCCTAACTTTAGGGTAAGTAGATAAGTGTTCCTTTAAGTGGTGACTTCGGGACTTGAGTAAAGGACCCCACCCTCTCACTGGCCCGTGAGTTACGAACACTTGTGAAGGATTAACTTGCTGTTAGTGGTCAATATCCGTGGACACATAAATATTCTACAGTGAGAAGAGTGCAACTATGGGTCTTTTGTGGAGTGATCCACAGTTAATGAATGTAGATTAATTTGGTTATTAAGTTTATCAATTAATCTTGTATCGTTGGAGAGCTAATGTTGATCTGTAGGTCCATTAGATCCCCCTGCTAGCTCGTAAATAGGATCATTTATCCAACAATACTTATATTGAATAACCTCAATAACATATTATTGATTAAATCAAAATGTTTACATTTACTATCTACGAGTTTTAGGCACTACTACAAAAACAGGTTTTAATGATGGACAGAAAAAGGGGCGCGGACCCTTTAATGACGAACGAAAAACGCACGCCACTTTTAATGTCGGACGCGTGTTTTTTCAAAAATTCAAACTTTTAAAGTAGGGCATTGCCAGACATCAAAAGCCCCCTTTTAATGGCGGGCAAAACCCGACATTAAAGGGTTTTTTTTAAATAATTTAAAAACACGGTAAAAAGGAAAAAAACACTTTCTCTCTCCCCGATGGTTTTCACGGCTGAAACTCGAACCCTCGTCTTCTTCAACTTATAACCCTCGACGGCGACCAAATCTTCCATGGCAGCTTCAACGGCGACCAGACCTTCGATGACAGCTTCGACGGCGACATTTCTGAGCTTCCTTCCCTCACAATCGACGACTGGACGACGATTTGAAGCTCATTTCTCGCTTGGGTTTCGACCGGACAGCAGCCACGTGAAAACCAGACCTCACCGACGGCGACAAGACCTTCGATCGCTTGCTTTTCTCGTGGGTTTTGATCATGTTCACCGTCAGCCAGCTGGTTTGTTCATCTCTGTGGGTTTCGACAGCGACCAAACAGATTTTCTCTCTCCCCATGGGTTTCGACCGTGTTCGCCGTCGGCCACCGACGACAGCTTCGTGGGTAGTGGGTTCCAAGAGTGGTTTCAGATCGGTGGTGGTTCCAAGTGGGTTTTTTCGAGTTCGTGGGTAGCGAATCTGTGGTGGTTGTGGGTGTTCGTGCTTAGATTGAGGCGGTGGTGGTCATGGGTCGGAAATCCAGGACCGTTGACAGTAGATTTCAGCCCGATCTATTTTATTTTTAAGATTTGAGGGGGATTACTTGGTAAAATTCTTTGCTTCTTTTTAATTTTATAAAATGTAGAGCTAAATTTAATTGATTAGTGACTTAGGTTTATTTTTTTTCATGGATTGAATGATTGATAGAAAAGAATGTTGGGAAAAGTGTTGAGAAATGGTCATATTGAAATTGTTTGGGTTAGTCTTTTATGTGTTTTTTCTTGGATTCAATGATTGAAAGAAAAAACTTGAAGTTGTTTGTGTTAGTTTGGTGATATTTGTTAAGTTTTGCTATTTGAGGTGAAAGGAGTTGAGAACTTGAATTATGAGTTTAGTGGAGGAGGGGTTGAAATATGCTTGAGTTAAGTTTTAGTATTGGAGGTGTTGTTAGTTGAGTTTGGGGTGGAAGGGACGTTGATAAATACTTGCATTATGCTTTGAACGTGTTTGTGAGTTTATGTTTTTGGTTGGATTTATTGGGAAGAAGTTGATAAATACTTGAGTCTTGTTTTGAAATGGTTTGTTTGAGTTTGTTTTTGTGGGAAGGTGATGGATACTTAAGTTATCTCTTGAAATTATTTATTATAGTTCGTTATTTTACTTGAGTTTAGTGGGAGAGGGGTTGTGGAATGCTTTAAGTATGATTTTAAATTTGGTTGTTTTAGTTTATGTCTTTAGTTGAGTTTAGGTGGAAGTTGAGAAATACTTGAATTAAGTTTTGAAATGGTTGGTGTTAGTTTATAAGTATAGTTGAGTTGTGGGTTGAGAAATACTTAGCTATGTTTTGAAATTGTTTGTTTGTGTTGCTTCATAAGTTTAGTTGAGTTTGGAGAGGAGGGGGGGGGGTTGGGAAATGTACTTGTGAGTTTATGTTTTTGGTTGTATTTATTGAGAAAAAGTTGATAAATACTTAAGTCTTGTTTTGAAATGGTTTGTTTGAGTTTGTTTTTGTGGGAAGTTGATGGATACTTAAAGTTATCTCTTGAAATTATTTGTTATAGTTCGTTATTTTACTTGAGTTTAGTGGGGGAGGTGTTGTGGAATGCTTTAAGTATGATTTTAAATTTGGTTGTTTTAGTTTATGTCTTTAGATGAGTTTAGGTGGAAGTTGAGAAATACTTGAATTAAGTTTTGAAATGGTTGGTGTTAGTTTATAAGTATAGTTGAGTTGTGGGTTGAGAAATACTTAGTTATGTTTTCAAATTGTTTGTTTGTGTGTTGCTTCATAAGTTTAGTTGAGTTTGGAGGCGGGGGGGTTGGGAATAATATAGTGTTTTCGTGATTAAACGAGTGTCGTCCTCTGGATTGGTTTTTAAGTTAAATTAAGTACCGTGAATGCTTTTCTCCAATTTTATTTAGGGAGGAAAACTTAATGCAAAAGATAAATCTAAAGACAAAAAGCATAAAATAAAAGGTGGAGACTCAAATGGAAAGACTCTTAGGGAATTGATTTCATTGATTAAGATTGAGGATTAATTAGTGGAATGAATTTTTGTGCAATTATTTTACAAGCCAAGGAAACTTTTATCACAATTATCTCTCCCGAGCATAATTGATTCTCATGCATACAATAAACTCAATATCCATATCTAAGTTTATTAGCATGCAAGACATTATTTGGTTTAGTGCTTGTTACACTTCTAGAGTAATTCTAAATTCCGTCACAAACTTAGAAATTCTACTTTAGTCATGCAATTAGTAAAGTAAGTCTTAGGCTAAATCCTCTCTCCCGAGTTAGATTCAACACTTAAATCATTCAAGTAGTGATGAAGTAATTGAAAGCATTTAATTATAATTGCATAAATAAAATAAAAGCACATTCATACCCAAAAATCAATCAAACAAACTAAAACAACTACATCAATCCCTAAGACAAACAACTAGCAATTCATAGTCTTGAAACTACAAACACTAATTGAAAGAAAAGCCATAAAAACAACAAGAGGTAAGGAAAAGAAAAGGAAAACTCTTGAATCCGCTGAAACCGACACATCCCCGTCACGATCTCCACGTCTTCAAGCTTGGTTCCCACTCCTTGGCCTTGCTTTAGCTTCCACAGAAGGTCTCTAGTCGAAATTAGGGCTAAAATCTAACCAAATGGACTCCCCTAATCCATAGCACAAAAGATTGTATATATAGGAAAATTGTCTGTAGCGTCGCGACGCTGTCCCTACTACCGCCAAAAACAAAAATGGAAAATAAGCGTCGAGACGCTAGCTCTCGGATTTGACTCAAACTTAAGCCTCCAACTTTGATTCTTTTTGCTTCTTTGGCCTCTATTAGTGTCCCGAGCAGTCAATTAACTTCAATTTCTCCAATTAAGCTCCATTAGTCAATTCCTACAAATGTAACATTAAAATGCATAAATTTGGCCAATTTACTCTCAAAGACTAAATAAAATAGATAGGGAACAATAGCTTGCTATGCTCGCTATCAAACACCCCCAAACTTAAGCTTTTGCTAGTCCTCGAGCAAACTAAAAATTAAGCATATGTTGAAAAGTAGATGCAACAAACATGACTCAATCCTCAAGGCTCACAAGTCAATAATCAAGCAATCAAGAGACATGCACATAAGGCCCAATGAAGGAGACAAATCGAAATTTTTCCAAAATTAACTTGCACAAAAGAGATCTAACTTAATTAAATTAGACTCTACTAGCTTGGGATTGGACTATTAACCTCTCAACTCATCTTACCTCTACACTGGCACTAAGGATTTACTAATGAGCCAATGGAACAAATTAGTTTGTTTTTATCCATACCTAAGTGCTTTTAAATTAAAAATTGAATTAAGCAATTAAAAGTGGCACTAGCTTTCACACACTTATTGTAGGGACCCATAACCCGAGTTTAACCCTTGGTTGGCCTAACTGATCACAACAGGGGTAGCTCTTTTTGCCTAAATCATTATTAAACATTGCATTGCGCGCATAAGTCATGACTTTATTTTTCTTTCAATTTGTAACAACAAGAATGATTTTTCTTTATGAGCATGATAAGCATATATTCTTTTCTTTCCTCCTAGGCAAGATTAAACATGCTAATTTGCAAAAAAAATTAACTCTTTGGCTCTTCCCTACACCGATCGAGGTGACAACAAGCATATGAAACTAATAATTCGCTCCTAAGCATTCAAGTCCAATTCTAACCAAGGAAAATATTCTACTAATGCAAGACATCTGCTAGAAAAAGTTTAAAAAGTCTCCCTTTCTGGGCACTCATACTTACAACTCATCAAAAGTTTGAAAATTGACAAGAAAGCTTATCCTAGGAAATCATAATCATGCAAAAGTAGCATCCAGAAAACAACCATATGCTAAATTCACAATAAAGTCAAAAAAAGAAAAAAAAATATAGCCCGAACTCAGATGCTCAAGGGCTCAACAAGAAAAGCATTCCACCCCCAAACTTAAAACATGCATTGTCCTCAATGTATAGAAATCTAAGGCATACATAAGCATGAGAACAAGAAAAAAGAATGGAAGGGGTGAACAATACTGCCCTGGAATGATGACCTTCTCATGAATGTTAGCAAAGACAAGAGTATGGGAATTCCTACAAAACAAAAACAACAAACAAATCAAAGACACAAAATCAAAAACAAATTAACTTGGGTTGTCTCCCATAAGCGCTTGTTTAACGTCTTTAGCTTGACGTGCTCGTGCAGACTGTCAAGGCACATAAAAATTCTCATATTTCTTTGGGCCCTTCTTCCTTGAATCAATAAAACTCACGATCGCTAGCAAGCTTACTAGTTTCTCATGGGCCCTTGAAACATAATTATTTTTAATATTTTTGTATAAAATAAACATAAAAGGAGAAAGATCAAAATAAAGAGACTCAGACTCTAAAACTGACTCGTGAGAATAGAAAAAAGAACAATCATAATCTACAGAGGATGGAGAAGATAAATCAGGTGAAGGCTTTTCAACCTCAATCTCTACCTCCTGAACTTCCTCTGACACTACAACTCATTTTCTTTTTCTTCCTCACAATCATGTTCTTGATCGGTGCTAACACTCTCCAATAATTCTTCCCCACTATTTATGCAACTCACCCCTAAATGCTCAACCTTAGCAATATCGAAAGAATTAAGCTCCTGGATGGGTGCTAATGAATCAGTGGCCACATGACTCACTAGACAACCTATGGAAGTGGATCCCACCTCACTAACTTCCTTACGGGTTTGAAGTCCTTTTATAATTTCATCAATTTTTAGACTCCTCACTCTAGACTCCTCTATATAATTTTGAATTAAATTTTCTAAGGAAGAATTTTCTTTTGAAGGGGTATAACTTGAAGATGAAAAATTGGAATATGGTGTTGGTTCTTCGGGCATAGATTCCCTAACGGACCACCCAAAATTATAAAAAGCCATTTAAATCAATTAAAGCATCAATGGTAATGAGGCTCTCAATTAAACACCAAATAACATCACAACAAGAACAAATGACCAAGACTCAAACAAAAAAGGAAAGAAAAATAAAAAAAGAAAACAAAAACAACTAAGGAAAGGACAATTAAGGAAGAATAACTAAAAGGAAAAAATCAATCAAATAAGGAAAGAACTAAAAAGGAAAATTACAATTATGGAAAGAAAAACAAAAAAGGAAATAAAATATATGGAAATAAAATAAATAAGGAAAAAAATGCAATCTACCTAAAAAATAAAAATACACCCTAAATTAAGACCGAACAATTTTTCACAATATTAATTTAACTAAATATGCCAATCCCCGGCAATGGCGCCAAAAACTTGATGCGCAAATTGCTTATCGCAAGTGTACGAGTCAAGTAATAATATAGTGTTTTCGTGATTAAACGAGTATCGTCCTCTGGATTGGTTTTTAAGTTAAATTAAGTACCGTGAATACTTTTCTCCAATTTTATTTAGGGAGGAAAACTTAATGCAAAAGATAAATCTAAAGACAAAAAGCATAAAATAAAAGGTGGAGACTCAAATGGAAAGACTATTAGGGAATTGATTTCATTGATTAAGATTGAGGATTAATTAGTGGAATGAATTTAGTGTGCAATTATTTTACAAGCCAAGGAAACTTTTATCACAATTATCTCTCCCGAGCATAATTGATTCTCATGCATACAATAAACCCAATATCCCTATCTAAGTTTATTAGCATGCAAGGCATTATTTGGTTTAGTCCTTGTTACACTTCTAGAGTAATTCTAAATCCTGCCACAAACTTAGAAATTCTACTTTAATCATGCAATTAGTAAAGTAAGTCTTAGGCTAAATCCTCTCTCCCGAGTTAGATTCAACACTTAAATCATTCAATTAGTGATGAAGTAATTGAAAACATTTAATCATAACTGCATAAATAAAATAAAAGCACATTCATACCCAAAAATCAATCCAACAAACTAAAACAACTACATCAATCCCTAAGACAAACAGCTAGCAATTCATAGTCTTGAAACTACAAACACTAATTGAAAGAAAAGCCATAAAAACAACAAGTAATGGAAAGAAAAGGAAAACTCTTGAATCCGTTGAAACTGACACGTCCCCGTCTCGATCTCCAAGTCTTCAAGCTTGGTTCCCACTCCTTGGCCTTGCTTCAGCTTCCACAGAAGGTCTTTAGTCGAAATTAGGGCTAAAATCTAACCAAATGGACTCCCCTAATCCATAGCACAAAAGATTGTATATATAGGAAAATTGTTTGTAGCGCCGCGATGCTGTCCCTACTACCGCCAAAAACAAAAATGGAAAATAAGCGTCGAGACGCTAGCTCTCGGATTTGACTCAAACTTAAGCCTCCAACTTTGATTCTTTTTGCTTCTTTGGCCTCTATTAGTGTCCCGAACACCCAATTAACTTCAATTTCTCCAATTAAGCTCCATTAATCAATTCCTACAAATGTAACATTAAAATTCATAAATTTGGCCAATTTACTCTCAAAGACTAACTAAAATAGATAGGGAACAATAGCTTGCTATGCTCGCTATCAAACATCAAGATGGAAACTTCGTAAAAATTCAAAGGATGTGATGAAAAATATTCCAGCGAAAGTGATGTGGTACTTCTCTCCTATACCAAGATTTCAGCGAATGTTCCGAAGTAAAGAAACATCGAGTTTGTTGACTTGGCATGCCAAAAAACGACGAAATGATGGATACTTACGACAGCCTGGAGACACACTGTAGTGGAAACAAGTAGATGATCAGTGGCCAAAATTTGGATCAGAACCTAGAAATCTTTGTCCTTACTCTTTCAACAGATGGAGTCAATCCGTATGGTGATCTTAGTAGTCGATACAATTGTTGGCCAGTTATGTTGGTGACATACAACCTACCCCCTTGGTTGTGCATGAAGCGAAAATATTTTATGTTAACCGCATTAATATTTGGTCCTAAACAACCAGGAAATGACATAGATATTTATTTGGCTCCATTAGTTGATGACTTGAAAAAACTTTGGAATGATAGAGTTGGATGTTATGATGTAAATGAAGGACGATGTTTCACACTTAGAGCTATTTTATTGTGGACTATTAATGACTTTCCTGCGTATGGCAATTTGTGTGGTTGTACAACAAAAGGATATCATGCATGTCCGATTTGTGGAGAGAAAACTTCAGCTACTTATTTGCCAAGAGGAAAAAAGATGGCGTATCTTGGGCATTGAAAATGTCTACCTCATGATCATCCATATAGAAATCAGAAGAAAGCTTTTAATGGTGAACAAGAATTGGAAATTGCTCATGAACCATTAAGTGGAGAGGAAATTCTTGCAAAAACAAGTAGACTTCAATGTTCATTTGGTAAGAAAGTCAGTAAGAAAAAGAATAATGGAGATCTTTCAAGCGTTTATTGGAAGAAGAAGTCTATTTTCTTTGAGTTAGAGTACTGGAAATATTTTCACGTGCAACATTGTTTAGATGTTATGCACATTGAAAAGAATTTTGTGCAAATCTTATTGGCACGCTACTTGATATACCCGGTAAAACAAAAGATGGATTGAAAACTCGTTTAGATTTGGTTGAACTGAACATTAGAGCGGAGTTGGCCCCTCAATTAGGAGAGAAGAGGACATTCTTACCTCCAGCATGTTACACACTATCGAAGATTGAAAAATTGAATATGTGTAAGACACTATCTGAAATTAAAGTGCCTCAAGGTTATTCGTCCAACATACAAAGCTTAGTGTCGCTTAAAGATTTGAAACTTTACAGGCTTAAATCGCACGACCATCACGTTCTAATGAACAGTTGTTACCTATTGCCATTCGTGGTATTTTGCCCAAACATGTTAGATATGCGATTATTCGTTTATGTTTGTTCTTCAATGCTATATGTAGTAAAGCAATTGATTCGTCTAAGCTAAAAGGCTTGCAAGAGGATGTAGTAGTCACTTTATGTTTGTTAGAAAAGTATTTTCCATCGGCATTCTTCACAATAATGGTACACCTTGTCGTGCATCTTGTAAGAGAGATAGAATTTTGTGGACCGATTTATTTGAGATGGATGTATCCTTTTGAACGATATATGAAAGTACTCAAAAGTTATGTACGAAATAGACATCGACCAGAAGGATGCATTGGAGATAATTATATTGTAGAGGAGGCTGTAGAGTTTTGTTCTGAATTTCTCTCTGGAGTTGATTCTATTGGATTATGCTCATCGACAAAGAAAGACAACTCAGAAAGTGATAGACCGTTGTCTGTTGCTTCTTATATCAAACCAAGTAAGGATCAGTTAAATCAAGCTCATCTTTATGTCCTTCAAAATGTAAATGATGTGCTTCCATATGTAGGGTACGTAAATCTCAATCCTTTCACATAACTTTTATGATTGTGCGATAATGCAATAACTATATCATTTTAATATGAATCCAACAGGCAACACATGGAAACTTTGTCAAAACTCAACCCCAGTAGATCTAAGAACAAAAAGTGGCTTCAAAATGAGCATAATCGCACATTTAGTGGTTGGTTGCACGACCGGGTAATCTAATAAGTCATTCTCTTGAAGATATAATTAAATGTTAACAGCTAATTAATTTAGGAATGAATCTCAAGTTGCACTTGCTCTTAAGGTGTCGAACAACACCATATCATCTTCTTTGAGATGGATAGCTCACGGGCCTCGTCTAGATGTAGCCACATATTGTGGTTATGTGGTTAACGGTATTCGCTATCATACAAAGAAGCGTGATAATATTAGGAATGAACAAAACAGTGGTGTTATGTTAATTGCGAATATTATGCAAGTTTCTAGTGCCAAAGACAAAAATCTCATTATATTAGACATGACCTTTTACGGTGTCATACAAGAAATATGAGAATTTGATTATCATGATTTAATCGTTGTTTTATTCAAATGTGATTGGGTTGAGAGCAATAATGGTCTTAAAATAGATGACCTTGGGTTTACAACTGTGGACCTCAATCGTATTGGACATAAATCAGACTCGTTTATTTTAGCCTCTCAAGCTAGACAAGTGTTCTATGTATGAGATCCTCTTAATCCTCATTGGTCAGTTGCATTAACACCTTCACAAAGAATAGTAGAAGATGATTTCTATGAAGACGAAGTAGTAGATATTATCCAAGATTGTGGGTATGGTGTGGTAGATAGAATGCCTAATATTGATGTATTTCATGAAAACGACGAAATTTCATCTACATATGTGAGAAATGATTATGAGGGCACATGGATTGATAACTAATGTATTGAATGCAGTATGTCATTTGGTTGTTTATTTATGCAATTTTATTGAGTTAAATATATTTTATGTTGTATACTTTTTGTTTTTCTTGCAGATTGTTACTATGAGTGGTTCAAGCAGCAACAGTGATGATAAAATAAACGTTGCTATTCATATGGAGGCCAGACTGCCTGCTGGATGAGGTCTCACTACTATGCGTGAGTTGGCAGGCGTACGAAATTCTGGACAACGCTTGGTTGTTGAATACAACAGTCAAGGTCAGGTTGTTGGTATGAATGCAAACAAAATGCAAAGTTGTTGGGTTTTATGCCCTAAAACTCGTAGATAGTGAATCTAAACAAATTGTATACTTGTTTCAATAAAGTGTGATTGTTAAAAATTGCACAATTTGACCCAAATCCAATAAACTAAGATCCAAGGTTGTTTACATGTGACTTGAACTAGTATGTGGGGGACATACGGGGATCGATGTTCAAGTAACAACCTAAAAGGTCTATAGTACAGGATAAGGTTGGGTACCTTATCCTGGTAACACTATGTGATACGACCCACTTTGTATTCGATACAGACGCATTGATCCAAGGCGTCCATGTAGGAGACATGCGAGCGGGGGTATCCTATGCAATGAGTTTGCATAAGACCGGATCACGAAATAGTAAACCACTAGATGTAACATCGTTAACTAGTTAGGTTACTGTTTCAATAGGATGACCTAGGTAACTCAGTCTTAATCCTGAGTGTGTCATGAACTCCTTCTCACGAGGGATTGTCCTTTGATTAGTATGGGTGAGAGTGGCCTGCACGCCGACTCAATAAGTCTACCTTCTTGGGGATGAGACCGAGTGGGGGGCTGGGGACATGACAACACAAGATGGAATTCACTCTTTCCCACTTCTAGGAGAAGTAGATGAGTGTTCCCTTAAGTGGTGACTCCGGGACTTGAACAAAGGGATCTTGCCCTCTCACTGGCCCGAGAGGGACTTTCTGTTTAATGGTTGGACCATAAACCCGCTGCAGAGGGTGCTCACCAACCGGATCGAGCACCAAAGAACAATCAGGAGCCCCATGATTCAACATCCCACAGTGACCACAAAACTGAGGTAGCCTCTTGGTAAGGGTCAAAAATATACCTATTTTACCCTTATATTTAGCTCATTTCCTTGTCAAATATTGCATGTTTAGATCAATTTTACTGTTCCCGAGCTCAAAATATGTTAGAGTTGATAAGTTAGGGTGTTGAGAATCACTTTTGTCAAATTATGCTCATTTGTACCTAAAAGGACTTGATTTTAAGAGAATTTGACTAAGTTTATTGTTGTGCAGGAAAACAGAGGAGAAGCTAGAATCTGCCCAGAAATGCGATGGAAGGCAAAATGAAATGCGACCGCATTTCTGGAAAAACAGAGACAGTTCCGAGTTGTCCGCAGGTCGTTGTTGACGAGTCTTCTTTGCACCTAACCGGTTGTTTTGACCCCGAAACCGACTGGGCTACCTTCCAGCACCTATTTCGCAGCTCCTCAACCATTTTCCACACTATATAAGCTCGAGATTCGAAGTCAAATTCAAGCAGAACTCATTTGGAAGAAGAGGGTGGTGACAAAACCCTAATTGACGCCTATGAGTAGGGATGCCTGAGGTTCTTCTTAGATGACTAAATTCTAACCTTAGTTAGACATCAAACCTTAGGGTTTGTAGGGATTTTCACCCATTCCCACTTGTAAAAGCGAAAGAGTGGAGTGTCTAAGCGAACTCTAGAAGGATTGGATAAATAGAAAACCCAAAATATTTGGCTACTTCCATTATTTCCAGCTTTTGATACTTTTCATTTATCTGTATTCTTTACTTCTTATTTTCAATGAAAATGTATTCATTTTCACTTTATCTCACCATGAGTAGCTAAATTCCGTTGAGGGGTTCAATATGGTGAATTCCCTTATGGTTCAATAGCTTCAAAGTGTTTTATTTGCTTAAGTATTGTTCAATGCATGTCATTCTTTATTGATATTATCACTCTAATCTTGTTGAGTTTAACTTGATCACTTAGACTTTGCATGCTATGTGAGTTTGATCTCGAAAGGGACAGACGATATCGGTTCTCATAAAGGTGATATAGGAGAAAAAGCTCGAAAGAGATTGTTCGGTGATATAGGGCAAGCTGCCTAAGGCACCCTATATCGACTATAGGGTTATAGATTGCATTCGTGAATTATCTATGTCGGAGTCGAGCCACAGAAATGTGCATAACGGTACTCGCTTAGCCTTCTAACGGTTCTTGGGAGCAAGGCCAAATAGAAGTTAAATCTGACCCAATGCATTGAATAGGCTTAACTTAAATACTTCATGATTAAGGTTATTACCTTTGGGATGAATCCATGTTGAATACCTCGTTTTATTTTATTGTTATTCTTTTATTCATTTGCTTGTTTTATCTAATTTCTAAAAATCAATCATCAATCTTATTTCTTTGGTTACCTATCTTTAAGCAATCAAGTTGAGCAGTTTCTTCTTCAAATCTGAATTTCCAGTTAGTCGTCGTGGGATCGATATCCTTGGAATACTTCCAAGGTTTTTTTATTACTACGTGCAACAGTGTATACTTGCACTAGGGTTGGCTGAATTTATCTTTATTATTACTTATCATTTTATCTCACATCCATCCATTCAGCTGACGACGCACCACCTCTCATACTGCATTGGAATCCACCGACCCCCAATGGGACTCTCAATGTTCAGCTTTATCCCCCGCCTAAGAGGTTTGGAGATATCAATACGTATCCGCACACGCAAACTGGAACCCCAGCACTGACCATCCGAATTACAATTCACATTCTCAAATTCTCCCACAGCATTACCCAAACGACGAGCCATGCGCGGATTCATGCAACCAATTGGAAGATCGAAAAAATAGACCCAAAATGCCACTTTATTGAATCGCATCTCAGAAGGTTGAACCATCACATCCAGCATTTCAAGAACCAGCAGGAATTTGTCAAAGTACCATGGTCCCGTATGAAAAACTCGTAACCAATCCTAAGCCCTGTCAAATGACAACAAAAACACATTCTTACCAATTTTCTCCACACGTAGCCCAGACTCAACTCTCCAAGCAATCGACAACGTTCGCTGCAACACACCACACACTATGGGGTGTGCTGCAAGCAACTTCCCCACCAAACAATTAGACATCTGGGACGAAACATCAGCAACCGCACCAAGAATCGATATCCACAGCAACATCCTCTTCTTCCACAGTCAAAGTTAATTTCTTCCAACCCTCAAGCAGTGCATACGTCGCCATCACGGATACACTACAAGAGACAAAAACTAGAACCCAGCAAGAAATCTAAAGAAATCTTGACAAAACCAGTCAAGAACCGGAGAAACCTCTCATGCCTGAAGCACTCAGGACCCTGGAAACTCTGGTCGTTTCCTTTTAAAAAAAATAAATAATAATGAATATTTGAGAAATAATAAATCAATATATTTATTGTATTTATTGTATTTATTTATTACATTATTTTTTAACCTTAGAGGGTAGGCGTTCGTTCCAGATCCCTCTACCTTCTTCAAAATTTTTGTCCTCACGTGCGTAGTTGGAAACGAAGGGGAAAGTCTGAAACGAAGGGGAATTCCCCTTCGTTTCAGACCAAATCAATTCCGAGAGAAAGGAATGCGAGGTGAAGGCGAGACGGCGGGGCAGAATGGGAGGGAAAAAAGAAAGGAAGAAAGAAGATTTAAAAAAAAATATGGCGACCGTCGGTCGACCGCCGGCTGGAGGAGGAAGGGAGAAGAAGAAGAATAAGGGAGGGAAATTAAAAATTAAAAAATATATTTTTTAATTATTTTATTATTATTTTTTAATTATTTTATTTTTTGTATAAAAAAAAAATTATTTTATTTTTAAAATTTAAAAAAATATTTTTTAAAATTTAAAAAAATATTTTTTTAATAAAAAAAATGGTTCCACGTCAACAAACCGTTAAAATTTAACGGAAAAGTGGATGGAGTGACCAAAATGAAACAAAATTCAAACCTCAGGGACTAAATTGTTGAGTTTGAAAACTCAGGGACCAAAAAGAAACCTAACTCAAACCTCAGGGACCAAAAGTGTATTTTTCCCAAAAAGAAAAAAAAAAAAGAAAAGAATGAAAACGAGAGAAAAAATTTATCGGCAGCCGCTGAAAATGTTGTCGGCGTTAGGGTTAGAGGAAGAAGAAAATGATGGAGATAGAGGTTGAGGTTGAGGAAAAAGATGAAGATGATGAAGATTTATTGGAAATGGAGGAAGAAGATGATGAAGATGAAGATGGAAATGGAGGAATAAGATGAAGATGATGGAAATGGAGGAAGAAAATGAAAAATAAGAAAAAAGAAAAAGAAAAAAGAAATAATAATAAAATAATAAAACATTAGTTAAAATATTTTTATTTAAAAAATTGAAAAATATATTTCATTTTAGTCCCTGAGGTTTGTGTTAGGTTTCATTTTGGTCCCTGAGTTTTCAAACTCAACAATTTAGTCCCTGAGGTTTGGTTTTAGTTTCATTTTGGTCCCTCCATCCAATTTTCCGTTAGTTTCTAACAGATTGGTGACGTGGCTTTTGGTTTTTATTAAAAAAAATAGTTTTTATTATTTTTATTTAAAGAATATATTTTTTTATTTAAAAAACATATATTTTTTCTTTTTCTCTCTCTTCCTTCCCATCTTCTTTCTTTCTCCTCCCTCTCCTTTCTCACTCCTTCTCCTTTACTTTCTCTCTCTTCCTCACATGGTCATCTACCACCGGTCACCTTGTCGTCGCCGTCGTTTCCATTTTTTCCCTCTTTTCTTCTTTTCCCCTTTCCCCTTATCCTTTCTCTCTTCTCTCTCTGTTCGTGTGAGGATGTGTCGTGGGTACATTCGCTCGTGTATGTCATAGATCTGTTTGCGTGGGTGTCATCCGAGCTATTTCCTATACTGCCGTGGGTCTATTCGCACAGATCTGCTGCTGTTCGTGTGGGTTTGTTTGCTGTCGTATGAGATCTTCACCTGGGTAATCGCTGCACTGTCGTCGCCTCGCCCGTAGATCTATCGTTTTCGGCCCGTGGATCTGTTCGCCCGTGAACCAGTCGTTCGACGTGGGTTGATCAACGGATCTGTTCGCCATGGGTTTGTAGATCGCCTGTGGGTAAACCTCGACCAGACTCCACGGCGACAAAGTCCGACGGCCGCGAGATCCTCGACCAGACTCACTTGAAACGGTGGTCCGCGGCGCCAGATCTGAGATGCCCTTCTTCAAACCGAACAACACAAGCTCGGTTCGCGGCGCCAGATCTGAGGTTTTCTTCTTGCGAACTGCCGCCTCTACTTGTCGGAGGAGACAACCAGAGATAAGGGGTGGCCGGGTCAAAAACGGAGGGAGAGTAAAACAAAAAGAAAAAAAAGAAAACAAGAGAAAATGAGAGGAAAGAAAAGAGGAAGAAAAGAAGAGAAAAAGAGGAAGAAAAAAAAGTCGTCGGCGAGCGGTGGTTGGCGACAACTACCGGTGGGGTTGGGTGGTGGTGGGGTTTTTGAAGAAGAAGTATTGTGGTTGTTGGAGAAGATGAAGAAGTGCCAGCAGCAACTAGAGCATCCCGTCTGAAGGCCAAAGGCAGGAAAGCAAGGCAAGTCTGAAGGCAGAAGCTTTAAGAGATAAGGGAGGAACGGTATTAGCTGTTGCTCTTATTAGTGCCTTAGCAGGTGTTCCCCTCTCCTTTATGGATGCTTTCTCTTGATATAACCAGATCAAGATGGCCGAGGAAGACAGAGAGAAAACGGCGTTTATCACCATATCAGATAGAAGGGCACGTTCTGTTACAAGGTGATGCCGTTTGGTCTAAAGAATGTCGGGGTGACCTACCTGCGAGCCATGACTGCGCTCTTTCATGATATGATGAACAAGGAAATGGAGGTCTATGTCGATGACATGATCGACAAGTCTTGGGCGGAAGAAGACCCCGCCTTTTGAAGAAAAGATAGACACAGGGAAGGAGGATAGCCAAAGGGCGTTTGACAAAGTGAAGAAATATCTATTCAATCCTCCCATCCTGGTACCGCCAACGCCTGGTCGACCTCTCCTGATGCATCTGTAAGTAATGAAAGCATCCATGAGTTGTGTCTATCCTTGGTCAGAACGATGAAACTGGTAGGAAAGAAAGAGCAATATACGAGATCAGCAAGAAGTTCACTGATTATGAGACAAGGTATACGGTTCTAGAAAAAAGCGGTCGTGCTCAACCATCAGCCTCGCAACGCCTACGCCACTACATGTTGAACTATACGACCATGCTGATTGCAAGGATGGACCCGCTGAAGTATCTCTTTGAAAAGCCAGCCTTCATGGGCCAGCAAGGTGGCAGATGTGACTCTCAAAGTTCTGCAAAAGCAACGGGAAGCCCTAAATGAGTAAGGAAAGGGGAAGGCAATAGCAGACCACCTACGGATCATCCCGTGCCTGACTATGAGCATGATTTGATTAGTAAGGGGACGAATTTCCCGGACGAAGCTATTCTATTAGCGGTAGGCGAAGAAGAAGACGAAGCTCCTCATGATTGGCAAATGTTCTTCAACGGTTCTAAAAAAGAAGATAAGAAGGGACTTGAAGCTTACAGTCCTTACTCAACTACAAGTACATAGAAAGCAGCTGCCACCTATTTGACGATGCATTGACGCTTCTGATGTTATCTTGCAGTTGGCATTAGGATCTCGAGAGCAAAAGGAATGAATCTAGTGTACTTAGTAAAGGCAATCACAAACAAGAAAGCGGTTAGTCCTTATGCAACTAAGAACACAGGAAGGAAATCTACATCTACAAAGAAAGAGATGGCAGCATCTAAGGGCTTCTTATTGGGTCTAGCTTCTTAGAAAGCCATAGGGAGAGACTGGACAATCTGATGATATACACTTGTGATGTCAGAGAAGAGTCCAGAAGAGGAGAGGCTGCTGATTCTTCGAACATTTTCTGTTGGATTCTAATGGGATGAAGGATGAAAATAGGAATTCGAAAAAGCGTAGAGAGATGGTCGAGCAAGAAGCGGGCAGGCATAGGTAGCCGACACGACAGCTGCAATCGACCATCTTGAGCACCAAGAGAAAGTAGAACCAACTACGATCAAGGAAGAGAAAGCGGGAATAGCAAGCAGACGCAGGAGGGACAAACCTCATTTTGATTTCATCATTGGTAGAGATGGAGCACAGACAAATGAAGGAAGGAACCATGGAAAGAAAGGGCACCACAATCAAGAAATTCATTCTTGTTACGCTAACTCATGCGGATAGAAGACCTACCGCAAAGAAGGAGTTGGTGAGAGACCGGCTTAGGCAACTATTCGACAGTCGGGCCGTTCTAGTGACAAAGGAACCACATAGTGAAGGTGGGTATCACCTTCATGCAGGGGTATTCAACGGGAATGCCTCCAAGCATACTGCCACTAAGAATATAAGAGAGTGCTTTACCTAGTGGGAGGGCAGAGCACTCGATGTGAAATTTAACAAGGCCTGGGCCCCCATATGGTTGTATCTCATCAAAGAAGATAAGGAGCTGCTTGTCTGGGGGGAATACACATTAGAAGAAATAATGAAAATTGTAGACAGACGGAAAAAGCGCAATCAGTCTCAGAAGAGTCAGCCAGAGCAAGTCATAGACAAGCTTCTCAAATGTCACGATTGGTACCAAATCTACAATGATCCGGTCTTAAGGAAGCTTGCCGTGCAGTCCTATGAGAGCATTCGGAATCTATACGAGGATCCGCAGGTAGTTCGAGATATGCAAACCACTTTGGGAGAGATATTTCTATATTCTTTTTAGAGACATGGACAACCAGATGAGTATGAGTTCGAAGAGCTAGAAGAGATCGATATTCACTCACTTATTTATAAAAATCTTCCGCCCCAACCCAACCAAACTATTAAATAAAATGAAAGCACTGTGATTATGACATTTTGTTTTGGTCTTGACGTGCTTTGAAAAACATAGAGATATGATTTGCACTAGAACACTTACGATAGACCCACCGGGAACACATTCACTACTGGGCATTGACATCTTAATGCGTTGCAATCTGGACATTGATCGATCTTTATGCTTCCCAGCAGCTATACAATCTGAATCGGCTACCACTATAAAGACCGCTCAAGTTCTTGAGACCGGGGAGGGGCACCCCGAGTGCTGGGCCAATTTCTGTGCCGGTTGGAGACCAGCTTCGAGATGCATATCGTCGAAAGAGAGCCATCACCTCGCCTCCTTTTCAATAGTCAATTACTCCACGAGGGCGACCCGTGGAAATACATAGGTTTCTTACTCATGCAAAGGAACTCTTTCTTGGCAACTTGGACAACTTCTCACGATGTTTGTCCCGCATATCACTAGGAAGATTGGGATCTTTACAAAGGGCTTTATAAATCAAGCTTTCGTCTCAATTCATATTTAGCCGCGAGCAATCTACGTTTGTGATATATAAATAAGGGATTCTTTCTCTTATCCTCTATATAGCTCGTCGTTGGTCCTTCGCAAGTGCGCTCCGCGAGCACTGTACATCTTTCTTAGATGAGAACACGCAGACGCTGCGGTGCCTCAACTAATAAGCAGAGTGAAACAAGAAAAGCAAGCGTGCTTTTATTATACGTTAGACGATGCCACCTCCCACTTGACTTGAGTCCACCCGGCATAACCGCATTTCAACCAACCGACTCACTTGCCTCTCCCAACGTTGGGGATGAGAACCCATGATTTGATCTGCTAGCTTGAATGCCTGGATCATGCCGAGAAGAGAAGGTGAAGAAAAGACTGTCGGAACCGATCGGAGGAGTATTTCAGAGTCCATCCCCGCCTTTATTGAGAAGTGAGAAGGAAGAGATATAAAGGTGGGGCATCCATCGCAGCTATGATGACGCAGTTGAGTGTTCATTCGATCCACCACCCGAGGCCAGGCCGATCAAATCGAGACGTTTTTGGGTTCGATCCAGCAAGTAATCCATAAGCATCAGTAAAAGCAGAAGCATATCCAGAAGCCGATACCAACAGCAGTAGAGAAAGACCCCCGCTAATAGAAAAGCATATCTGCCGATGATAACGAGAGCAGTACCGATAGCACCAATAGCATCCCTTCCAGTTCCCTTTACTAGTAAGGGGAGCCATCACCAGGGCCGATGATCCAACCCCATACCGAGATGCCCTTATGATGATGGGCGTGATCCATAGCCGATGTTGGCTAGAAGCAGTCTCCGTTTTCGCTATGGAGCACCCCTTCGACGTTTCAGATCGATATTGAGTTCCATATCCTCTTACAGATATTCCAGATGTAGAGACAGATCCAAAGCCATTTGATCGAGATCGAGTAGCTATAGCAGATCCATTTAGAGATCGGAACCCCGTTCCGGGTACACCCATTTTAGTAGCAACTGCCCCTAAGCCGATAGGTCTCGTTCAAAAGCCACTTTAGTTGATGTGTCCCAATCAATGTGCTTGGTGATGATGTTGTCATCGCTGATACCCAAGTTGCTGAAGTTGATTTTCGAAATTAGGAGTTCAAATTGAAACTCACAAATCTCTTCTTTCTGACACTGGTGCATTTGAGTTTGCTAAGCGCTTTTGCGTCAAGGGTGGACGCATGGATTTTTATACCATGTCTGCTCGTTGTTTGCTTGCTTACCATCATCCATATGGTCTGATGGCTATATGTAAAAAATATCCATTCATTACGAAGGTTCTCTACCTTAGTAATGATAGGTGGTGGAGGTTATAGGGTCCTTGCCAAACTCAGTCATACAAGATCTCGTCACTTTGAGCGGGTTCTTGCTATGTACACCAAGCCTCGGGGTCACAATGACGAGACATTAGAATTGTGGCTTGGTAGAGTGAGCTTTCGCTTCCTTATCTTCGAGGTTTCATTATCTCCTTCCTTCAACAAGAGATGAAACCTTCGGATTTAAAGGTGGCTCCTGATTAATTATTGGATTTCCAACAGAAAGAGTCCGGGACTTCCTTGAGTGGTCTTTGCTCAGGAACTGGATGAAGGATTGGCTTCGGTACGTCCATTGATTGGTACTGGAATGTCGCGAATTCACCGGATCTTTCCTTAAATGACTGATTTTCAGCATCAGTCTATGATAAAGAATGGAGGATCAGACGCGAATCGAGTGAGCTCATTCGCTTTGGTCTTCTCTGGAAGATCTATGATTTGGTAGCAGAGAAGGGTGTAGCTTGGAGCCCGCCATGTCTTCAAGAACACCTCCCTGGATTTCGGGGATGGTTACTAGAAGGAGTCTCCGGCATTGATTTCTTAGTCGAGCCTGATGGTTTAACCGGCTTTGAAAGGGATCATCATAAGACTTTAGGCGCACCTGGGGGAAGGACTACCCTTTTTTTGAATATATGCAATTAATAAACGATACCGAATTAACTGATAAAGAGACGAAACTAACAACTGCCATAATGAACCTAAACTAAAGACGGAAAGAGTCACTCACGGAATACCTTTTTATTTATTAAAGAAGACTGAGTGAGTCCTAAAGCCGAAAGACGAAGGCTGAAGCAAGGATAGCTGCTAAAGAAAGAGAAAAGAAACGAGAGACATTTCAAAAAAAAAGCAGACTGCTAATAAGAAAAGAAATACAGTAAGGAAGGGAAACTAAGGCAGCCTAAGCCACTAGTACGAAGGAGCAAGCGGAGGCCCCCTTCTTCTTCGCCAAATTCTTTCCATGTAAAAAAATGATGGGTGGAATGGTGCGGCGCTGTAGGAACCGGTCGGATTCGAACCGACGAATAGAAGTTTTGCAGACTTATGCCTTAGCCACTTGGCTACGGTTCCCTATCAATTCCATGTCTTTCTCCCTTGTCCGACTTTGCTTCACAGGGTGAGACCTGGAATAACAGATGCCGGAATGCTTTGGGAGGAAGGGCACAACATAGGTGGAGATGGATTTGAATAAAAACTCTCTAAAACGTCGAGAATCTAAGAGTTCTCCCTACCTGGGCGACAGTATAAAGAAGCATTTAGGGATTTGTTCATGATCCATGATTACAAAGTGGATCAAGCCTCTGAAACCGGACTCTTTCTTCCCTCTCGATTCCATCCATATCCCGCCTTCAATCAGAATGATCTTGAATTCCTTTCCAATTCCGTATATCAACTAATGGGGACACCAGGAAGGAAGAAAGAAATAAAGCACCCCGCTGACTTTTTTCTCTCCATCTCCAGAAAAAAAGCTTTTTGTGCTCGGGAATGAACTCCAAGACGTGTATCATCCTTTCCTTTAGAGTTATTATTAATATTAGGCTCACCCTTATTATTAATACTCACCCTAAAAAAAGGGGACAAAGAGAGTATAGTCAGTCAAATGTCGTTTGAGTTCATTCATATTCCGTCTCCTTCCTTTTTTTCTTTTTTGATTTGGGTGAAAATCTATGTATTTCACTGCATGTAAAAAAGCATCAAAAAAAGGGAAAGTGCTATATACAGCAAGACCCACTTACTATATACAGAAGATACAGAATCAATATGCTTAACACCCCCCCCCTCAAACTCAAGATGCCTCAAGGGATAAGATCTGGAGTTTGGATACTAAGTATCGGAATCCCACAGTGGTGTGGGACTTCGTAAGAAGATCCGCGATCTGAAGCTCTGAGGAAATGTATGGCATTGAACCCTGTAGAAAGTGATGGCGAACGAAGTGCCCTAAGTGAGTAAGGCTATTTCGATATGTTTTGTTCGCTCATGAAACACATCATTGTGTGCTATTTGGATAGCACTCTTGTTGTCACAAATGAGAATAGTAGGCCCAGAAAAAGTGACTCCCATATCTTGTTGTAACCATCCCAACAAAATAATCTCTGATGTAGTATCAGCAAGAGCCCTTTACTCGGCTTCTGCACTAGAGCGAGCAACCACTGTCTCTTTCTTGCTCTTCCAATCTCGTTGAGAGTCACCGAAAAAAAAAAAGCAAAAGCCAGTAGTGGAGCGCCTTCATTTTTTTTTCTCAAGATCAAGAGGTGATTTCGGAGAATCCACCAACCGACAAATCCGTAGCCCAGGTGACTCACAGCCTCCCTCTCGCCCAAATGAAATGGGATGAATTAAATCAATAAGCTTTTTGATTGATTCAGGGCGCTGCGAAGCCTAATTCAATCAAGGCTAGGGGGCTTACTTTTCCTGACGCTGAGTCATCCTATTCAAATTTAGTTATGCTAATGAAAGAGGAAAAGTTTGAAGAGATTAGCGAGAACCTCCAATTGCTTAGGGGTCGCACTCTGTCCCGCTTGGTGGACGAAATCTTCTCTTCTTTTAAAATTCTTTCTCCCACACACCTTTTTTGGCCCTCTTTCACCGAAGAGGAAAGAAAGAAGAATCTTCCATCTCCAAGTTGAACTCAGAGACCTAAATTGCCATTAGATTCATTCCTAAGCTTGCTTTGTTGCAGTAAGATGATCAGTCCGAAAGTGTTGGAGAGAAGAGAAAGCGGTAAAAACCTCTCTGATTCGGTCACCGAGCAGTCGGACGACTCTTCAGTAACCCAGGATGACCCCTTCGACGCTTCTTTCGCTGTATACCCCCTCCATCCTTCGGAGGTGGAAGAAAGGTATATATATAGTTTAATCGTAGTAAGGCCCCAGAACGCTAAAAAGGTGGGGGAACAAGAGTTGTCACGATAGGAAAGAGAAATGACTAAAAGAAACCAACGATTCTCTCTTCTTAAACAACCTATATCCTCCACACTTAATCAGCATTTGATAGATTATCCAACCCCGAGCAATCTTAGTTATTGGTGGGGGTTCGGTCCGTTAGCAGGTCTTTGTTTAGTCATTCAGATAGTTACTGGCGTTTTTTTAGCTATGCATTACACACCTCATGTGGATCTAGCTTTCAACAGCGTAGAACACATTATGAGAGATGTTGAAGGGGGCTGGTTGCTCCGTTATATGCATGCTAATGGGGCAAGTATGTTTCTCATTGTGGTTCACCTTCATATTTTTCGTGGTCTATATCATGCGAGTTATAGCAGTCCTAGGGAATTTGTTCGGTGTCTCGGAGTTGTAATCTTCCTATTAATGATTGTGACAGCTCTTACAGGATACGTACTACCTTGGGGTCAGATGAGCTTTTGGGGAGCAACAGTAATTACAAGCTTAGCTAGCGTCATACCCGTAGTAGGAGATACCATAGTGACTTGGCTTTGGGGTGGTTTCTCCGTGGACAATGCCACCTTAAATCGTTTTTTTAGTCTTCATCATTTACTCCCTTTTCTTTTAGCAAGCGCCAGTCTTCTTCATTTGGCCACATTGCATCAATATGGATCAAATAATCCATTGGGTCTACATTCAGAGATGGATAAAATTGCTTTTTACCCTTATTTTTATGTAAAGGATCTAGTAGGTTGGGTAGCTTTTGCTATCTTTTTTTCCATTTGGATTTTTTATGCTCCTAATGTTTTGGGGCATCCCGACAATTATATACCTGCTAATCTGATGCCCACCCCGCCTCATATTGTGCCGGAATGGTATTTCCTACCGATCCATGCCATTCTTCGTAGTATACCTGACAAAGCAGGAGGTGTAGCCGCAATAGCACCAATTTTTATATGTCTGTTGGCTTTACCTTTTTTTAAAAGTATGTATGTGTGTAGTTCAAGTTTTCGCCCTATTCACCAAGGACTATTTTGGTTGCTTTTGGCGGATTGCTTACTACTAGGTTGGATCGGATGTCAACCTGTGGAGGTACCATTTGTTACTATTGGACAAATTTCTCCTTTTGTTTTCTTCTTGTTCTTTGCCATAACGCCCATTCTGGGACGAGTTGGAAGAGGAATTCCTAATTCTTACACGGATGAGCCCTAGCCCTGTAAGCTCACACCTAATTAGTGAAAAATTATGACACAAAAATCATTGTAGAGTGAGTATTACACCAAGAATTCATTGACAAGTGGATGACTTTTCTAGTTGGCTTTGTTGATATAGCTTAGATAGGGAAAAGATACGAGAGGGTAGGGCTTAACTTTGAAATCCGGGGGCTTTGTTCCCGAAACTCCCTTCCCCCTCCCCGTCCCTTACTCGTCTTTTGAAAGCCAGAACATTCGCATAGAGGAGTATCCGTATCACGCATGCTTCTCCACTGATGACAAAATGACCTCAGAGACTCTTCTAGGAATTCCTACCCCTATCAATTTGAGGGGGGAAAGAAGTCAAAGAGTCTTCTGCATTCATATGCTTTTGCACTGGGACTCATAGCGGGAAGGCCCAGAGATCATAAAGGATGGGATAGGAATGGAGGCATTCCAGCCCAACATACTCCGGTGAATGGGTCGAGAGAGATAGGGAGGGGAGTGGGATAGAGGAAGTATAGTAAACAGTTGAGTGGTTATCCAACCATTCAATTGGCTATGGAGGGAGGTTGAAGCAAGCGGGTAAACCGATGCAAAACCCACGGAGCGGTAGGTCGATCATCGCTCATCCCTCGTGTTCTCTCCCGTGAAGTGATTAATCTGGGTATGCAATCCCTATGGAAAAGAAAGTATTCCGATTGGAGGAAATTTCCACCCTCTGATTGATGATCCATTCCGCCCTTCCGTATAGCCAGAAAGGTATTCAATCTTATGGATGACTTTCAGTAGTTCTTCCATCCCCTCCTGTTCTTCATATCCCTTCACTCCCTAGGGATTCCGTACACTAGACAACCACGGTTCATCGCTCGGAGAGAAAGAATAGAAGCAAGCATTTCCCGTTCAGTCGGTAATGAATCAATACGCAGGGAAACTCTCTTCCATGGGAATGGCAAGTCTCGGACAGGCTCATATTGGTTGGGTATGCTCTTTCCATAGGCGACTTTCCAGAAGGTCTTCAAGGTAGATATGCTCTTCTTCTCAGAAAGACCATACTTTTTTTTGGTCAGGGGGCATAGAAGGGAGAGTGGGTCGGGTTTCAAGCCTGGTTGCATGTGACTGAGTCGGGAGAGGGGGGCGAAGAGATCCGCAACTTTCACTGAAAAATTTCATTTTTTTTCCATCTTTCAAGATTTCAATATCATCCTTCGATAATATTTAATCCTCATGTTCGTCATGCTATGAATATAGGTAGGCAAATCACGCCATTTCTTTTGAAGAGTAGCGTTCATCTGCTATAATTAACTTTCACTTCGAAAGCATCCTTTGAAATCGTTTTCCCACTTTATTGTTGTTATCCAAAAATCGAAGAAGATTCATAATTCACATGAATTTCTGACGTCCGCTGTCCTCCAAAAGAGATTGTTAGCAAGCACCACTACTACTAATTCCCGTTCGATAGGTTCCCATTTGGGGGCTTCAACCAGCATTTCGCCCCATGCATCGTGAATTGGATCAAGATCAACAGCTTCTTAAGCTTTTGGATTTGGCTCTCGAATTGACTATTGAAAAGGAGGCTAGGTGATGGCTCTCTTTCGACGATATGCATCTCGAACCTGGTCTCCAACCGGCACAGAAATTGGCCCAGCACTCGGGGTGCCCCTCCCCGGTCTCAAGAACTCGAGCGGTCTTTATAGTGGTAGCCGATTCAGATTGTATAGCTGCTGGGAAGCATAAAGATCGATCAATGTCCAGATTGCAACACATTAAGATGTCAATGCCCAGTAGTGAATGTGTTCCCGGTGGGTCTATCATAAGTGTTCTAGTGCAAATCATATCTCTATGTTTTTCAAAGCACCTCAAGACCAAAACAAAATGTCATAATCATAGTGCTTTCATTTTATTTAATAGTTTGGTTGGGCTGGGGCGGAAGATTTTTATAAATAAGTGAGTGAATATCGATCTGTTCTAGCTCTTCGAACTCATACTCCTCTGGTTGTCCATGTCTCTAAAAAGAATATAGAAATATCTCTCCCAAAGTGGTTTGCATATCTCGAACTACCTGCGGATCCTCGTATAGATTCTGAATGCTCTCATAGGACTGCACGGCAAGCTTCCTTAAGACCGGATCATTATAGATTTGGTACCAATCGTGACATTTGATAAGCTTGTCTATGACTTGCTCTGGCTGACTCTTCTGAGACTGATTGCGCTTTTTCCGTCTGTCTACAATTTTCATTATTTCTTCTAATGTGTATTCCCCCCAGACAAGCAGCTCCTTATCTTCTTTGATGAGATACAACCATATGGGGGCCCAGGCCTTGTTAAATTTCACATCGAGTGCTCTGCCCTCCCACTCGGTAATGCACTCTCTTATCTTCGTAG